>JBBHAA010000628.1:600000-1050000 GCA_037953035.1 Aquarana catesbeiana | reverse complement strand
ATATCTCCGGAACCATAGGTAGTAGGAGCACCAAATTGGTGGGGTAGGACTCCAAATTTGGGGTCTCTGTGACCTCAGGTTGCCAAGCTACGACCCTCGAAGCTCATTCTTTTTTTTTCCTTTTTTTTTTTTTTTTTACCGTTCATGGCAGGGGAGGCTCTGCCTGATGAAGTAAATTTAATTTAGATTCCCTATCCGGGAATGAAGGGTGCTTTACAGCCAATCCAGTTGGATGTTATGTTACGTCCAAAAAATCTTGTAATATGAGATTTAAAATATCTTCTGCATTGATATATATTTGTGATCAGGGCTTTTTTTCTTAGAAAATAGGTGCAGGAACTCCCCCTTTCTGAGTCAGTTCTTGTTTCCACCCCCTACCCATCTCGGAGCACCGCTTCTTGATTCCACTCCCCACCCACCTCTCAGTATCGCCCCTTTTAGAGACTATAGAGCCAAGTATCATTTTGTGGTGCTAAGTAATTTGTATGAAATGTTTTAATGGTAACAAGAAAAGTAGAACAATAGATCCCATGCAGCCAGCAGCAATAAACCGTCCCCAGCAACAACAGTTCTCCCCCAGCACAAAAATATCACCCAGCATTAAAAGACCTTGAGCAGCAAGAACAGATCTCCAACCAGCCAGCATCAATAGACCCCTCCCTCAACAGCAGATCCCTTCCAGCACCAATTGACCCCCCCAGCAACATAAGCACCCCCCAGCAAAAACAATAACAAAAGACCTCCCCAGCTACAATAGATCACCATGCAAAAAAGATCCCCTCCAGCATCAATAGACCCTCCAGCACACCCCACCACCCCTTGTCATTGCATACAGTACATTCAGTACTGGAGGTGCCAGAACTGCGTTCCCCTGTGTTCCTGCTGATAAAAAAGCCCTGTTTGTGATCAATTGTGATACCAAATGACTATACTGTACTGTACTTGCAAAAGTATTCACCCCCCCCCCCCCCCCTTGGCTTTTTACCTATTTTGTTACATTACAGCCTTTAGTTCAATGTTTTTTTAATCTGAATTATATGTGATTGATCAAAACACAATAGTCTAAGTTGGTGTTAAAATTAGAAAAATATATACATAAAACTATTTTTCAGAAATAAAAAAACTGATAATTGGCATGTGCATATGTATTCACCCCCTTTGTTATAAAGCCAATAAAAAGCTCTGGTGCAACCAATTACCTTCAGAAGTCACATAATTAGTGAAATAATGTCCACCTGGGTGCAATCCAAGTGTCACATGATCTGTCATTACATATACACACCTTTTTGAGAGGCCCCAGAGGCTGCAACACCTAAGCAAGAGGCACCACTAACCAAACACTGCCGTGAAGACCAAGGAATTCTCCAAACAAGTAAGGGACAATGTTGTTGAGAAGTACAAGTCAGGGTTAGGACATAAAAAAATATCCAAATCGTTGATGATCCCTATAGGAGCACCATCAAATCTATCATAACCAAATGGAAAGAACATGGCACAACAGCAAACCTGCCAAGAGACGGCCGCACACCAAAACTCACTGATCGGGCAAGGAGGGCATTAATCAGAGAGGCAGCACAGAGACCCAAGGTAACCCTGGAGGAGCTGCAGAGTTCTACAGCAGAGACTGGAGTATCTGTACATAGGACGACAATAAGCCATACGCTCCATAGAGTTGGGCTTTATGGCAGAGTGGCAAGAAGAAAGCCATTACTTTCAGCAAAAAACAAAATGGCACTTTTGAGTTTGCACAAAGGCATGTGGGAGACTCCCAAAATGTATGGAGGAAGGTCCTCTGGTCTGATGAGACTAAAATTGAACTTTTTGGCCATCAAAGTAAACGCTATATCTGGCGCAAACCCAACACATCACCCAAAGAACACCATCATGCTTTGGGGATGTTTTTCAGCAGTGGGGACTGGGAAACTGGTCAGAGTTGAGGGAAAGATGGATGCTGCTAAATACAGGGATATTCTTGAGCAAAACCTGTACCACTCTGTGTGTAATTTGAGGCTAGGATGGAGGTTCACCTTCCAGCAGAACAATGACCCCAAACACACTGCTAAAGCAACACTTGAGTGGTTTAAGGGGAAACGTGTAAATGTGTTGGAATGGCCTAGTCAAAGCCCAGACCTCAATCCAATAGGAAATCTGTGGTCAGACAAAGATTGCTGTTCACAAGCGCAAACCATCCAACTTGAAGGAGCTGGAGCAGTTTTGCAAGGAGGAATGGGCAAAAATCCCAGTGGTAAGATGTGGCAAGCTCATAGAGACTTATCCAAATCAATTTGGAGCTGTGATAGCCGCAAAAGGTGGCTCTACAAAGTATTGACTTTAGGGGGGGTGAATAGTTATGCACATTGACTTTTTCTCTTATTTTGTCCTATTTGTTGTTTGCTTCACAATAATAAAAAAAAAATCTTCAAAGTTGTTGGCATGTTCTCTAAATTAAATGATGCAAATCCTCAAACAATCTAAGTTAATTCCAGGTTGTGAGGCAACAAAACATGAAAAATGCCAAGGGGGGTGAATACTTTTGCATGGCACTGTATACTGACGGCTACTATTATGTCACTGTATTTTTATTGGATTGTCTTTATTAACAACATATAAAGAGCTTTTAATAAGATGAAAAGTTGTTATATTTTGGTGATGCACTTTCAACTAAAGTCCCATGGGTATCTGTTTTTTTTTCTCTCTAGTGTATATACAAAGATGGTGGTATATCACCCTATGTATCAGACCCCAACTTCAATAATTTGTTATCCCTGAAAATTTCCCTTACTTATCCACGAGAGCCAATCCAAAACTCTTTACATAAACCAGTTTGCCGTTCATAATGCACCATGTGGAGATTTCAGCAAAATAATCTGGACAGATTTGCTGCAGATCTCAGGAGTATCGGCCTCGGTAACACGGCTCCTAAATAATAGAAGTTTTCTCTGAGACGAAATAACATTATTATGTGCAAAAGCAGCCTGCAGCTATTCTTTGTTTTCCTTCTCAGAAAGACGGCTCTAAACAAACGAAAAGGGGCAGAAATCAGCAAGTTATGTTCAGCACGGAACATGCTCTGCAATGACAAGAGGTGATGGAGTTGGCTGAGGAATATCTGATTCCTATCAGTCACTCCTGTGTGCTCAGCATGCCATCTGTTTTTTTCTTTAGCTCCTCTCCAATAACAAATATAGTGGTCATACTGTCTATTAAAGGGGTTTTCCATTAAAAAGAAGACCCTTTCCATTGATGATATTTCCCTTATTCTCTGTCATCCTGTAGTTCACACTGGAAAAAAAAAAAAAACGGACCCAGGAAGGATGGTGGTGGGGGGATTGTGAAAATAAATGTTGTTTGTGCAGTACTACCCCCAGTGCTACCCAGTGCTACCCCTAATCCTGGGGGTGGGCGTGTATGTGGGCAGGTGCAGTTAGCCTTTTCACCTGCAGTTGGCCTAGTACCATTATTGCATGAGAAGGGGATTCTTGTAAGGGTAAACTATTGGGATTTCAAGGGGATTCTGGTAAGGGTAAACTATTGGGATTTGATCACAGGCATCAGGTCAGTGACCAGACCTGCACCTGTAGCTCTCCTACAAATTGTGTGTGCAAGGTTTGCTAGAAAGTGTATATAGCAGTGTGCAGAGGGTTCATTCAGAATTTGTTAACATGTGATTTGAGCACAGGTATAACTTATTTATATTGAAAGGGAATTAGACACAAAAAAAAAAATCCCAAGAAATTCTTTAAGTATGTAAACAGTAAAAAAGTGAGGACAGACCATATTGGCCCCATAAAGAATTAGGAAGGACATCTGGTTATAAAGGATGGGGAGATGGAGAAGGTATTGAATTTATCCTTCTCCTCAGTCTTCACGAGGGAATCGGGTGGCTTCCCTCGGCCAAAATACATCCCTGGGAATTACAGACCAGTTAGCCTAACACCAATAGTATGCAAGCTCTTGGAGGGGATGGTAAGGGACTATATACAAGATTTTAATAATGAGAACGGTATCATTAGCAGTAATCAGCATGGATTCATGAAGAATCATTCTTGCTAAACCAATCTATTAACCTTCTATGAGGAGGTGAGCTGCCATCTAGATAAAGGAAGGCCCGTAGATTTGGTGTATCTAGATTTTGCAAAAGCATTTGACACAGTACCCCATAAATGTTTACTGTACAAAATAAGGTCCGTTGGCATTGGACCATAGTGTGAATACATGGATTGAAAACTGACTACAAGGGCAAGTTCAGAGGGTGGTGATAAATGCTGAGTACTCGGAATGATCAGGGGTGGGTAGTGGGGTCCCCCAGGGTTCTGTGCTGGGACCAATCCTGTTTAATTTATTCATAAACGACCTGGAGGATGGGGTAAACAGTTCAATCTCTGTATTTGCGGACGATACTAAGCTAAGCAGGGCAACAACTTCTCCGCAGGATGTGGAAACCTTGCAAAAAGATCTGAACAAGTTAATGGGGTGGGCAACTATATGGCAAATGAGGTTCAATGTAGAAAAATGTAAAATAATGCATTTGGGTGGCAAAAAATATGAATGCAATCTATACACTGAGGGGAGAACCTCTGGGGGAATCTAGGATGGAAAAGGACCGGGGGGGGGTCCTAGTAGATGATAGGCTCAGCAATGGCATGCAATGCCAAGCTGCTGCTAACAAAGCAAACAGAATATTGACATGCATTAAAAAGGGGATTAATTCCAGAGATAAAACAATTCTCCCGCTCTACAAGACTCTGGTCCGGCCACACCTAGAGTATGCTGTCCGGCACCAGTCCTCAGGAAGAATGTACTGGAAATGGAGCAAGTACAAAGAAGGGCAACAAAGCTAATAAAGGGTCTGGAGGATATTAGTTATGAGGAAAGGTTGCGAGCACTGAACTTATTCTTTCTGGAGAAGAGACGCTTGATATACAATATACAAATACCATACTGGTGACCCCACAATAGGGATAAAACTTTTTTGCAGAAGGGAGTATGAAAACACTTGTGGCCACTCATTAAAATTAGAAGAAAAGAGGTTAAACCTTAAACTACGTAGAGGGTTCTTTACTGTAAGAGCAGCAAGGATGTGGAATTCCCTTCCACAGGTGGTGGTCTCAGCGGAGGGGAATTAATAGTTTCAAGAAACTATTAGATAAGCACCTGAACAACCACAACATACAGGGATATACAATGTAATACTGACATATAATCACACACATAGGTTGGACTTGATGGACTTGTGTTTTTTCAACCTCACCTACTATGTAACTATGTAACTATGACACCAAACTCTTGAGAGAATATGTTACATATGTGGCCATCTTGGGTGAGGAAACCTTTTAAATATGGGACCCCATGTCATTTTGACACGTTTCTGGTGAATATGTGGTAGGCAGAGGAACCCACTCCTGATGGACAGTGTTTAGCACAAGGACGGGTTCCAGACAAGGAGGGATAGCTCAGGGAAAGATCCTTCTTTAAACCAGTAAGAAACACTCTTGGAGGCAACAGGAACTAGCAGTCATCTGACCAAATCTGTGCTCATTCCCATGATCAAAGAACTTCTTGTGGACCCTGGTGGCTGAGAACACACAATGGCCAATGTGTCAAAGGTCCTTAGTTGGGGGCTAAAGGGGGGCTAAAGGATCAAATGACAAATTGATCTGTGGGTAAGAACTGCAGAGGTCTTTCTGCTCCGATGCTCTGGATCTTTGAGTCTTCAAATCTCAGCAGAGGCATATACTTTAGGTGCTTGTTGTAAATGTTTCGAGTCAGCTCTCGTGTAAGTTCCTACTACCTGAACGGGCAACACAGAAGAGGAGCCTATCAGGAACTTTGGTAGAGGGGTTTGAAGAGGTAAGTCTAGCTGACTGAACTGCTATCATTCAAAGTGTAAAATTTGTAGATTGTGTAATAAAAATATTGATAGTTTTACCTGAAATGAACATTATTGTAAACTTTTGTTAGGGGTCCGTTTCAAAGAAATTCCAGGGACAGGACAATCTGAGAACAGCTGTAATAAAAGGACATTATAACCAGCCCTGGAGTTATGTTATCATCTGGTAATTTAATACTCTATGGGGGTAGTGGTTTCTTTTAAAAGGCTCAATTGAGGTGATGGAGGAAGGAAGGCAGCTGGGGCTATATGTCTTTTATGACAGGTGATGACCTCCAGTTGACCAAATATAAGAGTACCCTCTTCATCCCCCCACCCTTGAGTGAATGTGGCAATGTCTTAGGATATGTGAAAGGGGGTGCCTCTACCTGGAAGGGGTTAAGGTGGGCTTTGCAAGTGTATATATTAGAATGCAGACCTCTGGCCCCTCTCTCTTTGGCTCGTGATCTCAAAGCAGCATGGGAATGTAAGGTTTTTCGGTGTAATGTACCTCCTTTACTTTCTTGGTGTGTAACTCCCTCTTTATAATTGCCTTTGTTCATTGTCAACAATGTATTTGTAACATCACTGTTTTTAAGGTTTTATAATCTACGTTATATTTGGTTATAATTGATTACTTGAACGCTTCTTTTCTGTATGAATTAAATAAGGTTAGATCTTTATTTTTTTAGCACAGTTGTCATTGGTTATTGATTTTAACAGTTATAGCCGCAAAAGCATTGGCTACATTCTTATATAGACAAAGGGTTGTAATCACTTAGTTTTTTTCATTTCAAGCGATTAAGTGAGGTAGGTAGAAATCGCCAAAACAGATGGTGCCCCGTGTGAGGAGTTTCAACGTTTGGGTGAAAGTTATTTCTGGTATGGAAGATAGAGCTGCTCTATAAGCATTTTTTTATGTCCTTTCTTTGTTTTTACCTCTGTCTCCCCTGTCTGAATACCCAGACTAGCAAACTTAGAACTTTCATTTCTTTACCTTTTGTTTGTACTAATACTTCGATGAAACTGATTTTGAAAAGTATATATAAAATAAAATTGTACTGAGAGTGAATAAGAAAACATCCTAGGTGCAGGAGGGTGTAAGTGTGAATGATAAGGGCTCTACTTGGACTCTTGGAGGCAGTGAAAAATTAGGATCTATGCCTTTCCGCCAAAGAGCAGTTCCAGTTGACCCCTGAATGCAAGTAGGCCAGTCTTTGTGATTGAAATGCACCTGGGGGCCTAAGTCACACTTGATGTGTATGCATCTGTCTTCTTTTGTAATGTACTAACTTTAAGCTTTGTAATTAGATCTGTGAACACTGGCTATATGGTAACTGCTACAAATTTAGATTGCAAATAGGTGTGTCTCAACTAACTGCCTTCTGTACTCCAAGCATTCATATATTATTATTATTATTATTATACAGGATTTATATAGCGCCAACAGTTTACGCAGCGCTTTACAACATTAGGGAGGACAGTACAAGTACAGTACAATTCAATACAGGAGGAATCAGAGGGCCCTGCTCATTTTGAGCTTACAATCTAGGAGGGAGGGTCGAGTTATACAAAAGGGCAGGGGCGTTGCTAGGTCTACAAAAGATCTGGGGCTAGAGCCCATAGCAGCGTAGTGAAGAAAGTCATACGCTTGGGCGGGCATACACATGTATATAATATACGTGTGTGTGTGCATATGTATCCCCAGAGTGCCCTCCTTACATCAGGGTCCCCAGAGAGCCTCCCCCTTGCATCAGGGTCCCCAGAGAGCCCCCCTTACATTAGGGTTTTGAGAGAGCCTCCCCCTTAAATCAGGGTCCCAAGAGAGCCTCCCCCTTAAATCGGGGTCCCCAGAGAGCCTCCCCCTTAAATCAGGGTCCCCAGAGAGCCCCCAACTTACATCAGGGTCCCCAGAGAGCCTCCCCTCCCCTTGGAGACCCCTGCAGAGACTCGGGGCTATGGGCCCCAGATTCGGGGCTATAGCCCCAAAAGCCACCCCCTAGTGACGTCACTGCAAAAGGGTAATAGCTGTGGGGGATGAGCTAATGGAGAAAATAGTGCAGTTGTTAGATGGAGGCAGGATAGGCTTCTCTGAAGAGGAAAGTTTTCAGGGATCGCCTAAAAATGGATAGATTTGGAGACAGTCTGACAGATTGGGGTAGGGAATTCCAGAGGATAGGCGAGGCTCGGGAGAAGTCCTGGAGGTGATGAGGGAGCTAGAGAGCAGGAGGTCCTGGGAGGAACAGAGAGGGCGATTAGGTTGGTATTTTGAGACTAGGCTAGTGATGTAGCTGGGGGCAGAGTTGTGGATGGCTTTGTAACTTATTGTTAGTATTTTGAATTTAATTCGTTGGGCGAGTGGCAGCCAATGGAGGGATTGGCAGAGAGGGGTAGCAGACACTGAGAGGTTTGTAAGGTGGATGAGTCTGGCAGAAGCATTCATGATGGACTGAAGGGGGGATCGTCTATTTAAAGGTAAGCCAATGAGGAGGGAGTTGCAGTAGTCGAGGCGAGAGATAACCAGGGAGTGAATCAGGAGCTTTGTGGTTTGATTGGTTAGAAAGGGACGTAGTTTAGAGATGTTGCGGAGGTTGAGGCGGCAAGCTTTGGAAAGTGATTGGATGTGGGGCCGAAAGGAGAGTTCAGAATCCAGGATAACACCTAGTACCCTGACATGTGGGGACGGGTGGATGGTTGTGCCATTGCTCTTGACAGACAAGTCAGGGGAAGAGGCACGTGGGGGAGGAAATATTATAAGCTTGGTTTTGGACAAGTTGAGTTTGAGGAAGTGGTGTGACATCCATACAGATATGTCGGTTAGTAAGTTAGTAATGCGTGAGGAGACTGATGGAGTGAGTTGAGGGGTGGAGAGATAGATTTGTGTGTCGTCAGCGTAGAAATTATATTGAAAGCCGTGAGAGGCTATCAGCTGACCCAGGGAAGAGGTGTAGATTGAAAATAAAAGAGGTCCAAGAACAGAACCTTGGGGGACCCCGACAGAGAAGGGAAGAGGAGTGGAGGAAGTAGAATTGTAAGTGACAATGAAGGTGCTTTGGGATAGGTAGGATGAGAGCCACTGAAGAGCACAGTCACAGAGACCGAGGGAGTAACGTTTTTTGAGGAGGAGGGGGTGGTCAACGTGTCAAAGGCAGCTGAAAGATCCAGAAGTAGGAGTACAGAATAGTGTCCGTTGGTTTTTGCAGTTAGTAGGTCATTTGTGAGTTTTAAAAGAGCAGTTTCTGTGGAGTGTTGAGGGCGAAATCCAGATTGAAGGGGATCAAGAAGGTTATTCTTAATGAGGTGGTCACTCAATTGGTTGTAAACCAAGCGTTCAAGGAGTTTAGAGGTAAAGGGGAGCAAGGAGATAGGGCGTCAGTTGTTAAGTTTGGTAGGGTCCAAGGACGGCTTTTTAAGTATGGGGGTGACCAGTGCATGTTTTAGAGCATTGGGGAAGATGCCAGAGGTGAGGGAGAGATTGAAGATGTGGGTTAGAGAGTGTAGGATGGAGTCAGAGGGCGACTGTAGCATATGAGAGGGAGGTGGTTAGGTGGGCGATAGAAAGGAGTTTAGCAGCTTCGTCTGTAGTAGCAGATTTGAATTGGGCAAGTGTCAGTTTTACCTGTTGACATGGGGTCCTAGCTGGGGGAGATACCCGTAGAGTGGAGATTTCTTTGCGGATTGTATCAATCTTGTTTTTGAAGTGATTAGCAGTGAGTGAGTCAGTGGGTGGAGGCGGTGGAGGACAAAGTAGAGAGTTGAAGGTAGAGAAGAGTTTACGGGGACTGGATGAGAAGGTGTTAATAAGAGTTGTAAAATAGGTTTGCTTGGCAGTGTGGAGGAAAGAATAGTATTTTTGGAGCCCAGATTTGTATTGGTTGAAGTCTTTGAGAGACTTAGTCTTGTGCCACAGACGCTCAAGAGCGCGACTACGTTTTGTTAGAATTTTAGTGTCATCTGTTTGCCAGGGTTGTAGGGGTCGAGGCCTGATTCTGCGTGTAGTGAGGGGAGCGAGCTTGATATTTTCTTGATTATCCATGTTTGCTCTAACCTTTCTTGAGATAATAGAAGTAATAGTCCTACTTTAAGCGATCTTTTAGAATACTTCAGAAAAATCCACGGGGGAGATTGAACTATTAACAAGTACGGGAAATCTCCTGGTTGATTTGACAGACTATAGTCAAGAACAGGGAAAAAGTTAAAATATCGTTCTGACAAGTAGTGAAAAGCAGCAACGGTGACCAGGGCAGTACCTGTCAACCCAATCACTGGCCAGAGATTAGCTACCTCTGGGGGGACAACCATTTTAAGGTTGGGAAATTATTTCAGGGACCAGTATCCATAAGGATGGGTAACAGTATTAACTCGAGGAGGGTGGTAAATCCTACCAACTGACCCCAAGGGAAGAGATGATAGATACATATGGGCCCTGGATGGTAAAATATATTCGTGATTGGACTGGAAATACGTTTTCTAAGAGAGGTACATTTAAGCTTGAAGCATGGGAGGAGCTGTGGTGTGCTCATCACAACAAAATGACACATATGGATGCTGGAATCAGTGAATAGGGCAGAGGAAGTGAATGTTTTGACTATGGGATTTAAGGAGAAATCATTCCAAACAATACAGGGTGGATTTTATTTAAATCAAGTCAATTTAAATCATGATTTTAATCATGATTTAAATCATTAGTAAAAAGGTTTGATTTAAATCAACTCAATTTAAATCATAATTTTAAGAAGCAACTGTCATCTCTGTCCCACAGCAGCTCCTCCTCTGACCCGCTGTTGACTCACAACAGTCCTATTCACTTTAATGGGACAGCTGGTGATGCAGCAGTGATACAACAAGGTGAGGGACATGGCGGCAGCAGGTAAGTGGATGCCCGCCAACAGGCGCTGCCATAATAGATCTGAAATGACAGGTGCACTTTAAATGTAAGGACTTATTCTTGCTGGTAGTTAGAATCTTTAATACTCACAAACAAAATTAAGGTTTCCTATTTAGAATAATAAGCTGTCAGGTTAGTAAAACAGCGATATCAGAACCGATTCAATCATACAGTTTGTAGTGTACATAAATTTGCAAAACAATGGGATAAAGGAATATTCCTGAACTTTGTTTTATCTCATGATTACTGTGCCATTGTGTGAATGCATCAATGCAGTGCATGTTATCTCAGCTTGCAGAGCTTGGATTCATTAAATGAATTTACCAAAAATGTAAATATTGCAGAACATACAGCCTCATGCTACATAATTAAGCTCCATTTCATGCTGAATAAACTAAATTATTAATATATCTTAAATAGAAAACTATCTTTAGATACATTTTTACTCAAAAAGCATTTTATTAAAATAAATTTAATAAAAATAAAAAAAAATCTATTTAAATAAAAAAAATCTGATTAAAAATCCAATTTTTTAAATTTATTTTTTAAAAATCATTGATTTATTTCCACCCTGAAACAATACTTGAACACAGGGAGAAGCAGAAACTGTCACAACCCCAAAGTTGTGGCAGTGATGAACAGGGGTACAAGGAGCAATTGTCAGGACTTGGATCTTATGCAGTTGCCCAGTCATTGTCAGCAAAGTGCTCAAGTTCTGACATGAACTGTTGCCTTTCAGTGGCTGACAAAAAAGGAAAACCACAAAATAACAAGTCTGATACCCAAGCAAAAAGTGAATTACAGGGGGATTGTGAGGCACATTAAGAGGAAGGCAGAGCAGGACAGCAAGGAAAGGATGCTATGCTGCAATTAAGGGAGGAAAGTCTCCACACACTTTCTGCCCTTCTGACAGAAGAGGATGTGAAATTAAATTTCACTGGAAAAAGTTGTAGTAAGCGCCAGGTGGTTAGCTAAACAGTATGAACATCTGAAATGGCAAAACACATCCCTAAAAGAAGCTTTAGAAATAACCAAAAGTAACGTCAGTACTTTGGAAGCTTCTGTGTCAAATTCTGATGTTATCCACCAGCAACTAGTACTAGAAAACAAGAGATTACGGAAGAAGTTCATCAGTTTGGAAAAAGACTGAAGGATGCAGAAAGTGAAGTGAAACGATTATCTGTCAGCTGCCAGGAGCAGCTTGCTCAGTTTTCAGATAGAGTGGATAACAAGGCAACTGATTTGGGTATGTTTGAATTCAGTGGGACATCCTCCACTCCTGATGTATGTACCAACAAGAATAAATCCCTGGAAGGTAAGAGATCTTCCAAAATCTTCCTATATCTTGTAAACAGTCAGAAAAAAACAACTAATGCCCCATACACACAATCAGACATTGATCGGACATTCCGACAACAAAATCCTAGGATATTTTCCGACGGATGTTGGCTCAAACTTGTTTTGCGTACACACGGTTGCACAAAGTTGTCAGAATTTCCGATCGCCAAGAACGCGGTGACGTACACCACGTACAAAGAGACTAGAAAAGGCCAGTTCAGAACCAAGCGCGGCACCCTTTGGGCTCCTTTTGCTAATCTCGTGTTAGTAAAAGTTTGGTGAGAGATGATTTGCGCTTTTTCAGACTCGTGGTTTTCAGAACGTTTTCTGCGGTTCAGTTTGTGCTTGTGGGTTTGTATCTGCTCTTCAGTGCGTGCAAGTAAGCTACACGTGACTTTGTCATTGTGTTCTTGTTCGTTCGTTACTGTTTTTCAGGTCGCTCCTCACAGGCCTTGCTGTTCTTCAGTGCGTTCTGTTATTTCGTTCTGAGAAGTCGACCGTTTTCTAGCTATGTTGCGTATACGTACTCCTCGTAGAGTTCGTGCTGTGCGGGGGCTTGGTGTTGGGGTCCTGACCTTGACACAAGTCCAGTCCATGAACAGGGTGGGGAGGAGTTCATGGACCAAGAATTGGTTGCTTCAGCGTGACCAGTTCTGTCATATGCCTTTGCTCCGTGAGATCCGTGAGAATAATTCTGATGATTTCAGGAACTTTCTCCGGATGACGGACCCCGTATTTCACCGTTTGTTGGCTTTGCTGACCCCCTATATTAGCAGGCAGGATACCTGCATGAGGCAAGCCATCACTCCGGAGCAGAGACTAGTCGCCACCCTGCGGTACTTGGCGACGGGGAGAAGCCTGCAGGACCTCAAGTTCTCGACAGGCATCTCCCCCCAAGCTCTGGGGATCATTATCCCAGAGACCTGTTCTGCCATCATACAGGTCCTGCAGAAAGATAAAATAAGGTAAGATTTATCCTTTAATATCACATTTTATTGTATTTAATGTTTGATAATATATTGTATTTCTTTCCTCATTCCCTAATTACTCTGATTGGAATATGCTGTGAATGTCCCCTTTGTCCTCATGCATGCTGGATTTTTATGTAATTATTTTTGTTGACCTTCATACATATTTGCCTTCACTTACCTCCCCAGCATGGTCTCCTGGCCCTATATTCACCTCATGTAGTCACTTAACAGTGTATTTTATCAGCTCCATAGTAGTGCTTTACCCCAAACACCCCCTAAAATGTGTTGAAATGTGATTTGTGCGTTAATTTCAGGCAGAGTGCCAGAGGCTTTTTTTTGGGGGTCCCCAAATCATTTGGAACCCTCCCTCCCCCCAACTGCTAAGTCAGCTGATACCAATTCTCTATCTATCCTCAATCATCTATCTGCTGACTTTGCCAAACCCATACACACTATACCCACCTCTTTTGTGGTCAGATTTATGGATGAATTCCCCAAAGCATGTAGTGCAAGGGCCTGCCTGTATACTTTCAAATGGTACTGTTTAAAGTTTTTGTATACTATTATTATCTTGATAGGTAATAGCAGAATGTCCAAATGTGCTCAAATGTGTACAATGTGTATTTATATCTTTGTATTATGACACTTCTTACCTGTCCAGTGGGCTGCCAACAGTGTAACTAAGGAGGGGCTGTTCAAAGTAATACACGTTATTTATGCATTCATCTCTCAATGAAGTGGAGAGGGTTACCTGTCCAAGAGCTCCCCCCCTATAATGTTAGAAATGGCCCATGAGAGGGGGAGGGAGGGGGAATATGACAGGTGTACCTTATACTTTGGTCTTTAAAAATTCCCATAAATAAATGTTCTCTTGATGTTGGCCAAGAATGTTTGTGTCTAATCTGCTTTCCATGTTTATGTGCAAAAAGACTAATTTTTTTTGTTTTCCTCCACAGTTTCCTTCCACGCCACAGGAATGGCAGACTGTGGCCTCCCACTTTGCCCAGTGGTGGGACTTTCCTAACTGCGGAGGGGCAATTGAAGGGAAACACGTCCACATCATCCCACCACCCAACTCGGGGTCATACTATTATAATTATAAGGGGTTCAATAGTATTGTGATGTTGGCGGTGGTGTCGGCTACTTATGAGTTCCTGTATGTGGACGTGGGGAAGAATGGCCGGATGTCCGATGGTGGAGTCATCACCCAGACGGAGTTCTACAGGCGTCTCCAGAATGGCAGCTTGGACTTGCCACCTCCAGAAGACAATGTGGAAGGACTTCCATTCGTCTTCATTGCGGATGAAGCCTTTGCGCTGGGGGACCATCTTATGCGGCCATTCCCGATGAGGACCCTCACCCCGGACCAGAGGATTTTTAATTACTGGCTGGCCAGAGCCAGAAGAGTGATGGAGAACACATTTGGAATCATGGCCAGCCGGTTCCGCCTATTTCTTACACCCATACACATGGCGGAGTATAAACTGAATCATATTATCCTGGCGTCCTGTGTTCTACACAACTTTTTACGGAAACATTCTGCCAACTATGCTGGCTCAGTTGGGCCTGAGGCCGGAATTCAAAATGAACCAACCCTGACGGCGCTTGAAAGTGGCCGTCCTGGCTTACCCTCCCTGAGCGCCCGTGATGTCCGGCTAAGATACCTGGAATTCTTTGCGGGTAGGGGAGCTATCAATATGCCAGACAATGTGTGAAACCTTTATCAAATAAAAAAGAAACATTAAGCAAATCTTTGGTGACATTTCCTGCTTGTGTTTGTTTTAACTGACCCTGACAGAAATGTGTTGAGTCCTGAAAATGGCGTGATTGTGTAACCTTATACAAAGCACTGTTGGGTGTTATTTACTAAAGGCAAAGACACTTTGCACTCCAAGTGCACTTGAAACTGTACTTGGAGTGCAAAGTGGATTTGCCCTTAGGAAATAATTGTCACAGAAAACACCAATTAGAGCACCCCAAAAAGTGTTGTAGCGTTGAGACAATAATGCACACATTCTGGATTAACAATCTTTTTAATACCTGCACAATCACATGTGCATTTAGAAAAGGTTTTTAAAACAAACCAACATGTTTGTTGTATAACAATTTTTGGGGCCACATTAGAAAAAGTAGAAATGTCCATTTAAGATAAAACAGGCATGTTTAAAACCCACAAGAAAGACACAAATCTTGAACTTACGAAGTTCACATTTGGTAGAACTTGAAGGCAATATCAGACATGAGTATTTACAAACTGTGTTTGATATTGAGTTCAGATGGGGTGAAGTCACCCCTGGAAAAGCCAAATTTTGAAGATGCACACAAATAGCCGAATGTCAACATGTGCTAGCTGCCATCATGGGGGATCAAGGGACGTGTTTTGGGGGAGCAACCCCTTCCTCACAGCTACTTCATTATTGAGGAAGGGGTTGCACCCCCAAAACGCGTCCATTGATCTCCCGTGATGGCAGATAGCACATGTTGAAACACTGTGTGCATCCTCAAAATTTGGCTTTTCTCCAATTAGACAAAAAATGTTAAAATTGTAGCACACCATAAAAGAAAGGGATTTGGAGGGGTTTTAAACTCTCCCAAAAATATCAATGATGTTTTTATTTTTTTGAATAACATCATTGATGTTTTTCTTGATGTTTTCCAAGTCCCTATTACACCCCATGATCTCCCCAATCAGGATCTGTGCACTTTCCGAGGTGAAATGCCCTGGATCCACAACATCACGATCACCTAAAAAGATAGAAACCAAAAAAAACCATGTATTAT
The DNA here is from genome assembly GCA_037953035.1 of Aquarana catesbeiana. NCBI lineage: Eukaryota > Metazoa > Chordata > Amphibia > Anura > Ranidae > Aquarana > Aquarana catesbeiana. Next base: position 1,034,153 of record JBBHAA010000628.1, on the reverse strand, counting down.
AAATATGCCGGCATCCATCTCTTACCTGAGCCTGTGGTCGCAGACACTCACCTGTTGTGGTGCCAATTTCCACCATGTCTTCCTCCTCCTGCTCTTCTTGTCTTTGGTGGATTTCCCCTTCTTCCAGAGGTGGGGGGTCTCTGGTCTCCTCGGATGAGGGGTGTCCTCCGAGTCTTTTCTCCCCTATGTAAAAAAAAAAAATGGTATACTTAGCACATAGATATTTGATGGCAGAACTATAAATATGAAACATTGCTTGGAAGTGGGGTACAATTGTCTGTTTTGGCAGAGTTCCAAGATGGAGAATTTTTAGTGTCCTTTGTCAAGCTTCAATACTTTACCTGTTTTGTCCAAGCTTCACAGATGGAGACACCCCTATAGTATCCACTGGAGCACCTGTGTGGGCCCCCTAATAAAAAGGGTGTTCTTGTGTCCCACACTAGTGCTCCAGCGTCCAGATGTGAAAACTGCTGCTGAGTGTCCTCTCCTTACACAGAATCGAGTTTGCATTTCATTCTAGTAACAAACCCATCTACACAACCAAATTATTGTCATACAAGTAGGCCCTAAAAAATGTGGTCAAATGCATATGGCCAAAACAATGGTGTTTTATAGGCCAAAAGAAAAATGTTTGATACAAACTAATAATGTGCCCATGAACATGAAAGTTGACATTTTAAACTGGATAACAGTTAAGAAAAGCACATGGAGCAGCACGAACGTAATAAAAACAAAGAGAATAGGAACACAGCACAACTACTTACTTTTTTGCAGCACTCTCCAGATCTTTCGGTACTGCTCGTGTTCTCTTAATTTTAGGTCCGACCACCGCTTCCTGAGCTGATCTTTCGATCGTCATACCACGAAATTCCGGTGCAGACTTTTGACCACTTTCGCCATTATCTTGGCCTTTCTGACATTGGGGTTGGGGTAAGGTCCATACTTTCCATCATAGTCGGCCCTCTTCAGGATGTCGACCATCTCCAACATCTCCCCAAAGGACATATTTGAGGCCTTAAATCTTCTCCTTCTGGATCCAGACGTTTCTGGCTCCGGGCTTTCCTCCCCCTCCTCCTCGTTGCTATAATTAGCACGCACCTGGTGTGTCTCCGCCATGTGCTCTTCCCTCACTGTGCCGAACGAAAAGGGGCGGGGAATAGACTAGAAAGAACGTCAGGGGCGGGCGGAGTTACACGCATGCGCAGTGTGTATAAAGCGTAACACGCGTGCGTAGTACGTACGATCTGTGAGTGGAGGAAGGAGTATCGGAGGCGCCGATCGTGATAACGAAGGTAAGATCTAAACTTGGGCCTATACTGCTTCTAGATTGAGGCCTATATTGTAACAAGATTAGGAGAGTTTTGCCTGACATTAGGGTTTGTCTCGTGTTGTGTTTTGCGGATAAAATGGATAGCTTCAATGACCACAACTTCCTCCCCCTGTTCATAGATAAGTACAGGGAGCTGCCCTGTCTGTGGCAGGTGAAACATCCACATTACAATCATAAACAAAAGAGGCAGGCAGTGCTGGAGAAACTGCTGGAGTTGGTGAAGCCGGTGGTCCCCAAGGCAACCATCCCCTATTTAAAAGCCAAAATTGGTGGCCTGAGGTGCACTTATCTTAGTGTTAAGTACAATTCTCAACTGAATTGCCTCTAGTTTATATTGCTTTGCCAAATTTAGCTCTCAAAGAAGTAAGACACAGAATCAGGAGTATCTGTATATCAGTTCCGAGCATTAAAGGTCCCGTAGTGAACTGAACTGCTGCCCTCCTTTATTTAAGCATTTATAGGGCTGGTTACACAAACATATGTTTCAGCAAAATTTCCATATAAGGTAACAAACAGTATATTTCAACATACATGTGCTGGACACCCATATAGGGAAAACCTCAAGCTAGTCTTGCAACATATGCTGACACGTACACATAATGCAGAGAAATGAAAAACAACTTAAGTAGAACTCTAATCCATTATTTCCAACCTTATCAATTTCCCCCTTTGACATCATCCCCTCCACGATTCTGGGTCCTTGCAAACAAGTGAACAGCCGATACTTCAAAGAGTACTATCCCTGACCGCGGGTTGTCAGAGGAGGATAAGTCTTCTCTATTTACCCTCATCCCTCAAATCCATACCTGCATCTTATAAGCAAAGAGAATAGAAAAGGGGTGATGTCAAGTTACCCTTTTTGTCATTAGAGTTCCTAATACCTTTCTCTTTCTATTCTGTCTGTTCGTGCCTCAATCTTCCTATATAAGCAACAGTTTATCACGGTAAGCAGTACAAAAGCTAAAATTAGAATAAGTATCAGATTGAGCATCCAGTTAAGAATTGCCGTAGCAGTGGGTGACCATCCAGCAAATACATCATACCAATGATGTGTTGTTTCATCTCTTATTTGTGAGGATAAATGTATTAATTTCCCTTTATCTATAACCGCAGATATTAGATTATTTTAAAGGGTATGTTCTTGTGTCTCTATGTGTTTTCTAAGTATTTCAGACTCATTTAAGATTTGCCGTAAGGGCTCTAATGATGTTATAAAAGGTGTAGTATCAGTAAGATTATCTACTAGATTAAATATTCTATGTGCATCTGGTTCAAAAAGGAAAGTGTCATTTTGCCATTTAAGCATTTTAACATTCTTTACGCATCCTGAAAAAGGGGCCGTTTTATTTAAACTTTCCATAGTTTCCTGATCATTTGTGACTAAACAAATATGTTGTGGTCCTATCTCCATAAATCTGTTTCCTACACCTACTGGTAATCTCTGAAACTTACATATGTTAGATTGATGTTTCAATAAGCAAGGTTCATAGACTGGAGAACTTCTTCCACAGACTATTCCCTTATTAGTTTTAGCACATAGACTTAGATCATGAGTCATGTTTTGTGTATCTACATAGTGTCCATAAATCTCAGGGTACCAAAATTCAGGTAGATCCTTTCCTATCAGGAGTGGCATCACTATTAACTTACACATTACCTGGACCTCCTCCACTTTGTATACATCAAACCTTCCAGCACACCATCTTTCCTCACATTCAACTTCTTTTCCTGGTACTTCAAACCATGTACTTTCTAAATTTAAACCCTTGAAATAGTTCATCCAAGTGCGATAATTCCCTAATCGTAGCTCATCTCGAGCTCTATTAATTTGAATGTGATAAGATAGTGTAGAAAAAGCACATTGAGTAATGTTTATGAACTCCTGATTTGCTTTCCACAACTCCAGACTGGCTAGTGCTGTGTGATTAACCATAATATTGAGATATTTAGTTAATTGTACCTGGCTAATTTGTGTTTCGAATGTTGTAGCTAACCATTTGCTTGTGATTATTAAACTATCAGCTATGTGACTTCCTGCACATTTCCACTTATTTTGTATCATTTCCATCTGTATCCCATTCATTATTCCCATTCCGGTTCCTACAGCCCCGAGAACTGTATCATACCATTCTCGGCGATACCTACATTCTGGTAGCTGGGGAAAAGTTACATTAAATTTGATTTTTGTTTTCTGTTGTGATACCGAAACATTTATGCAAGATCTAGGAATAGGAGTTAATACAGAGGATTCGAAGATGGTGGGTAGAGCGTCCTCTATCTTTATATTGAAACCATAATGTTGCCATTGTATATATCCTCCTGTTGTGTTTTCCCATTTCCTTACTGGTACAAAATACCATGCTTTACAAATATAAGTTGCAGATTGATTGGTACTAAGAGGACCTATTAAATTGAATTGCCCACTTCCCCTTGCTGGTCTAGGACCTTTTCCCTTCTGTGCTATCTCGTATTCTTTTGAATTCGGAGTTCTAAGTAACTGTAGTAATTTGTCTTTTACTTCTCTCCATGTTTCAGATGGACCTAACTTATGACATTTATGCGGTGTGTTATTAAAGGGCCATGTTAAATTGTCCCTCCAATGGAAAGTTATGTTTACTTGTGCTTGTGATTTAGCTTTTATCCACACTACTGGTGATTCCATATTCTGCATCATGTAAAAAGGACCCTCCTGTCCTGACACCGTGAAATTTCCTACCGTATACCATTCGTAGTAAGGATATTGTGTTATACTCTTATCCTGATTTACCCATCTAAGATCAGTACTATTTTCATGAACTGTTACATTAATACCGGGAGTCCAAGCATAAACAAACATTTGAAAACATTCAAGCACTATTATCATAGTTAGAAGGATCTTCATTCTGTTTCTCTCGGTTCAGGACTCTTTTTGCAGTGTGATGCGTGGATCCAGGCTGCTTTTCCTTCCAATTTCACTGAGGTGGCTGTGGTCAAAAGCACTTGATAAGGACCTTCAAATCTAGGTTCCAATGTCTTTCTGGTGTGTTTCTTAACATATACATAATCCCCTGGTAGCAGTGTATGTGTACCTGCTATTGAGTTAGGGTCTGGAAGAGAAGAATACACACTTTTGTGGATCTTAGTTAGACGTTGTTTTAATTGTATTACATATGCAGTCAAACTATCACATTGCAATTGCATACTCTGTGGAAAGTATAGACCTAATCTAGGTGCATTCCCAAAAAGTATTTCATATGGGGACAATCCTGTTTTCCCTGTTGGAGTGTATCTTATGGAGAACAAAGCCAAAGGCAGGCATTCTGGCCATGGCTCGTTTAACTCTTGCATGGCTTTTTGTATTTTCAACTTTATTGTCCCATTTACTCTTTCCACTGATCCTGAACTCTGTGGGTGGTAAGGGGTGTGGAAACTTTGTTGAACCCCTAACATGGTCATCACATTCTGCATGATTTCTCCTGTAAAGTGTGTCCCCCTATCTGATTCTATGGTTTCAGGAAGACCAAACCTAGGTATTAACTCAGTGATCAGTTTCTTGGCTGTGGCTTTTGCTGTAGCTGATTTTACTGGATAGCTTTCGGGCCAGCCTGAAAATAAATCGATACACACGAGGACAAATTCAAAGGGGCCACTCTTAGGCATTGTATGTAGTCAATTTGCAGTCTCTGGAAGGGGTATTGGGCCCGGACCTGGTGTTTTTGTGGGGTTTTTACTCTCTGTCCTGGGTTATTCAGGAGACAGATTTGGCAGGCTGCACAGTAGTTTCTCGCAGTACTACTGAATCCAGGGGCGAGCCATCCTTGGTTCACAATCCTATACATGGAATTGGAACTGACGTGTGTGGGTAGGTGAACTGCCGCTGCCATTGCTGGGTACAGAGAGGCAGGTAGGCATACTTTGCCTCCTTCCCTCCATACATTGTCAAGGTCTGGTGCTGCTCCCATCTTGACCCACTTATCTTTCTCGCTCTCCCCTGCTTGCTCCTGTAATTTACTCAGCTGCTGCCATGTTGGTTCTGGGATACTCACCTCTACCGCTGCTAAGGTCTCAGGGCTTCCTTCCCCTAGAGCTGCCTGTTTTGCAGTCAAATCTGCAAATGCATTTCCTTTTGCCTCAATTGTTTTTGCGCTCGTGTGTGCCGCTATCTTCATAATAGCCACTCGTTTAACCTTTTGAAGATTGTTCATGACTCTCTTAATCCCTTCTCCATGTTTTACAGGTGTACCTGCTGCTGTCAGATAACCTCTAGCCCTCCATATGTGGCCATAATCGTGCGCTACACCATAAGCGTAGGCAGAGTCAGTGTAAATATTTCCCTCTCGTCCTTTTAAGTATTCTAGGGCTTGTTCTAAAGCTTTTAATTCTGCTTCTTGTGCTGACATGTGGGCTGGTAAGGGCTGTGCTTCAATCACCTGTGTATCAGTCACTACAGCATACCCTGTGTGATATTTACCCTTGTCATCAGCAAACCTGCTGCCATCTATGTACAAAGTGTGCTCAGCGTTTAAGATTGGTGTATCTGTAACATGTGGGAATCCCATTGTCTCCTGTTCCATGAGCTGAAAACAATCGTGCTCATCTATCTCTTTAAACACAAGGGTGTCAGTTTCCTCATCTCCTTCCTTATTAGCACTATTATTCCCCCTTGCCAAATCTGGTGACTGAAGAGGCAAAAAGGTGGCCAAATTTAAGGTTGTACAGCGCTGAAAAGTGACATTTGGAGGTAAAAGTAAAGTACACTGTAACCTTAATTTCCTAGCCATTGAAATGTGTTTGGGCTGAACTTGAGACAAGATTGCATGTATGTCATGTGTGGTGTGCACTACAACTGGATTGTCTAGAACAATTTCTGATGACTTATCTATGATTATCGACACCGCTGCTACCGCCCGTACACAGGACGGTGAACCTCTGGACACTGGATCTAATGCTGCTGAAAAGTAAGCGACGGGTCTTTGTTTTACATGTGCCTGTGTCAAAACACCTGTGGCGTGTCCAGTGATCTCAGCAATGTACAGATGAAATGTCTTGGTGTAATCTGGAATATCGATAGCCGGGGCAGAAATCAATAACCTTTTCAAAGTGACAAACGACTCATAAGCTACTTCTGTAAGCATATATGGTACAATTTTCAAACAATCGTATAATGGCTGCATCAAAGCGCTAGCGTGTGGTATCCATTGTCTACAATATGACACAATACCTAAAAACATAATTGTTTGAAATTCCGTGGGGGTAACATTCCCTTTATCACTTGAACCCTCTCCTCAGTGAGATGTCTTGTACCCTGTGATATACAATGTCCCAAAAAGATAACTTTTTCCTGACACACCTGCAACTTTTGCTTATTAACCTTGCAACCTTTTTCTGCCAAAAATCGCAACAAATTAAGGGTGGTGGCCAAACAAGTTTCCTTGTCCGGGCAGCATAACAATAAATCATCCACATATTGTAACAATACACAGGAATCTGGTGGTACCCATTCTCCCCTCAAGTACAGGATATATCTTGTGTGGTTTACGTTCTATGTCAGTATATGGGGGTGGGATGGCTGAGCTGGGGTCAATCAGAGCCTCAACATTTTTTGTTCTTCTATCGTTCATATCCCAACCATCACAATCTGGATTATATTTCCACCCCTCTTCTTTCACTCTATTTGAGACCTTAATTAAGCATTGAACCTGACGCATCCATTGCTTCTCTAACACCTCTCCTTGTCTGTCCCTTTTTATTTCACTCCATACATCCGGGTCTAAACCCGCTGCTCCTTTCACCTTAAATTTACGAAGGACATCCTTTAAGTCCCGCGCTTCATCTTTCCCATAGATGTTTTTAATTATCTGTGGCACCGTATAATGCGCCACAATTCCCTGATGGGGTTTCGTGTTCTGCTGGCCCATTCTGACAGTCCGTGCCTAGGTAGCGTGTGGGACACTTAGTGTACAATACAAAGCACTGAAAAAGCTACACTAGTTCCTCGTTGCCTTCCTCCTAGGGTGCAGGAATACTAAAAACCTCTCCGGGATGAGATTTCTGAAATCGAATGACTTTATATGCTAGCCAACTGACAAATATTATGACCAGACTGATGACTACAACATATACAAGCATTCCTTTAAGTGACCAGGTATCCGACTAGATCTCCGGGCTTATGGAGACCTTATTCCCCCCCGTATCTGGGATCCCTCTCATGCACTCTTATCCCTGCTTTATGGAGCAGACAGGGCTTATACTCTCAACCCGCCTATGGTTTATGAGTTAGATGTGAGGTTAAGCATAAGCGTCACATAAGGGCGCATTCCGTTGCTTAGTTCGGCAATCCCCTTCTAACTCATACCATCCTTGACAAGGCTCATTCACTTTCTCAACAAGACAGACAGACAACAAACAACAAATAATTCCAGCAATATAAACCAAAATGTGCAGTAATTCTAGACTCACCACTACAGAGGCTGGTGTTTTAAAACCAGGAGAACCGTAACTGACAGAACGGATAGGCACAAATCAGGGGAGCACAGAATATAAGAAAAATAAAGCTTTTACTTACCTGGCCAGGTTTTCAATCTGTGGTTCCCGGAATGCCTGTTTCTTTTGTTCCATCAGTCTCATTCATCCACCTCTTGTAGTATCATCGGTGAGTCCCTGTTTTCGGGCGCCAGAAATGTTAAGTGCAATTCTCAACTGAATTGCCTCTAGTTTATATTGCTTTGCCAAATTTAGCTCTCAAAGAAGTAAGACACAGAATCAGGAGTATCTGTATATCAGTTCCGAGCATTAAAGGTCCCGTAGTGAACTGAACTGCTGCCCTCCTTTATTTAAGCATTTATAGGGCTGGTTACACAAACATATGTTTCAGCAAAATTTCCATATAAGGTAACAAGCAGTATATTTCAACATACATGTGCTGGACACCCATATAGGGAAAACCTCAAGCTAGTCTTGCAACATATGCTGACACGTACACATAATGCAGAGAAATGAAAAACAACTTAAGTAGAACTCTAATCCATTATTTCCAACCTTATCATTAGGGAGCGCAAGAAGGTCACGGATTCCCAGAGATCAGGAGCTGCAGCAGATGACTTTTATGTCCCCAGGCTGTGGTACTATGAGAGACTGCGATTTCTGTCAGACCAGACTGGAGTTAGGGAATCCCTCTCAACACTTCCTTCCACTCTTCCTTCCACCCCAGCTGAGGCTTCCGATGTCCAACCTGGGACTTCCAGCCAGGAAGAAGTGAAGAAGCCCAGATGGAGTCAGGTATAGCATTGTTCTACAAATTTCTGGTCAATAAATAAATGATCTTTACTAGATATTATTATTGATCACTAATTGCTGATTTAAGAAAGTGTTTTACATATCAATAGACATTAGTGGGCAAAAATAATTGGGACAAGAATGAAAAATGCTGCTCTCAGAATGATAATCTGTTATATTTGTTAACATTCAATTTGCAACAGTCATGAGCTGAAAATTGTGTGTGATTGATGATTTAAAAACTCAAACTCTGTCCCTTTTTTATACACAGGAAGACCTCAGCCAGGACGAGGCTCTGGAATGTGGCACACAGGAGGAGGCTGTGGAATGTGGCAGCCAGGAGGAGGCGGGGCTAAGTGGCAGCCAGGAGAAGCCTGGGACCAGTAGGAGCCTGACCAAATCGCAGGTTCCTCCCCTCCTCCTTCCATACAAAAGACCCAGGAAGGGGAGTCACGTTCAGGATTCAGCGCTCAGGCTCATTCAGGTGGCTTCTGCGTCCCTCAGAGCCTTACCCACTCCTGAAGAGGCCTTTGCCTGCATGGCTGCCACCAAACTGAAGGGCATGCAGGAGGGTCAACGCCTCATGTGTGAGAAACTTATTTATAAAGTCCTAACTAAGGGGGTGAGTGGCAAAATCACACCCAAGACCGACGTGATTGAGTTGGACCATCCTCCTCCTCCTGCCACAACTCCACCACCAGAGCCACAGCGTGGAAGGAAGCGTGGATGGAAAACCAGAGAGTGATGACCTGTGTTCAGTCTGGTCTGACAAAAGATGCAGCCTCTTGTAGTACCACAGCCTGGGGACACAGATGTCATCTGCTGCTTTCCGGATCTCTGGGACTTCTGGACCAGACTGCACTCCCTTAGATATGGACTCCTCAGGCCACCAATTTTGCAGTAAAATAATTGACATGTGCCCTGGGGGCCAAAGGCTTTGCCAATTTCAGCTGTTTCTCCAGCGTTGCCTCCCTCTTTGTTTGGTTCTGAGCCCTTAATAAAGGAATTTTTGGTTCAATTATACTCGCCTATGTGTGTTTTCCTTAAAAAAAAAACAGTTTGTTGGTGAGGAGGCAGGTACATTTCAAAATACAATGTGAAATTAACAAGAGACACCAAACAATCTCATTGAGATGAAATAATACAAGATAATAATGGTTCTTGTGGTGACTTGACACACAAAACACACACAAAAATATTCTGGAGTAAAAAGCAAAAAAAAGTAAAAAAAAAAAAAAAAACAGCCTTGAAAAAAAATTTTTTACAATTAAAAACAAACAAAAAAAAATTTGGTCAGATGTGACAAATCCAAATATATTGAGGGAATCCCGATAAATAATAAAGAAAGAAGTTTGTGAGAAGTCTGTGTGAATATGAGCAGCAAAACTACTTCATTCTTCTCACATTATAAAGAAGAGAGTGCGCTGTATTAAACCATTTTTTACATTGCAGCGTGACGAAAGTGCTGTATTCATTGCGAACTCTAGTTTTAACAGACCGAGCTGTTCCGTCTCGGAATTTCTTCTGAGCATGCGTGGCACTTTCGTGCTCGATCGTGCGCATAGAGCACTGGGTCCTCCCCGCCAGGATGGCCTGCCACGCGACATTGTGGTCAAACCACACTACTACAGTGTCGAGGAGGAAATCATGAGGAGATCCCGTACCGCCCCACAGATCCAGCTGAGGGGACACCAGACACAAATCTACGTGGATATCTCACCCTTCACTATCCAGAAAAGGCGGGCGCTCAAACCCCTCCTGACGGTTCTTACACAAAGGAATATCAAGTATTGGTGGCTTTTCCCCTTCTGCCTGAAATTTGATCTCAATGGCAAACCTTTTCGATTCTCCTCATTCCAAGAAGGTGAAAAACGAATGCAAAAATTTGGACTTCTTCCGAAGGATCCACCTTCCCCTATGCAGACCGCATCATCCGGCATGACCAAACATCCACCTCCGTCTAGCCCATTGTCCTCTCTCTGGATGACACCCAAAAACAAGAAGGCTAAGGAAGGCCTCCCCCCATGATCGTGAGGGAATCCCTCCCTTCCACCATACACTTCCTATTTTTGTTCTGGTCGGGATCCTCCTTGACCCATGGCATTTATGCCCAACTGACTCTTCTCCTATTTTGTCTGATTTTTTGGGACTGTTACTACCCAGGCCGTACTGGCTGTACCCCCTTCCTAAGTACCTAGCCATTCTGTGATATCTCGGGACTTCAATTGTGCAGGCGCGATTCCCCCTCACCTTCAACATTTTTCTTTCTATTTTTTTTTTTTTTTCTTCTTCTCTTTTTCTCAGAGTCTGCACGGACTTCCAACTGGACTTTAGGGTCTTCCTGCTCAAATTGCAGGTCTGAACAACCAGATACGCCTCTAATGATGCTGCCAGAGGGAACTATCCTAGCCCACCACCCCAAAGTTAGGCTGGGGTCTGGTCGGGTCCAATAGGCTTCTTTCTTCTCCTTCCCCCTCCTCCTTCCCTTCCCCCCAGTCAGCGCTCCTGACCCAGATATCCTAAGCTAGCACTTTTGATACTCCCCCCATTCCCCTCCCATCTCCCATTATACCCCAAGTCTCGTCATTCCTTTTTTTAATCTATAAGGGACTTATTTCTTAAATGATTGTATTTCTCCCTTTCCCTTTTTTTGATATGTATATTTATGTGTATATATGTATATATATATATATATATATATATATATATATATATATATATATATGTATATATATATATATATATATATATATATATATATATTCTATTTCTGGTTTGTTTTAAGATATTAGTTCAGGGTGTGGAGGACGGAGCTGGTCCAATGTGCCTGCTCCCGCACTCGGAGTGGTTAACCATAGTGGTCCAGCTACTCCTGGTTCGGGAATCCCCCCCTCATTGGGGGGTCAACATGTTTGTTTCTCTGAGAGGGGTGGTTTTGTTCTCACCTCTATCTCGGAGCTCACTTCTCCTTATTATTCGACCTGTCTTCTTCTTCTTTCCTCTCTTCCTCACCTCTCGACTTATTCTTTCAGCGACGGATGTGGTCTCTCTCCTCCACAATAAGCGGCTTGAAGTCCTAGTGCTCTATCCTGAGGCATGCATACTAAGACCGGCCACTACAACGAAGGTAAGTGCTCGGGGATCGCCCACTTTCTCACTTAAGCTGCTCCATGGCTAACCACTCCTCACATAGACCGGCTCTACGCATTGCCACCCACAATGTTCAAGGACTCAATTCCCCTATGAAACGTAGGAAAATATTCCAACATTATCACGCACAAAAAATAGATATACTATTCTTACAGGAAACACATTTCCCTAAATCATACACTCCTTCATTCATTCATGCCAAATTCCCCAGATTTTATTTAGCTAACTCTGTAAAGGTACTCATTGTTGAACAACTGAACAACTTTACACCCTTATTTCATATTATGCGCCAAACCAGGGGCAGGCAAAATTCTTTAAGTCCCTTTTGCAAACCCTCTCCCCTCTAACTGAAGGCCTAGTCATTTATGGGGGAGACTCCAACCTAGCCTTTGATGCGGGAATTGATAAATCACACCCCCCAGGCAAAAACCAGGTCCGTCCCACCAGGCAGAGTCTGAATGTGGCCAGACAGATATTCCATCATGGTTTGGTTGATGTCTGGCGGGAAATGAACCCGAAGGCACGGGATTATACGCACTACTCCAACCCGCATCAATCTTTTTCTAGAATAGATCACTTTTTTGTTCTTCAACAACATGTTCCACTGATACAAAGGTCAGATATTAAGGACTCTGCCTGGTCGGACCATTCCCTTCTCCTACTGACTCTGAACGGAGGTCCGTCTCAAAGCTCAGGATTTCACTGGAGATTAAATGCCTCCATCCTTAGCAATCCCACTCATGTTTGTGAAATTAAAAAACACATTCAGGAATACTTCCATCTGAATGATGTGGACAGCATCTTCCCTTCCACCCTGTGGGCGGCCCACAAGGCAGCAATCAGGGGTAGCTTAATACAGATCTCGTCTAGAATTCGCAAAGCTCGCAAATTGGAAATTGACAGGCTGGAAGGGGAGTTTGCATCTCTAAGCTTATTGCATAAATCCAAACCCTCTTCGACTCCGCAAATAGGCTAGAATCATCCCGCACGGCCCTGAACCTGGCTCTCACGGCAATAGCAGAAAAGAACCTCAGATGGGAGGGGGGTCGGTTTTACCACCAAACTGACAAATTTGGTTCTAGATTAGCAAGACGGTTGACCCCTACAATTAGAACACATGCGCTCCCTAAAATTAAATTGAGTGACGGTTCCCTCACTCAGAACCCCCAAAAAATTATGGAAGCCTTTCACGACTTCTATCGCTCTCTATATAGCAAGGTGGAGAAGGAACCCTCCCCAGACATTATAGACTCTTTTTTGGAATCAGTGAAGATCCCACAGATCAGAACACAACATAAGGACGAATTAGAAACTCCGATCTCAACTGAAGAGGTAGCACGGGTCATTAAAAATCTCAAAAATAATTCAGCTCCGGGCCCAGATGGCTTCTCGGCCCCATATTATAAGCACTTCTCCCCATTACTCTCCCCATACTTAGCTCGCTTTTTTAATCCGCTTCGGTCTGGAACGCCCCTTGACAAGACTTCTGATTCGGCGTTCATAACAGTGATTCCTAAGCCAGGAAAGGACCCCAGTTGCATCTCCAATTATAGGCCTATATCATTACTTAACAATGATCTTAAAATCCTTACAAAAATTATAGCGGACAGAATTTCCAACTTTATTGGCCTTTATATTCATCAAGTTGGCTTTATTCCCGGGGCGACAGGGGCCGGATCAGATCAGAAGGGCAGACGACATTGTTTCCTTATTGGGATCAGGTTGGGACGGGGGCCACCAACAAAAGGGTTTCCTGCTCTCACTAGATCTCATGAAGGCGTTCGATTCCGTCTCCTGGTCCTTTCTGGTCCCTACCCTGCAAAAATGGGGATTTGGTGAATCCTTTATGAACATAATCGGTGCACTCTATTCTTCTCCGGAAGCAAAAATTAAAATGCAGGGATATCACTCGAATTCCTTCCAAATTTTCCGCGGCACGAGACAGGGATGTCCCTTATCTCCCTTAATCTTTGCCTTGATCATCGAGACCCTGGCCATTTCCATCAGAGACAACCCTAACATACAAGGGGTACAATGCGGACCTCATGCGCACAAATGTGCATTGTTCGCTGACGACATCTTACTTTTTATATCTTCACCACTTACCTCACTACCTAGTATATGCAAGGTGTTGGATGATTTTGGCAAAGTATCGGGACTTATGGTCAATTATTCCAAATCTCTGGCTCTCAACATTAACCTACCAGACCAGTTGGTCTCTCAGCTTAAAAACAACTTTAGGTTTGGATGGACAGAGACAGCGCTCCCCTATTTAGGGATTAACTTGACCGTGACCGTAGACAAACACTACTCAGCCAACTATCCTGCGATTTTTCGCAAACTGGAGGATGACTTATCCACATGGGACAATCTGGGCCTTTCCTGGCTAGGCAGGGTGAATTCGGTGAAAATGACCCTTCTGCCCCGTATCCTGTATCTCTTCAGATCTTTACCTATCCCCATCCCTAAGGACCGTCTACGGAATTTCCAATCGAAAATCATTAAGTTTATATGGGGATCCAAGGGGCATAGAATTGCCAAGGGGACTCTCTTCCGAAGTAGAGATCAAGGAGGGGTGGGTGTGCCAAACATACTCTGGTACTATCAAGCAGCACAACTATCTCAATTATCCACTGTATATTCTAAAATTGCTCACCCCGATTGGGTTCGTATGGAAAGACAAGCTATTCCTCACTACACTCTAGATTACATACTTTGGTGCTCTACCAAGACCAGACCGGCCATACTAGCACCCACTCTCTCTCACTCCTTGACACTGTGGGATTTCCTTAGACTCAACTCACACTTGGTCTCCCATTGGTGCCCTTTATCCCACATCTTCAGAAATCCACTTTTCCCACCTGGACAGGACATTAAAGCCTTTCAATGGTGGTTAGATAAGGGGCTTTATAGGATTGGTCACTTTGTTCACCCGACAGGCCCTCTCACCTTTTCTTACTGCACCAGTAAACTTGACATGCCAGGGTCAGAAAGGTTCAGACTCCAACAGATATCCCACTTTATCAGATCTCTAGGGCGCTCCATTCACAAACCATTGACCATTACGGAATATGAACTGTGGTGTGGTCAGGTCATGGAGCAGAGGGGGGTAATAACGGTGATTTATCGAGCACTTGCTAGGGCTGAGTCTAAAACACTATTCATGAGGGAATGGGAGACTGATCTACAACAACAATGGACCCTGTCTGAGTGGCACAGAGCTTCCCTTACTGCTTCTACTTCTTACTGGCATTCTCAATATTGTGCTAGTTGAAGCTAACTTAAAAATTCTTATGAGGTGGTATATGGTCCCTTTGCGGATAGCTAAAATCTTCCCAAATGCATCCCCCTTATGCTCCCGTAACTGCGGACATACTGGTTCCATGCTTCATATCTGGTGGGAATGCCCCAAAATAAGGGATCTACGGAACAAAATATTCCGGATTATCAGGAAAATAATGAATTTACCTATTCCAAAAACACCACAATACGAACTATTGAACTTCCCCATCCCGTGGGTACCGAAATTAGCCCAAAATCTTATCAGGTTCATCCTTATTGGAACTAAATTGACAATAGCCCGAGCTTGGAAACAGCCCACAGTCTCACTTCTGTTAGTTAAACAAAAAACATCCTGGATTATGGCTCAGGAAAAAACAGTCAGCATCCTCCTGGACACAGTAGACAGAACTGAGGCAGTTTGGGAACCCTGGGCCAAATACGTATCCGGTCCACTGAACCGTTCCTCTACTCCTGCTTAGATGTGGAGGAGTGAGTACCACACCATCTTTTATCGCTCTATCTACACATCTTTTTCCTATCCTCTTTTTTCTCTCTATACTCTTTTCTGTTTTCGCTATCCCTTTATTATCTTGGTTTGATTATTAGGTACAGCTTGGTTTAATACGAGGTTACTAATTACCAGTGCTGCATGGCCATATGCAACAATATTTGGATGTACCCATATGTACTTCTAAAGGGCTCTCATTTCAGGTCCTCTCCCATAGAGCGGCTCTTGCTAGACAGCCTGGAGCGATATAATGAGTGAGCTAATGGCTATCAGGGAAGGGTGACACTCCTCGGACTCCAACACAGTTAGTACCCATTAGGGGTGTTGGGACTGAGGAATAATCCCTAAACACGGCTGTTGATGTAAACTGCTCATTGTTATTTATTCTCCACGTAGATCTTTGTGAGCTTTGGCTTTGCCACTCCTTTACAACATACTACTTATGCCTTATATGATTATTGTTTCTTTTAGCTGTACCATGTTATTTTTCAAATGCTGAAACCTCAATAAAAATCTATTGAAAGCAATATGACATAGGTGTAATAAGTATGAATAGCCTAGACCATGGGTCCTATTCCAAAATCCTAGGGTAAAAAATGCATCCATACAGGCTGAGAATAAGTGAATGAAATGGGATGAATCTCTGAAAGAATTTCAACCCTACAAAACAGATTGTATGGGTTTAAGAAGAAGTACAGGTTATTATAGAAAACATGCTGGCATTTGCGGTGTCTAGAGTTTGTCTTTAACCTAGCTAATTGTGAGAGTGTTTTGTTGTGTGCAATACATGGAACATATGTTGTATTGTCTGATGTTTGTTGTCTCAGCTACTGATGAATGACCCCCCCTTCTTTCTAGCCAGGTCTGTGAGATGTAAAGGGAACTGTATTGCCATGCAAATTAACTGAGCTAAGATGAATCTTAAAAGATAAATATCTGTAATAGTGAATTGAGATGTGTATTAACTTTAATGTATTTGTTTTCCAGAGAGCCGGTTCTGAAGAATTTGTGCTGAGGTATTATAAAATGTAAATAAATAGTAAGTTTTATTACGAGCTGCTCCAAAATAAATAATAAGAAGAAAAATGTTCAAAGACTTTCTTTATGGAATGTAATGTTATGTATGCTTGTGTGTTTCGTATGCTAAAGTTTTGTTACATGTACCTAACCATTAGGGTTGAGCGGAACACCCCCCGGTTCGGTTCGCGGCAGAACATGCGAACAGGCAAAAAATTTGTGCGAACACCATTAAAGTCTATGGGACTCGAACTTGAAAAATCAAAAGTGCTAATTTTAAAGGCTAATATGCAAGTTATTGTCATAAAAAGTGTTTGGGGACCCGGGTCCTGCCCCAGGGGACATGTATCAATGCAAAAAAAAGTTTTAAAAAGTCAGTTTTTTTGGGAGCAGTGATTTTAATAATGCTTAAAGTGAAATAATAAAAGTGAAATATACCTTTAAATATCGTGCCTGGGGGTGACTATAGTATGCCTGTAAAGTGGTTAATTTTTCCCGTGTTTAGAACAGTCCCTGCACAAAATGACATTCCTAAAAGAATAAAAGACATTCAAAACTGCTTGCGGCTGTATTGTAATGCCGGATCCCAGCAAATTAGATGAAAATCATTGAGAACAGGTACATTTTTAAAGTGTAGCTCCAGCCAAAAAATCTATTTTTAAGCTTTTTGGATAACATAGGGAAGGGTTATCACCCCTGTAAGATTGGTTTTGCTATCTGTGCCCCTGTTCAGATGATTTCTCCTCACTTTCTGTCCTAATGACAATTGGATTTTGAAAATTTTAGTTATTAGGGAAACTAGGATTGGTGATAAAGCACCAGTGGAAACACCTTTTTCCCATATTAACTCTTACAGGAGAAAATTTTCCTGTTGTCTACCTCTGTTTGTAAGTAGGAGTCTTTTGTAAGTCGGATGTTTGAAAATAGGGGAGCGCTTGTATATACAATACGGCCTGCCCTATACACTCTGCGGAAAATTGGACCTTAGTTGTTGGTGGTACCAGAACACTGTAAGCCCTCACAGTTACTCTTGGTGGGCGCTGGAATGGGCCCTGCTGTGAAATATTATATCAAGAATTGTAATTACATGCCCCTGTTGAACAGGGCAGAAAAATTGGGCCTTAGGCGGTAGTGGTGGTGGCACAACACTGTAAAGCCTCACAGATACTCTTGTTGAGCACAGGAACGGGCCCTGCTGTGAAATATTTGATCAAAAATTGTAATTACGCGCCCCTGTTAAGCAGGGACAGAAAAATTGGGCCTTAGGCAGTGGTGGTGGTGCCACAACACTGTAACCACTCACAGATTCTCTTGTTGAGCGCAGAAACGGGCCCTGCTGTGAAATATTAGAGCAAAAATTGTAATTACATGCCCCTGTTAAACAGGGGCAGAAAAATTGGGCCTTAGGCGGTAGTGGTGGTGGTGGCACAACACTGTAAAGCCTCACAGATACTCTTGTTGAGCACAGGAACGAGCCCTGCTGTTAAATATTTGATCAAAAATTGAAATTACACACCCCTGTTAAACAGGGGAAGAAAAATTGGGCCTCAGGCAGTGGAGGTGGTGCCCTGAACCAAAAATATTCTTAAAGCTATCATCATGAAGATTGAGGAGGAATAGGATAGTCACTCAGCATAATAGGATAGTCACTCAGCATATGCAGTCTTCAAGGGATCCCACATCCACAGAAAAATCAATTGGTTACATCAGCATCAGGTGCTTGGTAGCTGGTGATCCAAGACTGATTCATTTTTATGAAATGTGAGCGGATCAACAGTCTGTGGACAGGCGCACTCTGTGATCGGTTACAAAGCCTCCAGCAGCACTGAATGTGCATTCAGAAAGAACGCTGGATGCAGGACAGGCCAGTAGCTCAATTGCATATTGAGCAAGCTCTGGCCAGTGGTCCATCCTCAAGACCCAGTAATCCAGTGGATGTTCTGTTGTAAAGGTCTCCAAGTCTGATCTTGCCCCTACATATTCCTGCACCATGTAATTTAGACACTGGCGATGGTTGCTGGAACCGATCAGACCTTGACACTGAGGACTGAAGAATTGTCTGAAGGCATCGGTCAGCCGGCCACCTTCTCCACCGCTTTTTCTGTGACTGAACGAAGCCTCAGCAACACGTTGTCCAGCACCAGGAAATTGTAACCTCCCAGGCTCTGGAAACGCATTGCACAAGCCATTCTGCAAGGCCTCCCGAAGGATTGCCAGCCAGTAAGGATCCCTCTCCTTGATACCATGAATCCTAGGGTCCTTTCGCAGGCTTTGCAGGATCAGGGAGGTCGTGCAGCGTAAGTTTGCAGAGGCATTCGATCCTCTGAGTCCTCTGGGTCACTAAGGATCACATGATCCTCAACCAACTTCTCCCAGCCACGTACAACTCCATGGGTTTCTGGGGACTGAAAGCAATCCCTTGAAGACTGCTGCTGATGCTGAGTGTTATCCTCCACCTCCATGCTGACACAATACTCCTCCTCCTCTTCTTCTTCCTGTGTAATCGGCGGGCCCGCAGGAATACTATCTGGATAAAGGGGGCCATGAGAGGTAAGGAAGTCCTCCTCTTCCTCCCGCTGTTCTGCCTCAAGTGCCCTGTCCATTATTCCATGAAGTGTGTGCTCCAACAGGAAGACAAGAGGGACAGTATCACAGATGCATGCACTGTCACTGCTCACCATCCTCGTGGCCTCCTCAAATGGTGACAGGACAGTGCATGCATTCTTGATCATTAGCCACTAGCATGGCAAAAAAAAAGGCAAGCTCCCTTGACCCTGTCCTGGTGCCATACTCACACAGGTACTCATTGACGGCCTTCTTCTGCGTGTGCAGCCGCTGCAGCATTGCCAACGTTGAGTTCTGCCTGGTGGGCATGTCACAAATGAGGAGGTTCTTGGGCAGGTTGCATTCTCTTTGAATGTCAGCCAGCCGAGCACTGGCATTATATGACTGTCAGAAATGACCACAGACTTTCCTGGCATGCCTCAGGAGATCCTGTAAGCCCGGGTACCTGCTCAAGAACCACTGCACCACCAAATTCAGGACGTGAGCCAAACAGGGAACATGGGTCAAGTGTCGCCGTGAAAGAAAGTTAACGTCCTTGTCCATGCCTGCTGGACCATGAGTCAGCGGTAATATGCACCTTACTGCTGACTGCCCTGTGCAACGAGGCCAAGACATTGCCTTCCACATGCTGGTAGAGAGCCGGAATGGCCTTCCGTGAAAAGAAATGGCGTTTGGGAACTAGCCACTAAGGTACCGCACATTTCACAAATTCACGAAAGGGGGCAGAGTCTACCAGCTGAAAAGGCAGCAGTTGCAGTGCTAGCAATGTGGCCAAGTAGCATTCAGACGCTGAGCATGTGGATGGCTGGGACCAAATTTCTTCGACGGTTTAACAACTGGGTTAGGGAAATTTGCCTGCTAAAATCGGATGTTGGTGTACCGCTAGCAGATTGGCCGCAAGTACTTGGGGCACCTATTTCTATACCTTCATTCCTCTCAATGCAGGTTTCTGAGAGGACTGGAGGTATAGTGGGGTTGGAGATCCCAGCTGATGAGGAGCAAGGAGAGGTCCACCTTGTTCTTTGATGTGGGTCTTTTAAGTGCTGTTGCCAACGAACTGCATTGGCCACGCTTGATACGCTTCAGACATATGTTGCAAACAGCAATGGTGCGATCTGCTACACACATGTCAAAAAAGCCCACACCAAAGAACTTTTCAAAATATGCGGGGAGTCAGCAGTGCCCCGGCACCGGCTTAGCTCTGCGGTGTAATGCAATAGGGTGGCTGCCCTAAAGCTGCCCCCTGGAGGGCATCCTGCCTTGTTGGAGATGTGCCTCCTACTCCTCCTCTCTTCTATCAGGCAACCAAGTAGAGTCAGTGACCTCATCATCCCCTCCCTCTTCGTCACTGGAGCAAACTTGGCAGTATGCTGCAGCTGGAGGAACATGACTGCCAGTTTCTTGACCTTCTTGGGCACCCCCTCTCTCTAGGCTCACGTTACTCCCTTCCTCAACTTGGGTATAGGGATGAGCTTCGAGTTCGAGTCGAACTCATGTTCGACTCGAACATCGGATGTTCGCCAGTTCGCTGAACATCAAACAATTTGGGGTGTTCGCGGCAAATTCGAAAGCCGCAGAACACCCTTTAAAAGTCTATGGGAGAAATCAAAAGTGCTTATTTTAAAGGCTTATATGCAAGTTATTGTCATAAAAAGTGTTTGGGGACCTGGGTCCTGCCCCAGGGGACATGGATCAATGCAAAAAAAAGTTTTAAAAAGGCCGTTTTTTTCAGGAGCAGTGATTTTAATAATGCTTAAAGTGAAACAATAAAAGTGTAATATTCCTTTAAATTTCGTACCTGGGGGTGTCTATAGTATGCCTGTAAAGGGGCGCATGTTTCCCGTGTTTAGAACAGTCTAACAGCAAAATTACATTTCAAAGGAAAAAAAGTCATTTAAAACTACTCGCGGCTATTAATTAATTGCCGCGAGTAGTTTTAAATGACTTCTTGGGCAGGTTGCATTCTCTTTGAATGTCAGCCAGCCGAGCACTGGCATTATATGACTGTCAGAAATGACCACAGACTTTCCTGGCATGCCTCAGGAGATCCTGTAAGCCCGGGTACCTGCTCAAGAACCACTGCACCACCAAATTCAGGATGTGAGCCAAACAGGGAACATGGGTCAAGTGTCCCTGTTGGAGGGCGCAGAGGAGGTTGGTGCCATTGTTGCATACAACCAATCCTGGCTGAAGCTGGCGTGGCGTCAACCACCTCTGAGCCTGCCCCTGCAGAGCTGCCAGAATCTCTGCCCCAGTGTGGCTCCTGTCCCCTAAGCAGAACAACTCAAGCACCGCATGGCATCTTTTTGCCTGAGTGCTAGCGTAGCCCCTTGAACGCCTAAGGAGCACCGCTGGTTCAGAGGACAAATCTGCAGAGGAAGAGGCCATAGAGAAAGAAGAAGAGGAGGGGGTGGAGGAGAGAGCTGTGGCAGAATCACCAATTACTAGCATTTTGGAGGCGTGGTGGCGGAACAAGCTCCAACAACACTGAACCCTGTCCTGCATTCTTCCCAGCTTTGCTAGCAGAGTTACCCAGTGCGCCGTGAAAGAAAGTTAACATCCTTGTCCATGCCTGCTGGACCATGAGTCAGCGGTAATATGTCAGCGGTAATATGTCACCTGGTGACCCCGCCCCCTCTGATGGACGGGGACTTGATGGGGACTTCCCTGTGGCATTCCCCGTGATGTCAGAGGGGGCGGACAGGGAAGTCACCGTGCGTCAGAGGGGGCGGGGTCACCGGGTGGCCCTGCCCTCCGTTATTTAAGAACCGTCAGAAGAGGAGAAGCGTCACACAGCAGGAGCCTCCCATCATGGTGGATGCGGAGCGGCCCGAGAAGAAGAAGGGAAGAAGACGCCGCTGCCGCGGAGGAAGATGTCGGACGAGAACACCGGAGGAAGAACCATAAGAACCAGAAGAAGAAGAAGAAGATGGAGGAAGAAACCGAAGGAAGATAGAAGATAGAAGAAAGAAGCTAGAAGAAAGAAGGTAGAAGAAAGAAGAAGCATTTAAATAAAGGAATTGTCAAAAACTGTCTCTTGTCATTTTTAACATTTTTGACAGTTTTTTTGTGAAATGGTAGGGGTACAAAACTATTTCACACAGGGGGGAGGGTCCCCTTGTTAAAGGGGGCTTCCAGATTCCGATAAGCCCCCCACCCGCAGACCCCCACAACCACCGGGCAAGGGTTGTGGGGATGAGGCCCTTGTCCCCATCAACATGGGGACAAGGTGTTTTGGGGGCTACCCCAAAGCACCCTCCCAATGTTGAGTGCATGTGACCTGGTACGGTTCAGGAGGGGAGAGAGCGCCCCCCTCTTTTCCTGCGGCCTGCCAAGTTGCGTGCTTGGATAAGGGTCTGGTATGGATTTTTGGGGGGACCCCACGCCATTTTTTAAAAAATTTTGGCACAGGGTTCCCCTTAAAATCCATACCAGACCTGAAGGGTCTGGTATAGATTTTGAGGGGGAACCCCACGCCATTTTTTTTTAAAATTTTGGCCGGGGTTCCCCTTAATATCCATACCAGACCTGAAGGGCCTGGTATGGAATTTAGGGGGACCCCTCACGTAATTTTTTTTTTTAAATTTTGGTTCGGGGTTCCCTTGTGGGGAATTCCCATGCCGTTTTTATCAATGAACTTTTATGTGTATTGTCAGACCGGCAATTTATTAATAGCCGCGAGTAGTTTTAAATTACTTTTTTCCTTTGAAATGCCATTTTGCTGTCAGACTGTTCTAAACACGGGAAACATGCGCCCCTTTACAGGCATACTATAGACCCCCCCCAGGTACGAAATTTAAAGGAATATTACACTTTTATTGTTTCACTTTAAGCATTATTAAAATCACTGCCCCCAAAAAAACGGCCGTTTTTAAAACTTTTTTTTGCATTGATCCATGTCCCCTGGGGCAGGACCCAGGTTCCCAAACACTTTTTATGATAATAACTTGCATATAAGCCTTTAAAATTAGCACTTTTGATTATTCATGTTCGTGTCCCATAGACTTTAATGGTGTTCGCGTGTTCGAACAAATTTTTTGCTTGTTCGCAAGTTCTGGTGCAAACTGAACAGGGGGGTATTCGGCTCATCCCTACCTGGGTACCATCATCGGAGCCTTCAAATCGCTGTGCATCCTCCTGCAGCATGTACCCAACACTGTGGTCGAATAGTTCGGGGGACTCCTCTGTGCATGATGGTGGGGCTAGGGAAGGAGTGACTGTTGACATGTAGCCCATGGAATAGGCCGTTTTGGCAGCTGCATTGGCAGGCAAACTACTCTGAGCCTGGGTGACAGAGGATGAGGAGGATGAGGAGGGCTTTGTTATCTATTCCACCAACTCTTCTGCATGTTGTGGCTAAATAACACGGCCAGCTGCAAGAAAAAAGGACAAGCGTGCGTAGACACAGAGCCTGCTTGCCCTCTTTTAGTGGCCTGTGAGCATCTGCCTCTCCTTGGTGGCCTTCCGGACATGCTGTAAATTTTGTTTAGCAAAACCACACTACACTGTATTGCGTACTGTGTACACCACCAGAAAAGTAGTAGCAACTGCACTAGGGGTACACGGTATTGTGCACACCACCAGAAGTCTAATAGCAACTATGGGTGCACTGTATGTATTGTGTACTGTGTACACCATCAGAAAAGTAGTAGCAATTGCACTAGGGGTGCACGGTATCATGTACACCACCAGAAGTCTAATAGCAACTATGGGTGCACTGTATGTATTGTGTACTGTGTACACCACCAGAAAAGTAGTAGCAACTGCACTATGGGTGCACGGTACTGTGTACACCAACAGAAGTGTAATAACAACTATGGGTGCACTGTATGTATTGTGTACTGTGTACACCACCAGAAAAGTAGTAGCAACTGCACTAGGGGTGCACAGTATTGTGTACACCATCAGAAGTCTAATAGCAACTATGGGTGCACTGTATGTATTGTGCACTGTGTACACTACCAGAAAAGTAGTAGCAACTGCACTAGGGGTGCACGGTATTGTGTACACCACCAGAAGTCTAATAGCAACTATGGGTGCACTGTATTTATTGTGTTCTCTGTACACCACCAGAAAAGTAGTAGCAACTGCACTATGGGTGCACTGTACTCTGTACACCAACAGAAGTGTAATAACAACTATGGGTGCACTGTATGTATTGTGCACACCACCAGAAAAGTAGTAGCAACTGCACTAGGGGTGACGGTATTGTGTACACCACCAAAGTCTAATAGCAACTATGGGTGCACTGTATGTATTGTGTACTGTGTACACCACCAGAAAAGTAGTATCAACTCCACTAGGGGTGCACGGTACTGTGTACACCAACAGAAGTGTAATAACAACTATGGGTGCACTGTATGTATTGTGTACACCACCAGAAAAGTAGTAGCAACTGCACTATGGGTGCACGGTATCATGTACACCACCAGAAGTCTAATAGCAACTATGGGTGCACTGTATGTGTTGTGTACTGTGTACACCACCAGAAAAGTAGTAGCAACTGCATATATAATATATATACAGTATATATTAAATACACTGCAGCTAACTGAATAACCGGCCTGCCTGAAGTATATTAGAAAACATACACCAGGAATGGCCTGCAGTCAGATATAGCTAAACTGGATGCAGTAGATATATGTATGCGAGACTGTCTGTATATATATATTAAATACACTGCAGCTAACTGAATAACCTGTCTGCCTGAAGTATATTAGAAAAATACACCAGGAATGGCCTGCAGTCAGATCTAGCTAAACTGGATGCAGTAGTTTTATATATAGATATATATATATATATATATATATCTATATATAAAAGACTTTCTGTAAATATAGATTAAATACACTGCAGCTAACTGAATAACCTGCCTGCCTGAAGTATATTAGAAAAAGTACACCAGGAATGGCCTGCGGTCAGATATAGCTAAACTGAATGCAGTGTGTGTATATATATATATATATATATATATATATATATATATATATATATGAGACTGTCTTCATATATATATATATTAAATACACTGCAGCTAACTGAATAACCTGTCTGCCTGAAGTATATTAGCAAAAGTACACCAGGAATGGTCTGCAGTCAGATATAGCTAAACTGGATACAGTGGATATATATACGAGACTGTCTATATGAACCGGGGGGGGGGGGGGGCGAACACCCCCCCCCGGTTCAGTTCACACTAGAACCTGCGAACGGACCGAAAATTCGCACGAGCGTTAGAACCCCATTGAGGTCTATGGGACTTGAACGTTCAAAATCAAAAGTGCCCATTTTTAAGGCTAATTTGCATGGTATTGTCCTAAAAAGGGTTTGGGGACCCGGGTCCTGCCCCAGGGGACATGTATCAATGCAAAAAAAAGTTTTAAAAACGGCCGTTTTTTCTGAAGCGGTGATTTTAATGAAGCTTAAAGTAAAAAAAAAGTGAAATATTCCTTTAAATATCGTACCTGGGGGGTGTCTATAGTATGCCTGTAAAGTGACGCGTGTTTCCCGTGCTTAGAACAGTCCCTGCACTAAATGACATTTTTAAAGGAATAAAAGTCATTTAAAACTGCTTGCGGCTTTAATGTAATGTCGGGTCCTGGCAATATGGATGAAAATCAGTGAGACAAACGGCATGAGTACCCCCCAGTCCATTACCAGGCCCTTTGGGTCTTGTATGGATATTAAGGGGAACCCCGCACCCAAATTATAAAAAGGAAAGGCATGGGGCCACAAGGCCCTATATACTCTGAACAGCAGGCGGCGCAAACAAGACAGGGACTGTAGGTTTAAGGTTAAGTGTAATCTGTTTGTAATTTTGAACTGGTACATTTTTAACGTGTTTAGCTCCAGCCAAAAAATCTATTTTAAGCTTTTTGGAAAACATAGGGAAGGGCTATCACCCCTGTGACATTTGTTTTGCTGTCTGTGCTCCTCTTCAGAAGATTTCACCTCACTTTCTGTCCCAATGACAAATGTTTTTAGAAAATTTGGGGTTTTTAGTGAAACAAGGATTGGTGATAAAGCATCAGTGGAAAGGAGAAACGTTTTTCCCATATTAACTCTTACAGGAGAGAATTTCCCTTCCTAGGGGTAGATTTCATCTCACTTCCTGTTGTCTCCTTCCGTTTGCAAGTAGGAGTCGTTTGTAAGTTGGATGTTTTGAATACTCTGCAGAAATTGTGGCCTTAGGTGTTGGTGTTGCCACAACACTGTAAGCCCTCACAGGGCCCTGCTGTGAAATATTAGATCAAAAATTGTAATTACATGCCCCTGTTGAACAGGGGCAGAAAAATTGGGCCTTTGGTGATGGTGGTGGTGCTGGTGCCACAACACTGTAAGTCCTCACAGTTACTCTTGGTGGGCGCAGAAACGGGCCCTGCTGTGAAATATTAGATCAAGAATTGTAATTACATGCACCTGTTGAACAGGGGCAGAAAAATTGGGCCTTTGGTAGTGGTGGTGCTGGTGCCACAACACTGTAAGTCCTCACAGTTACTCTTGGTGGGTGCTGGAATGGGCCCTGCTGTGAAATATTAGATCAAGAATTGTAATTACATGTCCCTGTTGAGCAGGGGCAGAAAAATTGGACCTTAGGCACTGGTCAAGGTGCCACAACACTGCAACTCGTCACAGATACTCTAGTGGATGCGCAGGAACGAGCCCTGCTGCAAAGTATTGCATCAAAAATTTTAATTACACGCCCCTGTTAAACAGGGGCTGAAAAATTGGGCCTTAGGCACTGGTGCTGGTGCCACAACACTGCAACCCCTCTCAGATACTCTAGTTGAGCGCAGCAACAAACCCTCCTGCAAAATATTGCATCAAAAATTGTAATTACACGCCCCTGTTAAACAGGGGCAGAAAATTGGGCCTTAGGCACTGGTGCTGGTGCCACAACACTGCAACCCCTCACAGATACTCTAGTTGGAGCGCAGGAATGAGCCCTGCTGCAAATAATTATATCAAAAATTTTAATTACACGCCCCTGTTCAACAGGGGCTGAAAAATTGGGCCTTAGGCACTGGTGCTGGTGCCACAACACTGCAACCCCTCACAGATACTCTAGTTGGAGCGCAGGAACGAGCCCTGCTGCAAAGTATTGCATCAAAAATTGTAATTACACGCCCCTGTTGAACTGGGGCTGAAAAATTGGGCCTTAGGCACTGGTGCTGGTGCCACAACACTGCAACCCCTCACAGATACTCTAGTTGGAGTGCAGGAACGAGCCCTGCTGCAAAGTATTGCATCAAAAATTATAATTACAGGCCCCTGTTAAACAGGGGCTGAAAAATTGGGCCTTAGGCACTGGTGGTGGCGCCCAGAACCAAAAATGTTCTTACAAGTTATCAGCATGATCATTGAGGAGGAAGAGGATAATCACTCAGCATAACAGGATAGTCACTCAGCATCAGCATAGGCACTCTTGAAGCGATCTGACATTTCAAAAAAACTATTCGGTTACATCAGCATCAGGTGCTTGGTAGCTGGTGGTGATCCAAGACTGATTCATTTTTATGAAGGTCAGTCGATCGACCGAGTCGGTGGACAGACGCACCCTGTGATCAGTTACAAAAGAACGCTGGATGCAGGACAGGCTAGTAGCTCAATTGCATACTGTGCAAGCTGTGGTCAGTGATCCATCCTCAAGACCCAGTAACCCAGAGGATTTTCGGTGGGAAAGGTGTCCAAGCCAGATCTTGCTCCTAGGTATTCCTACACCATGTAAAAACACCATGTATGCTGGAACCGATCATACCTTGGGGCTGCGGACTAAAAAATTGTCTGAACGCATCGGTCAGACGGCCACCTTCTCCACCGCTCCTTCTTTGACTGACCGAAGCCTCAGCAACACGTTGTCCAGGAACAGGAGATTGTAACCTTCCAGTCTCTGGGAACGCGTTGCACAGACCTTTCTGCAAGGCCTCCCGAAGATGTTTCATCCTCTGCTTCCTCTGCGACGGCAAGATAAGGTCCGCAACCTTACCTTTGTAACGTGGACCAAGGAGGGTTGCCAGCCAGTATTGATCCCTCTCCTTGATACCACGAATAAGAGGATCCTTCCGCAGGCTTTGCAGGATCAGGGAGGTCATGCAGTGTAGGTTTGCTGAGGCATTCGGTCTGGAGTCCTCTGGGTCACGAAGGACGACATGATCCGCAGCCACCTCCTCCCAGCCACGCACAAGTCCATGGGTTTCTTGGGACTGTAAATGATCCCTTAAAGACTGCTGCTGTTGCTGAGTGCCAGGCTCCACATCCATGCTGACACAATCCTCCTCCTCCTCGTCCTCTTCCTGTGTGATCGGCGGGCACACAGGAACACTGTCTGGATAAAGGGGGCCTTGAGAGCTAAGAAAGTCCTTCTCTTCCTGCCTCTGTTCTGCCTCAAGTGCCCTGTCCATTATTCCACGCAGCGTGTGCTCCAACAGGTGGACAAGGGGGACAGTGTCACTGATGCATGCACTGTCACTGCTCACCATCCTCGTGGCCTCCTAAAATGGTGACAGGACAGTGCATGCATCCCTGATCATGGCCCACTGGCGTGGGGAAAAAAAACAAGCTCCCCTGACCCTGTCCTAGTGCCATAGTCGCACAGGTACTCATTGATGGCCCTCTGCTGCGTGTGCAGCTGCTGCAGCATGGCCAACGTTGAGTTCCACCTGGTGGGCATGTCACAGATTAGGCGGTTCTTGGGCAGGTTAAATTCCTTTTGGAGGTCCGCCAGCCGAGCACTGGCATTATATGACTGGACATCCTGTAAGCCCGGGTACCTGCCCAAGAACCGCTGCACCACCAAGTTAAGGACATGAGCCAAACAGGGCACATGGGTCAGTTGTCCCTGTCGGAGGGCAGGGAGGAGGTTTTGTGTCATTGTCGCAAACCACCATTCCTGCCTTAAGTTGGCGTGGCGTCAACCACCTCTGAACCTGCCCCTGCAGAGCTGACAGAATCTCTGCCCCAGTGTGGCTCCTGTCCCCCAAGCACACCAGCTCAAGCACCGCATGGCATCTTTTGGCCTGCGTACTTGCGTAGCCCCTTGAACGCCTACGGAGCACCGCTGGTTCCGAGGACAAAGCACAGAAAGAGGCCACGGAGGAAGAAGAAGAGGAGGGGGTGAAGGAGAGAGGTGTGTCAGAATCACCAGTAGTGGCATTTTGGAGGCGTGGTGGCTGAACAACCTCCAACACTACTGCACCTTGTCCTGCATCCTTCCCAGCTGCCAGCAGAGTCACCCAATGCGCCGTGAAACTTAGGTAACGTCCCTGTCCATGCCTGCTGGACCATGAGTCAGCGGTAATATGCACCTTACCGCTGACCGCCCTGTCCAGCGAGGCATGGACATTGCCTTCCACATGCCGGTAGAGAGCCGGAATCGCCTTCCGTGAGAAAAAGTTGCGTTTGGGAACCTGCTACTGAGGAACCGCACATTCCACAGACTCACGGAAGGGGGCAGAGTCTACAAACTGAAAAGGTAGCAGTTGAAGTGCTAGCAATTTTGCCAAGCTAGCATTCAACCGCTGGGCATGTGGATGGCTGGGAGCGAACTTCTTTCTGCAGTGCAGCAGCTGGGGCAGGGAAATATGCCTGGTACAATCTGACGTCGGTGTACCAATAGTAGATTAGCCGCAAGTACTTGGCTGTGTCACACCTAATTCTACACCTTCATTCCTCTCAGTGCAGGTCTCAGAGAGGACTGAAGGTATAGTGGGGTTGGAAATCCCAGCTGATGAGGAGCAAGGAGAAGTCCTCTTTGTTCTTTGGTGTGGGTCTTTTAGCTACGCTTGCCAAAGAACTGCATGGCAGGTCAACATATGTCTGGTCAAGCATGTGGTGCCAAAGCGGGAGATGTTTTACACGCTTGAGACATATGTTGCAAATAGCAGCGATGCGTTCTGATGCACTCATCTCAAAAAAGGCCCACACCAAAGAACTTTTGGAATAACGCGCAGAGACAGCAGAGCCCTGCACATGCGGAGCTCTGCGGTGTGATGCAGTTAGTGTGCTGCCCTTAGGCTGGCCCCTGGAGGGCATCCTGCCTCGTTGGTGATGTGCCTCCTCCTCCTCCTCTCTCCTATCAGGCACCTACGTTGAGTCAGTGACCTCATCATCCCCTCCCTCCTCATCACTGGAGCAAACCTGACAGTATGCTGCAGCAGGGGAACATGACTGCCAGATTGCTGTCCTTCTTGGGAACCCCCTCCGTCCGGGCTCACGTTACTGCCTTCATCTAGCTCAGTACCATCATCAGAGCCTTCAAAATGCTGGGCATCCTCCTGGAGCATGTACCCAACACTGTGGTCAAACAGTTCGAGGGACTTCTCAGGAGGACATGGTGGGGCTAGGGAAGGAGTCACTGATGCCATTGAGCCGAGGGAAGAGGCCGCGTTGGCAGCTGCTTTGCCAGACAAAGTACCCTGAGCCTGGGTGAGAGAGGATGAGGAGGATGAGGACGGCTTGGTCATCCACTCGACCAAGTCTTCTGCATGTTGCGGCTCAACACGGCCAGCTGCCGAAAAAAAGGCCAAGCGTGTCCCACGGCCACGTGCTGATGAGGATGCATCGTGTCCACGACCAGCACTGTTGCCTCTAGACACAGAGCCTGCTTGCCCTCTTTTATTGGCTTGTGACTGTCTGCCTCTCCTTGTTGGCCTTCCAGACATACTATTGGCCTGCAGTGAGCTGCACAAAACTGGGATGTATATATATATATATATATATATATATATATATTTATATATATATATATATATATTTATTTATATACTGATTATACTGCAGCTAGCAGAATCAACTGCCTGCCTGTAGTATTATTAGTATGATAACACCTACACTTGTCTTCAGGTAGCTATACTGTAGGTGCAACTGTGCAGGGTACACAGTACAGTAACTGGAAATAAGTCAAGAGCCTACACAAGCACCTCGCTGCAGGTAGCAATACTGTAGGTGAGATTGTGCGGGGTACACAGTACAGTAACTGGAAATACTTCAAAGAGCCTGCCCAAGCACCTGGCTGCAGGTAGCTATACTGTAGGTCAGACTGTGCGGGGTACACAGTACAGTAACTGGAAATACTTCAAAGAGCCTACACAAGCACCTGGCTGCAGGTAGCTATACTTTAGGCGAGACTGTGCAGGATACACAGTACAGTAACTGGAAATACTTCAAAGAGCCTACACAAGCACCTGGCTGCAGGTAGCTATACTGTAGGTGAGACTGTGCAGGGTACACAGTACAGTAACTGGAAATACTGTAAAAACACCTGCCTGTGCAGGGTACACAGTACAGTAACTGGAAATACTTCAAAGAGCCTACACAAGCACCTGGCTGCAGGTAGCTATACTGTAGGTCAGACTGTGCGGGGTACACAGTACAGTAACTGGAAATACGTCAAGAGCCTACACAAGCACCTGGCTTACAGTAGCTGGAAATACGTCAAGAGCCTACACAAGCACCTGGCTGCAGGTAGCTATACTGTAGGTGAAACTGTGCGGGGTACACAGTACAGTAACTGGAAATACTTCAAAGAGCCTACACAAGCACCTGGCTGCAGGTAGCTATACTGTAGGTGAAACTGTGCGGGGTACACAGTACAGTAACTGGAAATACTTCAAAGAGCCGATACAAGCACCTGGCTGCAGGTAGCTATACTGTAGGTGAGACTGTGCGGGGTACACATTACAGTAACTGGAAATACTTCAAAGAGCCTACACAAGCACCTGGCTGCAGGTAGCTATACTGTAGGTGAGACTGTGCAGGGTACACAGTACAGTAACTGGAAATACTTCAAAGAGCCTACACAAGCCCCTGGCTGCAGGTAGCTATACTGTAGGTGAGACTGTGCGGGGTAGACAGTACAGTAACTGGAAATACTTCAAAGAGCCTACACAAGCACCTGGCTGCAGGTAGCTATACTGTAGGTGAGACTGTGCAGGGTACACAGTACAGTAACTGGAAATACTGTAAAAACACCTGCCTGCCTGTCAGTATATTAGGAAGAGAAGAACAGGATCTAGCTAAACTGAATACAGTGTGTATATGAATACAGTGTATATATATATATATATATATATATACAATACACTGTAACTGCAGCTAACTGACTCGACCTGCCTACTCTAACATCCTAATATAAATTCCTAACTTACCTAATCTAACTTAAATCAAATGACACTGTCTCTCTCTCTATCTCTGTCTCAATGCCGGAACACACTACACAGGGCCGACGTGCAGGCAGCCTTATATAGTGTGGGGCATGTACTAAACCCCCTGAGCCATAATTGGCCAAAGCCTCTTTGGCTTTGGCCAATTACGGCACTCTGTACACGCAGCGCTGTGATTGGCATGGTCATAGTGCATACTTGGCCAATCATCAGTGAATTATGGGCCGTGACGCGCCACTCGAATTTGGCGCGAACGGACCATATCATTGGTAATTCGGCGAACGACCAAACACACGATGTTCAAGCCGAACATGAGTTCGACTCGAACACGAAGCTCATCCCTAGCAGTGGATAAATATACGAGACTGTCTGTATATATATATATATATATATATATATATATATATATATATATATATATATATATATAAAATACACTGCAGCTAACTGAATAACCTGCCTGCCTGAAGTATATTATAAAAAGTACACCAGGAATGGTCTGGAATTAGCTTTTTAAATGAAAAGTTGATTAAAAGAGAAGTATGGGAATTTTTTTTCCCCATAACCATACTTACCTAGGTGGATGCAGCATCGGCCGGTGCTGCATCTGTCCCCCGCTGTCTCTGCACTGAGAACCGAGCCATCAAACATTGCCGATAGCTCGGTTCTCACAGCTCCGCGAGCAGAGAGCTGCTGACTGTCAGTCAGCTCTCCTGTTCTGCTTCTCCACGCTCACTGGAGCGCTGAGCTGTGGAGGGACGGGGAGCGGCTGATGTATAAAAAATCTCGACCCATACAAAACCTTGGACAGCGTCACTTCCAGTGCGGCTACGCCACGAAACAGCTGATCCACTGAGCATGCGCGGCTTCACCGTGACTATACCGTGCATGCACAGAAGCTATTATAGAAATTATAGACTTGAGCAGGGGGGCAGAGGCGGTGCGAGTTGCTTAACTACATCATCGGTAGCACCACCTCCAGCCCCGTCGCTAACACGCCCCTAGCCTGCTCTGGAGAAGGGGGGTGGGCCCCTTGCATAATAGCACTGTGTGTGTGTATGGAAGGTTGATGAAAAACATAGAGCTGCACCCCCCATCAATTGCAGCCTCACTGTGCCCATCATATGCAGCCACTGTGCCCATCATATGCAGCCACTTGTTCCCATCATATGCAGCCACTTGTGCCCATCAAACGCAGCCACTGTACCCATCAAATGCAGCCACTTGTGCCCATCATATGCAGCCACTTGTGCCCATCATATGCAGCCACTGCGCCCATCAAATGTAGCCACTTGTGCCCAGTATATGCAGCCACTTGTGCCCAGTATATGCAGCCACTTGTGGCTATCAAATGCAGGCACTAGTGCCCGTCAAATGCAGCCAGTGTGCCCATCATATGTAGCCACTTGTGCCCATCATATGCAGCCACTTGTGCCTATCAAATGCAGCCACTGTGCCCATCATATGCAGCCATCTGTGCCTATCAAATGCAGCCACTTGTGCCCATCATATGCAGCCACTTGTGCGCAGTATATGCAGCCATTTGTGCCCAGTATATGCAGCCACTTGTGCCCATCATATGCAGCCACTTGTGCCCATCAAATGCAGCCACTTGTGCCCATCATATGAGAAGGCACCTGGATGTTTGGAGGAGTAGAGGGCCCCTTGGTGGCCATTATAGTGAAGAAGAGGGCCCCTGGGTGGACGTTTGGAGGAGGAGAGGGCACCTGGGTGTATAGAGTAAGAGCCCCCAAGGTGAATGGGGGAGGCGGAAAGGGCCCCCAGGGTGGTTGGCAGGAAGGAGTGGGCCCCTGGCTGTTTGGTGGAGAAGGAGATGGCCCCAGGGTTTGCCAAAATTGGAAGAGCTGGTCCTTGGGTGGTTGGAGGAGGAGAGGGTGCCACTCTTCTCCCCTGGAAGACAGGGACACCCTTCTCCCCCGGGGACAAGGACCCACTTCTCCCCCGGCAGACAGGGACACTTCTGTTCCCTGGAGGACAGGGACACCCCTTCTCCCCTAGAGGACAGGGACCCCACTTCTCCCCCAGAGTTCAGGGACACCCTTCTTCCCCGGAGGACAGGGACACCCTTCTTCCTCTTTCCTGGAGGACAGGGACACTCTTCTTTCCTGGATAACAACGACACCCTTCTCCCCTGGGGACAGAGTCCCCTCTTCTCCCCTAGGGACAGTGACCTCTTCTCTCCTGGGGACAGGGACACTATCTCCCCTAGGGATGGGGAACCCATCTTGCCTATGGACAGGAACCCCATCTCCCCTGGCAATGGTGACGCCATCTCATCTAGGAACCCCATCTTCCCTGGGGACCAGAACCCCACCTCCCCTAGGAACAGGAACCTGATCACCCTGAGTGTGCCAACCTCACCACCCTGCCTGATCACACTGTGTGTGCCAACCTCACCGTCCTGCCTGCCATGTGTCTTGTGTGAGGGCCCTCCTGTGACAGCTCTTATCAGGACTTCACCCCGCTGTGTGCTCCTCCTACATGGATGTGCTCCCACTACACGACTGACCCCTCTGTGTGCTTCTGCTACACAACTGACCCCTCTGTATGCTCCTCCTACATGACTGATCCCTCTGTGTGCTTCCCCTACACACTTCCCCAGTCTGTTTGCTCCCCCTACATGTCTGCATACTCTGACCACCTCCTGTATCCTGTGCGCATGTTCTGACCACCTCCTATATCCTGTCCTCAGCCTCTAACCATCTCTTGTATCATGTCTGCAATCTCTGACTATCTCTTGTCTTTTCTCATGTCTGCAGTCTCTGAGGGGGAGTCTAGAGAGAAATCAAGAGTGAGAGCACCACCGGGATTGGGATTACCAGAGGCGTCAGACGTGTGTAGACTGTGGAGAGGAGACTATAGAGTAAAACCAGAGTCATCAACCTGTCTAACAGCCTGCACGGTGCACCTGAGAGGAGGTCAGTGACAGTGCCATCAGGCCAGTCTGGGGGGGGGGGGGGGGGTCACTGATGTAATGGGGGAAGTAAATACAATAATGTAAGGGAGCACTGATATAAAGGTTTTTTCTTACATCAGTAACCCCCCCCTTACCTTAGTGTATTGTACAATCTGCTGAAGGTGGTCTCTAGGTCTCGCCAGAGTCTCGCCCCCCCCCCCCCCCCCCCACATCACAGTTCCTGGCATTCCCATTTGCATCAGAGTCTGCAGGATTCCCCCTTGCAGTGCAAGGGAACTCAGATGTAAAGGAAAATGCTGCAGAGCATGATTTAAGGAGGAACTCTGGTGTAAGGGGTGCTCTGGTCACTAGTCGTGTAGTGGGTGAAGAGGGGACTCTGTCCCCAGGGAAGAAGGTTGTCCCTGTCCTCCGGGGAAGAAGGGTGTCCCTGCCCTCTGGGGGAGAAGGGTGTCCCTGTCCTCCGGGGGGGAGAAGAGTGTCCCTGTCCTCCGAGGGAGAAGGGTGTCCCTGTCCTCCCAGGCAGAAGGGTGTCCCTGTTCTGTGGGGAAGAAGGGTGTCCCTGTCCTCTGGGGGAGAAGGGTGTCCCTGTCCTCCGGGGAAGAAGGGTGTCCCTGTCCTCCAGGGGAGAAGGGGTGTCCCTGTGCTCTGGGCGAGAAGGGTGTCCCTGTCTTCCAGGGAAGAAGGGGGTCCGTGTCTCCGGGGGAGAAGGGTGTCCCTGTCCTCAGGGGAGAAGGTGGCACCCTCTCCTACCACCCAAGGACCAGCTCTTCCAATTTTGGCCAACCCTGGGGCCATCTCCTTCTCCACTAAACAGCCAGGGGCCCACTCCTTCTCTACTTTCCTCCTCCCTCATTCACCTTGGGGGCTCTTATTCTATACACCCAGGTGCCCTCTCCTCCTCCAAACGTCCACCCAGGGGCTCTCTTCTTTACTATAATGGCCACCCAGGGGCCCTCTACTCCTCTAAACATCCAGGTGCCCTCTCCTTCTCCCCTGGCCACCCAGGGGCCCTCTTATTCACTAAATGGCCACCCAGGGGCCCTCTCCACCTCCAAACACCCAGGTGCCCTCTCCTTCTCTCCTGGCCACCCAGGGGCTCTCTCCTTCTCCACCGGCCACCCAGGGGCCCTCCCCTTCTCCCACGTCCACCCAGGGGCCCTCCCCTTCTCCCACCTCCACCCAGGTGCCCTCTCCTTCTCCCATGTCCACCTAGGAGCCCTCTCCCTCTCTCACATCCACCCAGGGCCCTCTCCTTCTGCCACATCCACCCAGGAGCCCTCTCCCTTTCCCACGTCCACCCAGGAGCCCTCTCCTTTTCCCACATCCACCCAGGAGCCCTCTCCTTCTCCCACGTCCACCCAGGGGCCCTCTCCTTCTCCCTAAGCCACCAGTGACCTCCAAATCGAGTCACACATGTGCTCTGCCCTCGGGGGACCTGGCACCCACCGTCCTGGGGCGACATGATGATGGTGTACAAGTCTCCAGTGTGAGGGCTACAGGTAAACTTGCACTCAGCTTCTTTAGCCCCTGGTTGGAGGAAAAGCAGCGTAGGCGATCCAGCCCCCAGCACTTGACAAAGATCACAGACCAGTGGCATCCCATGCATTGTGGGCACACGGGTGCCACCCCCTGTCACCTTCGCCATCCTCCCTATTCATGTGCCCAGCCCCTTTCAGGACACCGGACACATGAAATACTATGGCGGGGATAGGCGGGGGGGGGGTGTATTTTGAAGCACGTGATTAGATTCAGAGGCTCTAATAGGCTTCAAAATAGGGTGGGCTCGGGGCGTACAGCACTGCGTCCTGATCCCACTCTGTTGTGTGGCATAGCGAATTAATTTTCGCTATTTTTCACACTAACCTTCCTCCCTGCCAATCAGCAGGCAGGTCAGTGAGACCTGTCTCCCGACTGGCCAAAGCAATAGGCGATCCTATTGGATGCCTGACGCTTTGGTGGAAGAGGAGACACAGCGGAGGACGCCTGAGGAGCCGTCGGACTGGCCGCGGGGGGGGTTAGTGAAGTGACAGCTGAGTCGGGGGATACTCCTGGCTGAATTTGATGGGCACAAGTGGCTGCATTTGATGGGCACAAGTAGCTGCATATACTGGGCACAAGTGGCTGCATATGATGGGCACAAGTGGTTGCATTTGACGGGCACATATGGCTGCATATGATGGGCACAAGTGGCTGAATTTGATTGGCACAAGTGGCTGCATTTGATTGGCACAAGTGGCTGTATATGATGGGCACATGTGGCTGCATTTGATGGGCACAAGTGGCTGCATATGATGGGCACAAGTGGCTGCACTTACTGGGCACAAGCGGCTGCATATACTGGGCATAAGTGGCTGCATTTGACGGGCACACATGGCTGCATTTGATTGGCACAAGTGGCTGCCTATGATGGGCACAAGTGGCTGCATTTGACGGGCACAAATGGCTGCATATGATGGGCACAAGTGGCTGCATTTGATTGGCACAAGTGGCTGCATTTGATTGGCACAAGTGGCTGCATATGATGGGCACAAGTGGCTGCATATGATGGGCACAAGTGGCTACATATGATGGGCACAAATGGCTGCTTATGATGGGCACAAGTGGCTGCATATGATGGGCACAAGTGGCTGCATATACTGGGCACAAGTGGTGGCTGCATATACTGGGCACAAGTGGCTGCATATACTGGGCACAAGTGGCTGCATATGATGAGCACAAGTGGCTGCATTTGTTGGGCACAAATTGCTGCTTATAATGGGCACAAGTGGCTGCATATGATGGGGCACTGTGGCTGCATATGATGGGCACAAGTCTGCGTTTGATTGGCACAAGTGGCTGCATTTGATTGGCACAAGTGGCTGCATATGATGAGGCACTGTGGCTGCATATGATGGGCACAAGTCTGCGTTTGATTGGCACAAGTGGCTGCATTTGATTGGCACAAGTGGCTGCATATGATGGGCAAAAGTGGCTGCATATACTGGGCACAAGTTGGCTGCATATACTGGGCACAAGTGGCTGCATATGATGGGCACAGTAGCTGCATTTGATGGAGGGGTGTTTTTCCTCAACCTCCCATACACACACACAGTTCTATTGTGCACGGGGCCCGCCCCACTTCTCCAGAGCAGGCTAGGGGGCGTGTTAGGGACGGAGCTGAAGGCCGTGCTGCCAATGATGTAATTAAGCAACTCACACCGCCTCCGCCCGCCCGTTCGAGTCTATAACTTTTCTCGACCGAAAAAAGCACCCGCGCATGCGCGGTGAAGCCGTGGTGAAGTGCCCATGCGTGGTATAGCTGCGGTGAAGCGCACATGCACAGTATAGTCGCAGTGAAGCCACACATGCGTGGTTGAGCCACGCAATTGGCTATTTCGTGATGTAGCAGCACCGGAAGTGACGCGGTCGAGGTTTTGCATGGGTCAAGCTTTTTTTACAACACCGGCTCAGAGCCTCAGCGGCTCGCTGAGAGGCTGAGACTACCATCAGTCCAGGCACATGGTGGATCCAAACTCCCAGAGTCAGGATGATGTGGTGCCTGGACTGTTCTGTGTGACGTCAGCAGAGACTTCAGACCGCTCTCTGCTGAAAACGGGTCACAGAGTGCAAAACGAATTAGTGAAGTGACAGCCGAGCCGGGGGATACGCCTGGCTGAATTTGATGGGCACAAGTGGCTGCATTTGATGGGCACAAGTAGCTGCAAATACTGGGCACAAGTGGCTGCATATGATGGGCACAAGTGGCTGCATTTGACGGGCACATATGGCTGCATATGATGGGCACAAGTGGCTGCATTTGATTGGCACAAGTGGCTACATTTGATTGGCACAAGTGGCTGCATATGATGGGCACAAGTGGCTGTATATGATGAGCACATGTGGCTGCATTTGATGGGCACAAGTGGCTGCATATGATGGGCTCAAGTGGCTGCACTTACTGGGCACAAGCGGCTGCATATACTGGGCATAAGTGGCTGCATTTGACGGGCACACGTGGCTGCATTTAATTGGCACAAGTGGCTGCATATGATGGGCACAAATGGCTGCATATGACGGGCACAAGTGGCTGCATTTGTTGGGCACAAATTAGTGCTTATAATGGGCACAAGTAGCTGCATATGATGGGGCACTGTGGCTGCATATGATGGGCACAAGTCTGAGTTTGATTGGCACAAGTGGCTGCATTTGATTGGCACAAGTGGCTGCATATGATGGGCAAAAGTGGCTGCATATACTGGGCACAAGTTGGCTGCATATACTGGGCACAAGTGGCTGCATATGATGGGCACAGTAGCTGCATTTGATGGGGGAGTGTTTTTCCTCAACCTCCCACACACACACACAGTTCTATTGTGCACGGGGCTCGCCCCCCCCTTCTCCAGAGCAGGCTAGGGGGCGTGTTAGGGACGGGGCTGAAGGCGGTGCTGCCGATGATGTAATTAAGCAACTTGCACCGCCTCCGCCCGCCCGTTTGAGTCTATAACTTTTCTCGACCGAAAAAAGCACCCGCGCATGCGCGGTGAAGCCTCGGTGAAGCGCGCATGCGTGGTATAGCCGCAGTGAAGCGCACATGTGCAGTATAGTCGCGACGAAGCCGCACATGCGCGGTTGAGCCACGCGATTGGCTATTTCGTAATGTAGCAGCACCGGAAGTGACGCGGTCGAGGTTTTGCATGGGTCGAGCTTTTTTTACAACACTGGCTCAGAGCCTCAGCGGCTCGTTGAGAGGCACATGGTGGATCCAAACTCCCAGAGTCAGGATGATGTGGTGCCTGGACTGTTCTGTGTGATGTC
Organism: Aquarana catesbeiana; assembly: GCA_037953035.1. Classification (NCBI taxonomy): domain Eukaryota; kingdom Metazoa; phylum Chordata; class Amphibia; order Anura; family Ranidae; genus Aquarana; species Aquarana catesbeiana. The sequence goes on along the minus strand of JBBHAA010000628.1, from coordinate 994,155 downwards.
AGCAGAGACTTCAGACCGCTCTCTGCTGAAAACGGGTCACAGAGTGCAAAACGGATTGCACTCCTGTGACCCTTAGGAGAAGCCCAGCCAAACGAGCTCAGGCTGGACCTCTCCTTTAAGACTCTGGGGGATAATTGTCACTCTAACAAATATATTAGATTAAGAAGTGTTATAAATCTCTGTCAATGTTACTGCATTTAGTTGTAAGAGTGTTTTGGTATTGTCCAGAGTTTGAATTATATCTGTCATAGATCTGTTACATATCTGTTTCCTATTCCCAAAGTAGCCATGCTGATACTTGTAGTTGCACGGCTTTAAGGCCCCTTTCACACGGGACGGATCCGTGTTGATCCGCCCCGTGTTTATCCGCTGCTCAGCGGGGATCGCTCCGCTTTCCCCAGCTGAGCAGGCAGATGACAGGGCGGGACCCGCACACTGTGCAGGGACCGCCCTGTCAGATCTCCGCTCTCCCCTATGGGGGATCGGAGGAACACGGACCGTCTGTCCGTGTTCATCCGATACGCTCTGCAGACGGATAGAAAAATAGGATTTTCTTCCGTCCGCAGAATTGGACGAGAGCGGAGCCGGACAACATCGGGTGTTAGCGGATGTACATCCGCTGACACCCGCTATCCCATAGGGATGCATGTATGTCCGTATTTCATCCGAAAACGGATGGATGAAATACGGACATACTGTCCGCATGTGTGAAAGGGGCCTAACTGTTAAGGGTCTGCTATTACTTGTTATTCCAGAAGACTTGTGTTTAAAACTGCTTAACCCCCTGCTGGTAATGTAATTAGTTACGCTCCCAGCCAGTCCTGTCTTTTCTTGTCAAATTTGTTTATTGAATTTTAACAATTAGTATACATAAGTACATATGGTGGCAGCAAAAGAAATGATCACATATATGGTAATAATATTGAGTTGTAGTTCCAACATAAACTAAAAGTAGTTTAACTAAAACAATTTTAGCATGGATCTAACTACTCAAAAGATTGCGTAATACATTGTATAAGAGAGTATAAAACCAACTTAGAGCAGGTTAATATAAGATGACCTCAGATAAAAAAAAAGGTCTTGATTATTATCAAGAGTATAGTTTTTAAATAAATAAAAAAAAGAAATAATTTATTATAGAATCTAAAATCTTATACTACATACTGAAGCTATGTATAATTGGTATAATGATACCCAAGGAAATAAAAGTTCTGCTACCAGAACTATATAAAGGGTAAATTGAAAGAGGAGAAAGAAAATAGGGGGAAAAAGTAAGAGAGGAAGAAAAAGTAATCTTAGGTAGGAGAAAAATAGATAGGGAAGAAAGAAATGAGAGGTAGTAGGGGTCCCCGGGGTAGTACATGGTAATAAACACATACCATGAATGCAGAGAACGGAAGTATAAATCGAGATTACCAAGGTCTTAATAGGGAAGCATCAAAATTGGAAGGCAAAAAGTGAGTCACCCAGGGATTCCATATATTCTCAAAGTTGGATATTTTATCTTGAGTTATAGCCTCTGTTTTGGCATGGATCATTGCTTGTATGAGCAATTATTAAGGATGGGGATTTCCAAGCTTTGGCAATTGTTTGTTTCACAGCTGTAGTGATCTGTAATAGGAGTTTGAATTGGCGGTAGGACAGAGTGGCCGGTTTTAAGTTTAAAAGTGCTATTGTAGGATTAGAATTGATAGGGATTTCAAACAGTGTTGAAATCATAAGAAAAAAACTTTGCAGAAGTTTTTTGCTATCGGGCAATCCCACCAAGAATGAAGATGTGATCCAGGATCACCACAGCCACGAAAACAAGATGGGGAATAATTTGGAGCATATATCGCAATTCTGACAGGGACCAAATACCACCGCGTGAGTACTTTGTAATTTGTCTCTAAGGCAGCTATGTTTTGTGAGGATGACTTAGTTGTGATCCAGATCTTATCCCAATCGGCTGCTTCCAACGAAAACCCAAGATCCATCTCCCACTTAGCCACATATGATGGTGGGTCTGAGTTGGGTTTAGTAATAAGATGAGTGTAAAAAGTTGAAATAAGTCCCTTAGTGTGTGGGTCATGTTTACATATATTTTCAAAGCAGTTAATTTATCTAAATCAATTCTTCCTTGTATATATATATATATATATATATATATATATATATATATATATATATATGGCATAACATTTTTTTTAAAGAGCTCTACTGTGTATGTATATATATATATATATATATATATATATATATATATATATATATATATATATGGAATACACTATATGCATCACACATGATGTATATTTTATCTACCAATGATATATCTCAATTATGACTGACAAAACTGCCTTTCTAAGAAATCAGTAAAACACTGTCTCTTCTAAGATATTCAAAAATACAATAAGATTTAATCTAATTGTTTTATAACACTAATATATACATGTTTACATGATTAATTTGTTAATATATATATGTTGGCCTACAGTGTATACCATTTTCACACTCCAAAACTGCCTCTGCATTTTGTCTCTATAAGGCTGAGGTATGATACTTATTTAATATACATACACAGAAATGAGTAAATCAATCAACACTAATGTAGATATAGTTCATCTTATATAAACCTCATGCTGCATATAATATCATCATTGTCTTTGACCTCAGTGTCTCTAGCTGTTTTTTACCCTCCTGGGGAATTCAGCACCATTGAAATTCAATCCCTTATGTAACGATAGCATGCAGTGATAAGACCAGCCAGTTTGAATATTCAAGCATGAAAGTTCTGAGACACAGTCCTTTTTATATTCTTTGATTTTAATAATAGTTCTATGGAGTGTTCAACTGTGATACCACAACAACATACGTGAGTTTGTTCAAATATTTCGATATGTATATCTAGTTCATACCCATACTAGATTTTTGTATTGTTGTATATTTACTTTGACCCTTACTTTTGTAACAATTACCCTGTTTCCCCGAAAATAAGACCTAGCGTGATTGTCGGTGATGGCTGCAATATAAGCCCTACCCCCCAAATAAGCCCTAGTTAAAGTTCTTGTAGGTCTTATTTTCAGGGTAGGGCTTATTTGGGGAGTAGGGCTTATATTGCAGCCATCACCGACAATCACGCTAGGTCTTATTTTCGGGGAAACAGGGTATGTCATAGATATACGATTGACCTCCTTACAACACCCCTGAAACGCGTTGGGTAAAGGAGGATCTCATTTGTTGTGTTTTGAATATGATGACATTGTACAGAGATTTGTAATGATTCCATTTCCATTGTGTTTCATTTTTTAAAATACTATGTTTAATAAATTATACTTTTTTCTAAACAACATTATACTTTCATATATTTAAAATTCACATAAGTGCCTTAAAAGTCCACCTTAGGGGTAAGTTTTTTCAGATTTCTTGGATGTGGCACTACATGAGGATATAATCACCAATACAATTGTCCATGTCTATTTATGAAGTATTCTCTGCCACCTGCCAGCCCATTACTGGGGATTGGCTGAGGACTCATAAATATGCATTGCAGCTCCTCCTAATCCTCACTCTTTAGTTCTAAAAGATTCTCCAATCTTCTAGACCAGAGGGAGGCACCAGAGAGCTGCCAGGATGAGTCATTTAGCTCTGAACTTTAATGAACCCTGACCCAGATTCCATGGCTCAGGTTTAGCCCTGAGCCAAACTATATTTTACCTACACAAACTTCTAGCACACACTAGAGTGTGCTGCATATGACATAAAATTGCAGTACATTTTTTAATATTGGGGTCCATGTCACACCATCATTATTGTTAAGGGCCTGGTTGCCCACTTTGTTTAAAAAGGAAATACAAAATAATAGTCCATCCAAGATTCCCATGCAGGGGTTTCAACTTCATTCAGCAAACATAAATGAAAATATACCAAGCCACCTGGCTCTCTGGTCAGCTATACCTCTGCTTGCTCCAAACAGAGACTTTTGGATTCCCCCCGGCCCCCCTGGACTCACTGGCTCCCGTAGCTTCCTCAGTTTCCCAGACTCTCATAGCTGGCCAGCCTTTCCCAGTCCTTGGGCATAGAATCCCCCTCAAATGGGCTGCAGTCTCCAAAAGGGGCAGACAGTTTTCCTGACAGGGATCTGTCTTCAAACAGCATCCACTGCTCCAACTCTCACCTTCCACCACCTACTGCTCTCACCAGCCTATTGTTATAAAGGCTCTGGGCACTAGGGCACACACCCTGCTTGTTGTCCACAACACCTGGATACAGGGTTGGAGATCCCGTCCCACCCAAGACTCTTAGGAATCTCCAAACTACAGAGCCCCATACAGAAATAGCAAAATCCAGGGAAAGCTGCCAGAGCAGTTTTCTCCTCTCAAAATAAATGCTTGGCCGCTGGAGAGAATCCACATCCATCTGAGCTCACTGGCTCCATCTGCAGCCACACTCGCCATCACAAGCCCGCTGACCCTTCCAGGCTTGCCGGGGCACAGAAATAACCCATAGAAGCCTCAGAAGATGTCGAACTCCTTCACGGCGGCCAGGCGTAGGCTACAACATAATGGTGGCAGCGCCCGTACACAGCAGCCAGACCACAAGGCTGCGGCATCTCAAAATGGCTACAAGGGGTCTCAAAAACCACCCACCAAAGCCACACCATGAAGCGAATCCTCTTCTGGGACCTCTAGTCCTTCTACCAAAAGCCCAATGAAACAAAAATAGTGCATCAACTCCCCGGTCAGGCCGCAAACAGACCCGGACATGAAGGTAAGTGGGCCTCATAGCACAGGAAATACTATACAGCCTCACATGAGGGACCCCATAGCTGCATTCCCCACCTCAGATAGGCCAGTGTCGGATACAATGTTAAAGGATATGCTACTCTCCTTGAGGAATATTTTGTTAAGACCCCTTACACACTGGGGCGGTTTTCAGGCGCTTTAGCGCTGGAAATAGCCTCTGCTGAAAACCGCTTCCTATTAATTGTAGTGTGACTTTTCACTCGGGCGGTGCGCTTGTGGGACGTTATGAAAAGTCTGGGCAAGCAGCATCTTTGGGGCCGGTTGGGAGAGCTGTATTTAGCACTCCCAAAACACCCTGCCCATTGGAATGAATGGGCAGCACTTTCAAAGTGCATGAAAAGCGCTTTCAAAGCACTGCAAAACGGGAGTTTTTAGTCCTATTTTTGGGGTTAAAAGTGCCCTGCTAGCTGCCAAAAAGCAGCGCGAAAGCACCACTTAAACATCGCTAAAGCACCGCTAAAATAAGTGGTGCTTTAGCGCTAATGGCATGGGCGCTCAGTGTGAAAGGGATCTAAGTGTGTCTTTCGCAATCTCAAAGCCACTTAAAAATGCCCCCAACATGCCAATTTATGGCTTCAACTGTAGCAAAATAATTACTCGCTACAAGGTACCTGGAACTCTACTGATGCTCACTTTGCAGATGAAACAAAAAAAAATTGCCCTTGGAAATGGACTTTAAAGGCACTTAAACTCATGTAGTAAACGTAAGTTCAAATAGAAAAATCATTTATTGTACACATAATAAAAAATGGTAACATGGAATGTACATAGCAATGAATGATTGAAAATACACCAATTGTGACATAATGATGGTACAGAAGAAGAGCCTGTGTCAGATGGTGTCAGATGAAGAGACTCTTGAGCTGGGTTTATTACCAGATAGTCTTTTTCTCAGGTAAAAGCTTTTTTTTTTTTGGATTCCTGTGCTGACGCTGGATATTTGTCATGTAATAAAATCAATACTCCAACACAGACAAGGCAAGAACATGGGTCTCAAGAATAAAAAGTGGAAGCGAGAAAAGCTAAAGTTTGCCTACAGCAACCAGAAGGATCTCAAATCAACCTTTGATTAAATTTACAAGTAATACATACAGTGCCTTGCAAAAGTATTCACCCCCCTTGGCTTTTTACCCATTTTGTTACATTACAGCCTTTAGTTAAATGTTTATTTAATCTGAATTATATGTGATGGATCAGAACACAATAGTCTAAGTTGGTGAAGTAAAATTAGAAAAATATATACATAAAATTATTTTTCAGAAATAAAAAACTGATAATTGGCATGTGCGTATGTATTCACCCCCTTTGTTATGAAGCCAATAAAAAGCTCTGGTGCATCCAATTACCTTCAGAAGTCACATAATTAGTGAAATGATGTCCACCTGTGTGCAATCTAAGTGTCACATGATCTATCATTACATATACACACCTTTTTGAAAGGCCCCAGAGGCTGCAACACCTAAGCAAGAGGCACCACTAACGAAACACTGCCATGAAGACCAAGGAACTCTCCAAACAAGTAAGGGACAATGTTGTTAAGAAGTACAAGTCAGGGTTAGGTTATAAAAAAATATCCAAATCTTTAATGATCCCTAGGAGCACCATCAAATCTATCATAACCAAATGAAAAGAACATGGCACAACAGCAAGCAGTGGCGTCTCCAGCTTTCATATTTAGGGGGGGCACATGGGGGGACAGGGACAAAAGTAGGGGGGCAACTATAAAATTCAATTTTATATATATATCATGGGGCCCTTTACTACGATCCCACAACGGCCCTTTCACATGTTCTGCAGTGAGCACCCTTCCTATTGTATTGGGGCACCCCCCGGGTGGCAGAAAACGAGATATATGTCACCAGCATACCAAGAAAATATAAGGGTCCAAAGCAGTGGGAGAACTATCAGGGTTGCAAAGGTTGTCTTGTCACCGGGCCCTGGTGTTCTGCCACTGTGGGGTTCCCCAGCCACCTCTTGCTGTCCTGCCCCTGCTATTGACAGCGCTGGTCTGGCATCTCTTGGAATTTACAGGATGGTTCTCCTGTCCTAAGGACGGGAGAAATCAGTCTGTTTTTTCAGTAACTGAGTGTCCTGGTGGAGTCGTTCCTGCAACTCGCTCTTCTCCCTGCCAATGAGGATGCAGGAAAAGGAGCAGATTGGGTGGCCGTGGTTGTGTGAGCGCTCGCATTATGCAGTGTCAGCGAGCAGAGGGAGGGGGGAGGAATCACCCGCAGGAGCTGACTGGGGACGCTCTCCCTCTTAGACATTGCCTTTTTGTATAAAAAAAAATATTTTTTTCTAATTGGGGGGGGGCACATGGTGGGGCACAGCATAATGTTGGGGGGGTCAGGGCCCCCTCTGGCCCCCCCCTAGGGACGCCATTGACAGCAAGCCTGCCAAGAGACGGCCGCACACAAAAACTCACGGACCGAGCAAGGAGGGCATTAATCAGAGAGGCAGCACAGAGACCTAAGGTAACCCTGGAGGAGCTGCAGAGTTCCACAGCAGAGACTGGAGTATCTGTACATAGGATGACATTAAGCTGTACACTCCATAGAGTTGGGCTTTATGGCAGAGTGGCCAGAAGAAAGCCATTACTTTCAGCAAAAAACAAAATGGCACGTTTTTGAGTTTGCGAAAAGGCATGTAGGAGACTCCTAAAATGTATGGAGGAAGGTGCTCTGGTCTGATGAGACTGAAATTGAACTTTTTGGCCATCAAAGAAAACGCTATGTCTGGCACAAACCCAACCCATCACATCACCCAAAGAACACCATCCCCACAGTGAAACATGGTGGTGGCAGCATCATGCTGTAGGGATGTTTTTCAGCAGTCGGGACTGGGAAACTGTTCAGAGTTGAGGGAAAGATGGATGGTGCTAAATACAGGGATATTCTTGAGCAAAACCTGTACCACTCTGTGTGTGATTTTAGGCTAGGACAGAGGTTCACCTTCCAGCAGGACAATGACCCCAAACACACTGCTAAAGCAACACTTGAGTAGTTTAAGGGGAAACATGTGAATGTGTTGGAATGGCCTAGTCAAAGCCCAGACATCAATTCAATAGAAAATCTGTGGTCAGACTTAAAGATTGCTGTTCACACGTGCAAACCATCCAACTTGAAGGAGCTGGAGCAGTTTTGCAAGGAGGAATGGGTAAAAATCCCAGTGGTAAGATGTGGCAAGCTCATAGAGACTTATCCAAAGCGACTTGGAGCTGCGATAGCCGCAAAAGGTGGCTCTACAAAGTATTGACTTTAGGGGGTGAATAGTTATGCACATTGACTTTTTCTGTTATTTTGTCCTATTTGTTGTTTGCTTCACAATAAAAAAAAAACATCTTCAAAGTTGTGGGCATGTTCTGTAAATAAAATGATGCAAATCCTCAAATCCCTATTAATTCCAGGTTGTGAGGCAACAAAACACGAAAAATGCCAAGGGGGGTGAATACTTTTGCAAGGCACTGTATGTGCGATGGTGTGGGCTTCAACACCCATAAGTTGCACATATCTGTCACAACACTTCTGTGCTGAGCATTCCCAGAACAGAGACTGAGCTGTCGATGACAGATCTCGGTCAAGACTAACAATCAGTAGCCAGCGGGACCAGCTGCTAATCATGTGACCACTGTGACAGCCAATCACAGTGGTCACATGATAGCCGATCCTTCCCACCTGGGTGTTTAGAACTTTTTAAAGGAACAGCAGGGTAGGCTGGAAAAGATCAAAGTGACTGGCATCCCAATTGTTACACATCCTCCACCTTTCAGCCATGGACTCAGCCCTGGGAAAATGCTAGCCCACCCCGTCTTTGGGGGGGACTATACCTGCCTCCGGGAGTCAGGGGGGTGCCACATTATGGAATGCTAGGAAGGGTCAGCAGCTGCCAGGTTTTATAGTTGTGTTCCAATTGGGAAGAATTAACATTCACATCCTGCTCAAGTGACAGCGTTGTCACCAGAACAAAAAATCTGAACAGCCAGCAATAAAAATTGTGCGAGCTTCTAACCTTTCCCCACTCTATCCACAAAGAAAAAACATACAAAAAAACAACACCTTTGGCCAAAATAAGAAAGTGTAAGGCCAGTTCTAAATACAGCAGGGAGAAGGTAGCCAGCAGTGCGCCCGGCCCCTAATCTACATGCAGGACGCCGGACGCATGGATTTCAATTCTTTTTTGAAGCACATGATTAGAGCCTGAGGCTCTAATTGGGTTCAAAAAAGGGATAAAAATAGTGATAAAAATATTGCATTCCCTCAGCCTTCTCTCTCCATATGATCAGCCTGCAAAATTGTAACTTTGTAGCAACGAAAAGGCTGCAGTAAACATTTTTTCAAGGGTTTTCTGACTTCACAGTCCTTCCTCTTCTGGTGGTGCTTTTGGGCTGTCAGGTAATGATGTCCGAGCACCTTCCTGTGCGATGATCCTCTGAGCCAGAGCATGCTGTATGGTGACACATCCCAGGGTGTGGATGTGGACCCATAACAGCCTGGGTTCAGAGGAAGTGGATTCAATGATGTTGATCTTCATTCATCCCAGCAGACTCAGGACATTTAGTGGCGTAAAAGCAGCACTGCATTGGGGACAGCTCTGCAGCTCTGGACTGAAGGTGAATGTTGCAGCAAAAGCTGTTTTTTTATTTCCTTTGACAATATTTTTATTGAATAAAACAGTAAACAGTTATCTGAGAATGGTAACATATATACCCTGGATAAGTAGGCCTCTATATGGTATAAACAGTAACTACAAACAAAGAAAAAGGTAACCAGGTGAGGATGCCTTGGTACCTTTACGATCTGTATGAACATAACGAACTATAGTGGTTCCAATGATCAAAAACCTGGAAAGTACGCCAAACAAGCAATATTTCAGGAATCATCATATAACAAATACCAATGCGCTACCTGAGATTGACCTGTGTTTGTACAGTTGTGCTCAAAAGTTTGCATACCTTGGCAGAAATTGTGACATTTTGGCATTTATATTGAAATATAAAGGATATAGGATAGTGATCACATGAAGCCATTTATTATCACATAGTTTTTTGGTTCCTTTTAAAATCATAATGATAACAGAAATCACCCAAATGGCCCTGATGAAAAGTTTACATACCCTGGAATGTTTGGCCTTGGTACAGACACAGAAGGTGGCACACACGGGTAAAAATGGCTATTAAAGGTTAATTTCCCACATTTGTGGCTTTTTAAATCGTAATTAGTGTCTGTGTATAAATAGTCAATGAGTTTGTTAGCTCTCACATGGATGTACTAAGCAGGCTAGATACTAAGCCATGGGGAGCAGAAAAGAACAGTCAAAAGACCTGCGTAACAAGGTAATGAAACTTTACAAAGATGGAAAAGGATATAAAAAGATATCCAAAGCCTTGAATATGCCAGTCAGTACTGTTCAATCACTTATTAAGGCTAGGTAGATTAAAAAAAAAGATAAAAAATGGCTTCATGTGATCACTATTCTTAAAAAAAAAAACGTTTTTGGCACGATTAGTCATATTTTTAATATTAATGCCAACATATGAAAGGAAGTGCCGTTCACAAAGCTTCCAAACCTTGAAGAGACTGCTCCTGCCCTACGATGAACTTGATCCAGGTGCTGGCTTTGCACAAGTTAAGTGAAGATAAAAAGGTTCTTGGACTGCCGCACTCTAAAAAAAAGGATCTTTATTGTACAGCATAAAAAATCCAAAATACAGTCACATAAAAGGAGACAGGACAGGGTACAATCGCTAATGTGTTTCACATCATTAGATGCTTACTCATAGCTGCCAACATTTATGCCAACATTTCTCAATTTTTACCAAGGTATGCAAACTTTTGAGCTCAACTGTATATAAAGCAAAGTCCAGGGGTCTTCTCAAGGAATAATAATAAAAATAAGGAAATATATATATGAGAATTAAGAATAAAAGGAAAAGGGAAGGGGAACTATCCCTTAAGCCTGATGATGCGTAAGAGGGTTCACCCCCACTCAAAGATCATAAAGCTATACCTTCAAAAAAAAGAAAGAAAAAAGGGGTGAAAAAAATGACCTAAAAAATGTGGCCAGAGAATGATTAACAGACTCCTGGCATCCGGCAGGAAATAACCAAAAATAAGAAATAAAGAACAAACAGAAAAAAGAAAGGAGCAAGAGGGAGAGTAAGAGTAGGAAACCAAGGAAAAAAGATTAATTGAGAATAAAGTAAGCCCTGCCCCAGGGGATCCAAGGCCAGCACCGGCGGGCTTGTTAGATTTTCCTATAGGTCTAAGAAGCGGGAAGGCAGGCTCATAGCTGAAAACTGGTCCAACCAGGGTGGCCAAATCTTACTAAATTTGTCCCTAGTATCCACAAGTATCGCCGTAAGCTTCTCGTTCATCAACGTGCCATGCACATGTTGGTTCACCCTCTCAAAAGAGAGGAGAGGTGTTTTCCACGCCTTCGCAAAGGTTTGTTTAGTAGCCATAAAAATGTGTGTTGTCAAGACGCTTTATCGTTTAGTTAACTCTAAGATAGGCTTATGAAGTAGAGCTTCCCATGGGTAATAACTTATATTAGAATGAAAGAGCGTATTAACCAAAGCGTACACTCGAATCCACAGTCTTTTAACTTTGGGGCATGTCCACCGCATGTCCTTCATACCGCCCAAATCAGAACAACCCATAAAACATAATGCTGGATACATAGGATGGTATTTTGCTATTCTCACTGGGGTGTAATACCATCTAGACATAACTTTGTACGAATTCTCTAGGGCTATGACATTACGGGAAGAACGAAAAAGGGCCTCCCACATCTTGGGCCAGTCCTCAGGGGAGCACCAAAATCTGCCTCCCATCATGTGCAGTAAGAGGGAGCTGAAGTATTAGAAGCTCCCAAGAGAGAAGAATAAAATAACAAAACTAGGCCGAGTAGTCAGATGAGTACGACATCTGGTTTCGAATGCAGTCAAAGGTCGGGAACTATCATAATTTCTAACCAGGGAGTCTAGGAAATGGCGAATTCGGATATAGCGGTATTTCTCCTGGTTAGAAGCCTCATAAGTCTCCGAAAGCTGCTGAAAGGTGTATACATCTCTAGTCGTGAGAAAAGAACAGACCGTTCTCAGGCCTTTAGAGCGCCACCACTGAAAGCTATAGAGGTCATCCAAACTGGGGGAAATCATTGGCAGTTGAAGACCTCCAGAAGATGTAAGTATGGTGAAAGTAGCCCTGCGGAATATTTACTTAATCCCATATTGCTAGCGAATCAGACAAGATGGGGTTTAAAGGCTTTGGACCAAACTGAGCTGGTAGCCATAAAAGTGACGATAACAAGACAGGGTCCACATCTATTAGATCAAGGTATGTACAAAGAGGAGCCAGCTCTCCAGCATATAGCTGTATCAAGGGCACAACTTGCGCTTCTTTATAATAGTGCAGTGGCGTCAATAGGGTTGGTGTCATCTGGTGCGGTAAAACATGGTGTCACCCCCCCGTGTATCCTGCCCAGCATCCTGCAGGCAGTGCACGGTCACAGGGCGCACCCCAAACCGTTCCCTGTAAATGATAGTATAGGGTGGTATAGTGGCAGGTTAGGGTAGTATAGGGTGGTATAGTGGCATGCTAGGGTGGTGTAGTGGCAGGTTAGGGTAGTATAGGGTGGTATAGGGCAGGTTGGGGTGGTATAGGGCAAGTTAGGGTGGTATAGAGCAGGTTAGAGTGGTATAGGGCAGGTTAGGGTGATGTAGGACAGTTTGGGGTGGTATAGGGCGGGTTAGGGTGGTATAGAGCAGATTGGGGTGGTATAGAGCAGGTTGGGGTGATATAGGGCAGGTTGGGGTGGTATAGGGTAGGTTAGGGTGGTATAGGGCAGGCTAGTGAGGTATAGGGCAGTTTAGGGTGATATAGGGCAGTTTGGGGTGGTATAGGATAAGATAGTGAGGTATAGGGCAGTTTGGGGTGGTATAGGGCAGGTTAGTGAGGTATAGGGCAGTTTGTGGGGTGGGTATAGGGCAGGTTAGGGATCTATGAAGTGACAGTTTGCAGTACCACCTTACAGCATAGCTGCAGATGAAGACACTCAAGGCTGCTGTGTCCTCGCCTCTTTCTCCTCCTTCAGCAGCGGGATCAGCTAGAGTAAAGAAGTCTGTGGGAGGAGTGGAGGCAGCCACACCCCCAGCTCCGCCCAGCAATCCCGGCTGAAGAACATATTGGAGATCCCAGAGGGTTAGCTGCACTGACTGGGAAGTGTTACAGGCAGCCTCCCTCGCATGGCTACGTGTCCTGCTCGCACCGCTCCATTGCAGCTCTGCAAGTGCAAGCAATATAGTGCACTGTGTAGCGGCAACCCTGGTGTCACCCCTCTGGCGGGTGCCACCCAGTGCGTGCCGCACCCTCAGCCCCCCCATAGCAACGCCACTGTAATAGTGCACCAGATTTGGAACTCCCAAACCCCTTGCATGCTTCTGTTTGTGCTGCATTTTAATTTTCACTATTACTGGGCTGCTTTTTTTTTTTTTTTAGCTTAGTTCAGCTTAAGGACCAGAAGGATTTGCCCCCTTAATGACCAGGCCATTTTTTTGCGATGCGGCACTGCGTCGCTTTAACTGACAATTGTGCAGTCATGCAACGCTGTACCCAAACAAAATTTATGTCCTTTTTTCCCACAAATAGAGTTTTCTTTTGGTGGTATTTGATCACCATCTATGCGTTTTTTTTTGTTTTATAACAAAAAAAAGACCGACAATTTTGAAAAAAAAATATTTTTTACTTTTTGCTATAATAAATATCCCCAAAAGAAATGTAAAAGAAAAATTTCTTCATCAGTTTAGGCCAATATGTATTCTTCTACATATTTTTGGTAGAACAAAATCGCAATAAGCATATATTGATTGGTTTGCAAAATAGATTTATGGCATTTTTATTATTTTTTTTTCTTTTACTAGTAATGGCAGTGATCAGCAATTTTTAGCGGGACTGCGACATTGCGGCCACTTTTGACACTTTTTTGGTACCAGTGACATTTGTACGGCCATCAGTGCTAAAAATAGCCACTGATTACTGTATAAATGTCACTGGCAGGGAAGGGGTTAACACTAGGGGGCTATCAAGGGGTTAAGTGTTCCCTAGGGAGGTGTTTCTAAATGTGGGGGCAGTGTAGTGACTGGAGGAGGAGACAGATCGCTGTTCCTAAGCACTAGGAATAGCAGATCTGTCTATCCTCCCCTGACAGAAGGGGGATCTGTCTGTTTACATTGACAGATCCCTGTTCTGCCTCTCTCAGGAACGATTGCGGGTGGGTGGCGGACATTGCGGGCGCCGACCTCACGCATCGGGACCGGTGTTGCGCCACAGGCGTGCGCACGCACCCCCTATTGGTCTTAAAGCAGCTGATGTACAATGACGGCAATTCGCCCAGGAGAGCCAACCTGCCGCAGTACAACTGCGGTGGCTGGTCTTTAAGGGGTTAAAGTATCATCACTTTAACCCATGACTTTGATGTTGTCTGTCTTTTGTGCAACTATTGGAATCTTTTTTTTTTCCCTTGTAGGTTTAGAACCTAATTGGTGCATTCTGTATAGGAGCAGTTTTCCTTAGGCCTACTTTGCTGAGCAGTCACTAACAATGGAATAGCATTAAGCACAACACATAGCAAGTTAAATACAGAGGATTGTCCCCCCAGTTGATGAAAAAAAATATAGGTCCCCACTGAATCGGCAACCCCTGACTATGTCATTTTATTACTATTTTCATTCACGGCGCAGTGTAAACCATAATTAAATACTGATCAAGCCCCCTTTAAGAAAAAAAGGTATTCTCCCGATGAGACCCATTGCTCGCCTCTTCCTAGGCTAGCCTTTTATTAAATGCACAGCATATCGCAGCTAACAAGAGTTATGAGCAGGGAAGGAAGGAAGGCTGTGTAGACTCAGAAAGGGATCTTTGATATCCAGTTTAATAAGCTGTGCCGGCGGTGAAAAAGGAGGCCTGGGTATCTTACATTACTTTGTCTCCCACAAGTACGGTGTTTATTGAATGTGCAAAGTGTAATTATACAGGGGCCTAACCGCCGCGCACTCAGCAAGATTTAATCTCTCGTTATTATGTTCTGGCTCCAGGTAACAGGCTTAAAATAAGCCTCTCACTTTTTTTTTTTTTTTTTTTAAAACTTTACTTATAAATGAACTGGTGTGAATTTTAGGAACTTCCAATGCTGACTTGGTTTTATAGAGGCCCTGTCGCCAGATCATTCAATATGAATACATATATATTATCCAGTGTGATAATCCTCACAGATTAGCTGCTGACAAGATTTGTGAAGATCATCACACTGGATAAAATACTTTTCATGTTCCAATCAATATAACTTCTTATACATTGCTTCCTATTAGAGGCCCTGATTAAGGGGGGTATTTTTGGGCCCCCAAAACATGTTGGCTGCTTTTGTATTGTTCCTTTGATCCTTTCCAGAATAAAATGTTGTCTGTACAAGTGATATGGTGAAGATCTCTAAGGGTGTGGAAGCCGCCTGACTAGTAATCAGATCACCTACATCACCATTATCACAACACTATTGGATAGCAACACCATCAGGACAATAGTGTGGGTCCAGCATAAGTAGGTCCCAACCTTTCCTAAGTATCTTAGATTTGATGTCAGCAGCCCCAGCATACTCAAGTGACATTCCATAGTATTCCCCTTTGCTCCTCTCACAGCTTCTAAATAAAAGGTTATGTAGGAGGCTGAAGAGGACTGGACCAGGATAGACAGTATTTAGAATTTCCAAAAATTGGAGACGGTATAATGTGCAAAGAGGGAGGGGCTACGCTAGGGAACTGACGCTTCAACAATAGTCGATTTTTTTAACAAGCTCAAAGGCACTTTGCAAGCGAGTAAAAAAAAAAATATGAAAAGGAAACAAACTACAAGTAACATTTTTTAAATGCTTCATTTTCACTGCTTTTACCTGAAAAATGTAAAGATGATGACGGAGTCTCTTTAACCACTTGAAGACCGACATGCTAAACGTCCTTCCTTTCCAGGACGTTTTTCAGTTTTTAGCACTGTCATAATTTTGATTGAAACTTATTTATTCATACAACCCTGTACCCAAATTAATTCCATAACATTTTTTTTTTAGATAGATATAGATTTCTTTCCTTGGTAATTCATCACCACTGGATGTTTTTACTATAAAAATTAAGGCTGGGTTCACACTAGAACACGCAGTGGCTCACAGCAGGAGTTTGGTGTGTCTCCATTTACCGTTTCAGGTCCGATTTCAGTCCAAATTTTGGCCTGAATTTGCACCTGAAATGGACCAAAAGATGCACAGGACTCCTGTGCAATTCACACCGGAGCCGCCGTGGAGATGTGTCACAGAGCCTGTCACAATCTCTTGCTGTGCGAATTGGATGCGGGGAAACTCGCATCCAATTCGCATAGGTGTGAACCCAGCCTAAAAAGAGTGAACATTTTAAGGAAAAACCTGTTTCCCCTAGCTTTGCAAATAAATAACAAAGAAAAAACCAAAAAAAAAACAGACTTGGCAGTGTGGGACTTTGTGGGTGCTTGGTATAATAAAATTTATATATAACAACAAAGTATGAAAAAATAAATTATTTTATTACAACATGAAAAAGGGGGAGACAAAGACAGTGGTCGCACTTAAAGGAACAAACGTCACTTATTCTGTATAGTGCATCCACATGTTTTCCACATATGAATTCAACATGTTTCGCCATGTGGCTTCCTCAGGAACATGCGTGGACATTTTTCTCTAATAAATAGATACAAATGGGTATATTAATTATACACATCTCAAAAAGATATAGAAAATAATTTGAACAAGGTACAGATATACATACATATGTGCATCCAGGAAGTGTGACTAAAAACTCTCTGCCGGTGGACTCTGACTCCAGTGTTTAGGAAATTCAGAAATCATGCTATACTGAGTGATGTCAAGGCGGACCATTGGGCACCAAAATCCTCGCGGGAAGAAACACCGACCTATGCCTGATAACCCACTGAGAGGAGTATTCAAAGTGTGACAGTGCTGAAAGATGAAAATTTGCCTGGTCTGGAGGGGGGTAAAAGTGCCCAGTAGGCAAGTGGTTAAAATGGCTGCTTGGCATCCACCAAGCCTTGATCTAAATAAACTGCAGCCAAGTATAACTGCACAATTCTCCACCCTGAAGGTACCATATTTGAAGCATTCATTGAGTCTAACATGGAGAACTTGCTTCTTCTCCCCACAGACTGAAGACCACACGGGCATTGCAACATATAGACCACATTAGTGGTTGAACATGTGATAAAAGGTCTGATGGAAAAAGTCTGAGTACTAGTTGAAACAAAAGAGTCAGTTCTTCTGTTCCTACAGCTATTAATGGCACATACCGGGCATTTTCTACATTGATAGTAATCTGTTAGATTTTGGAAAAACAAAATATTTTGCTTAGGGGGATCAAAAAAATTCAGAGCAACCCAGTCTCGTAAAGAGGGGGCACCCATATATACAACCTGCAGTTTTTAAGGTAAAGATGGCTCCAGTACCTTAAAGTGGATGTAAACCCTGTCCTATACCCAGTGAAGTTAACAGCCTCAGATGATACAAAGGGATCAAACAAATCTCCCTACATAAGTTTTACATGCATATCTGCTGTCTTCAGCTGGCTGTATTCTTTAGAATTCTTACATTATGTTATAATTTTTACTACCTCATTCAGTGGGAGTGGTGTCTTCTTGGCATACACTGTGTGACAGCTGATTGGAGGAAAGCCCCCCCCCATCCCTCCTCCAGGCAGAAGAATGAAGATACTTTCAGAGCTGTGCTGTGACAAGACAAGCTCTCTGCTAATCTACCCCGACACAAATTTCAGGCTGGTTTTGTCTCCCATCTCAGGGAACTTATCAGAAGTTACCATATTGATAACAGAGGAAGGAAACATCAGAAAGACACAGGACTCGGGGCTGTGGAGAGAGATAAGTAAACACTACAGATATATGTGCCTAGGTCAAATTTCATTAATCGGGTTTACATCCACTTTAACCTTTTTTAGGATGTGCCAATGCTTATAAATTAAACTCTTAATTGCTCTATGCTGTACAGAATAGGAGGCAATAAACGGCAAAGAAATTAGTTGTTATTGTACGCCACATTTATTGGTTTTTCCACCAACAGTAAGTTCCCATTCATATCCTGAAAAGAAGTAGCTATACTGTGAAGTGGGTCCACAGAATATCCTTTCTCACTTTCTCACTAAATCTTTTAGTCAAAACTCCTGCTTGTGTCTTATAATCCTCCACGTTTGTACAGCTGCATCTGAGGCACATTTATTGGCTTTTTGGAACCGACGATGCGCATTAACCACTTCAGCCCCGGAAGATTTACCCTCTTAATGACCAAGCAATTTTTTGCGATTTGGCACTGCATCGTTTTAACTGACAATTACGCGGGTGATGTCCTTTTTTCCCCACAAATAGAGCTTTCTTTTGGTGGTAATTGATCACCTCTGCAATTTTAACTTTTTGCACTATAAACAAAAAAAGAGCGACAATTTAACTTTTTTTACTTTGTGCTTTAAAAAATATCCCCTAAATTAAAAAAAAAAAAAAAATTTCTTCCTCAGTTTAGGCCAATACTTCTACATATTTTTGGAAAAAAAAATCGCAACAAGGGTATATTGATTGGTTTGCGCAAAAGTTATAGCATCTACAAAATAGGGGCTATATTTATGGCATTTTTAGTATTACATTTTTTTTTAACTAGTAATGGCGGTGATCTGCAATTTCTATCGGGACTGCGACATTGTAGGGGACAGATCGGACACTTTTGACACTTTTTTGGGACCATTGACATCAGCTATAAAAATGCACTAATTACTGTATATTTTTATGGGAATTTTTCATATAAATTTCTATATGGATGTTTTATATATGAAAGTTTTTAGGTGTGAATGTTTATAATATGAATTTAGTATCTGATTATAGAAACAAATTTCTTTGTGTGGTTCTATAAATGTAATTTTTGAAATCTTTTAGAATTGTAAATATTAATATGCACTGTAAAGGGCACTCACATACAGACAGTGGGTCATCAAGGCCCAGGATGCCTGTGTCCTGCCTGGCAGGGGGAAACCCAAGGAACTGCCCAGGCTCTCCCGTCTACAGGGAGTGGTTAGTGCAGCAGTGGGTGTGACCACCTGTGCTTTAGTTCTGAGGCGTCTCCCCTGCTTCCAGGAAGAATGATCTGAAAGAGGGGCAGGGCCTAAGACTGGAGTGGCAGGCAGCTCATGTGAGGAGCTCTGACCTATCCCCAACTGGAATTGGCAGGGGGCAGGCCTCCCATATAAGCTGGGATAACAGCCCACTAGGGGGGAGTTGTCGGCTGGGAAACGTGGAGAATGGAGTACTAGGCAGCAGCAGGGGCCCCATCCCCATCTGGGGGGGCAAGGCCTAGCGGAGGAGCCCGGAAGAGCTGGGAGAGAGCTTCATCTCCACAGGGTTATGGATGAAGTGTCCTGGAACAGAGGGCTGGAGAAGCTGTCGGAACGTATGTCCAGTTAAAACTCTCCATCATGGACTCGGGCCAGGAGAAGGTTGGTGAGTGGACCACAGTGGAGTTCTGGATGAGGCATGCCAGGGGAGCTGGGTGCGAGGCCAGAGGAAAGACTGTGGGGAGAGTGTCAAATTGCTGCGGCCTGAGGGCACAGGATTTACAGGCCAGACTAGCTGGGAGCAGTAGTCTGCCAATCAGCACATGCTACTAAATTACTAGGCCGCCGGGGAGAGGTACAGCAGACCTCTGGCCTAGTAACATTGTAACCAGTTCTAGCCAGCAACTGAGACTGTTCAGAGTAGTCTTTTTTGTCAAAAGAGAATGATGTGATAGGAAGAGTAATGATCTACAGTGGAAGTTTGTGCAGGAGGGTGGAAGTCCTGAGAGCAACAGTATGCAGGAGATACGCAGAGGAAGAGAAATAGTCTGCATGGTGTTATGCAGGGGAAGCGCTTGTAGATATTATGTGTACATCAGTACTTCACAGCTCAACCTTTTGTTCTAATTCTTAAATTTGATGGCAAAACAATTGTTCCATGGGCATCCTATATTTCCTTTCCCCCAACCAAGATATATTCCCCAATAAAGAAAAAAAACAAAAAAACAATGCAAAATGACTGTTCATTGTCTCAGAAGGGATAGATGGAGGTCTGGCAGCGGGGTGACATGGTGGATGTTAGTTACTAGTAGCAACCAAGCGCTACACTTAGTATGAACAACAGATCAGTCTCCTCTCCCCTAGCCACACGGAGATCTGTTTACATTGACAGATCTCCGTTCTGTCTCTGTGTGGGGCGATCGCGGGTGCCCGGCGGTCATCGCAGTATAACTGTGATGGCTGGTCGGGAGGTGGTTAAAGTGTGTTAAAACTGCTTCACAAACACCTATTTTTTTTTTTTTTAAAGGGAAGTGACATTCCAGGAAACAAACAATTTGAGGTGTGGCTTGTCATGGTAAATGTTTCCTATGCATACTCCATTAGCAGGGAAGGCAGCCGCATGTTTGGCCTTCTGCAGATGATGATAATGTATGAGCAATTGGCTAAGCAAAGACACATTGATGTCATCCATCTTCAAGCAGCACAAACAGGAAGGGCATAGAAGGAAGTGACTATATATTCCTCCTGCTTGATTTTTTAAAACTCATTTTAACATGCCGCAATCGCGCTGCAATTGCCTGCTAGCGCATTTGTGGAGCGTTACCATAGACTTAAATAGGAGGCATTGAAAGGCTTCAAATGCCTC
The DNA here is from genome assembly GCA_037953035.1 of Aquarana catesbeiana. Lineage (NCBI taxonomy): Eukaryota > Metazoa > Chordata > Amphibia > Anura > Ranidae > Aquarana > Aquarana catesbeiana. The sequence goes on along the minus strand of JBBHAA010000628.1, from coordinate 973,589 downwards.
CAGACTGGACCTGAGGCTTCAATTTTGAAGTGAAGGGACACGATGCAAAGCTGACGCTTCATGTTTTGATAATATGAACAGTACCATGTGCTGTCCATAGTATCATTTGCATAGGTGTTAAAAACGCCCCTCAAACACCTGATTTCAATTCCAGTGTGAACTTAGCCTTAAAGTTAAGTGTTTTTATCTTTCCAGTATGTGCTTGTTGTTTACAAAATTTTTAAATAATATAGACAAAGGAGCTGTTAAATGACTGGTGTCCGTACTCACATAGTGTGTGTAGTCTCAAGTAACCAAATTATACTACATAAAAATTCCCATCCATCCGCTTCAGATTTACAATTAGCACTACGGTGAGAGCATATAGAGATATATCTCACCCTGGTCGTGCTGTCGGTTCACTTTATATCAAGCAAGTTGTTAGTGGAATAGTAAGTCCGTCGAGGTCCTGACAATGTAGCTGAAACAAATACGCCCATCGGCGAAACGCGTTGACGTCACAATGGTTGTGATGTCATCTGCAGCCACGTCATCTGCAGCCACACCTACCCCCAGAAGTTCATCTAGCTGATTATAGAGCTGTGATAGCAATGACAGCAAGCAGAACAAACACAGCCAGGAAAGAAGAGCGTCATTCAGGCGACTCCAGTGAGTAATGACCTTGGCAGTCCAAAAGCATCACTGAGCCGTAATGGTGAACTGGTGAATTTGTTTTATATGGCGTGAACTCACAGCATGACCAGTGTGAAATACAGTCAGGTCCATAAATATTGGGACATCAAAACAATTCTAATCTTTTTGGCTCTATACACCACCACAATTGATTTGAAATGAAACAAACAAGATGTGCTTTAACTGCAGACTTTCAGCTTTAATTTGAGGGTATTTACATCCAAATCAGGTGAACGGTGTAGGAATTACAACAGTTTGTATATGTGCCTCCCACTTTTTAAGGGACCAAAAGTAATGGGACAGATTAACAATCATCTATCAAACTTTCATTTTTTAATACTTGGTTGCAAATCCTTTGCAGTCAATTACAGCCTGAAGTCTGGAACGCATAGACATCACCAGACGCTGGGTTTCATCCCTGGTGATGCTCTGCCAGGCCTCTACTGCAACTGTCCTTAGTTCCTGCTTGTTCTTGGGGCATTTTCCCTTCAGTTTTGTCTTCAGCAAGTGAAATGCATGCTCAATCGGATTCATATCAGGTGATTGACTTGGCCATTGCATAACATTCCACTTCTTTCCCTTAAAAACCTCTTTGGTTGCTTTCGCAGTATGCTTTGGGTCATTGTCCATCTGCACTGTGAAGCGCCGTCCAATGAGTTCTGAAGCATTTTGCTGAATATGAGCAGATAATATTGCCCGAAACACTTCAGAATTCATCCTGCTGCTTTTGTCAGCAGTCACATCATCAATAAATACAAGAGAACCAATTCCATTGGCAGCCATACATGCCCACGCCATGACACTACCACCACCATGCTTCAATAATGAGGTGGTATGCTTTGGATCATGAGCAGTTCCTTTCCTTCTCCATACTCTTCTCTTCCCATCACTCTGGTACAAGTTGATCTTGGTCTCATCTGTCCATAGGATGTTGTTCCAGAACTGTGAAGGCTTTTTTAGATGTTGTTTGGCAAACTCTAATCTGGCCTTCCTGTTTTTGAGGCTCACCAATGGTTTACATCTTGTGGTGAACCCTCTGTATTCACTCTGGTGACGTCTTCTCTTGATTGTTGACTTTGACACACATACACCTACCTCCTGGAGAGTGTTCTTGATCTGGCCAACTGTTGTAGAGGGTGTTTTCTTCAAGAGGGAAAGAATTCTTCGGTCATCTACCACAGTTGTTTTCCGTGCTCCTCCGGGTCTTTTGGTGTTGCTGAGCTCACCAGTGCCTTCTTTCTTTTTAAGGATGTTCCAAACAGTTGATTTGGCCACACCTAATGTTTTTGCTATCTCTCTGATGGGTTTGTTTTGTTTTTGCAGCCTAATGATGGCTTGCTTCACTGATAGTGACAGCTCTTTGGAACTCATATTGAGAGTTGACAGCAACAGATTCCAAATGCAAATAGCACACGTGAAATGAACTCTGGACCTTTTATCTGCTCCTTGTAAATGGGATAATGAGGGAATAACACACACCTGGCCATGGAACAGCTGAGCAGCCAATTGTCCCATTACTTTTGGTACCTTAAAAAGTGGGATACACATATACAAACCGTTGTAATTCCTACACCATTCACCTGATTTGGATGTAAATACCCTCAAATTAAAGCTGAAAGTCTGCAGTTAAAGCACATCTTGTTCGTTTCATTTCAAATCCATTGTGGTGTTGTATAGAGACAAAAAGATTAGAATTGTGTCGATGTCCCAATATTTATGGACCTGACTGTATTATCACAGCCCAGCATATGTGAGACATCTCTTTGAGTTATATGCTCTCACTGTATACTAGTGCTAATTGTAAGTCTGAAGTGGATAGATGGGAATTTTCCCTGCTGAGTGGTGGATAAGGAACAGCTACGTACATACTGCTTGAGACTTGTATTGGGACTTCAACTTGTTTTGCCGTAACTCATAATCTGAACATTGCAGTGTGTCTTTTTGGACTTTCAGCAACTTTATATGCTTTCAAGCATAAAAGTTGGTATCACATTACAATATTAGAGTTGCTGCATCTATAAGAGACTTTTATGTGTACCGCAACAATATTCGGATTGCCACACGGTAACGCTGGCCAGGGAGATACTGCATTGGCTGTGTATTGCAATGTGCTTTGCATTTCACTTGCTTCCGCTCCATTTTGAATCAAGACTATAGGAGTACCACAAGTTATTTAACATTGCACATTCACGATAGTGAGATTTTGATGGATATCTGCACGCGGTTTACTTTGACTTGCCAACATCACATCTGTAGACCAGCAATATCAATATAAAACTTGTGCTATCTCTATATAGCAGGTTATTGCTCTCCCAGGAGGTTACACTAGTTTTGGTGAGCGTGAACAGATAGGTAAGGGAAGAGCTTACTCCCCATCGACTGACCTGCCAACCAGGTGAGGCTGCATTTTGATGTCTTTTAGGTTATGTGTGGCAATGTTGTCTAATGGTGGTGGTGATGGATGTAACTTTTTCATTTTAGTATTACTGTAATTGTTATGTCTATTTTTGACTCATTAAATTAATAAAATACAGTTATTTTCTATTACATAGTGGTCTAAGTCGCTATTCTGTAAGGTACCCAGTGTAGCAGTGGGGTGAACTCCCTTCACCAAAAAAAAAAAAATATGCTTGTTGTTTACATCTAACATTAAATGCAATAATTTTGTGGTCATGTTAAGATGGAGATCAGGAATACTGTTGCTGGCTTACACTGGCTCAGTTGACACTGGCACTAGTGTAACTAATGTTCAGGACACTGTTGCTGGCTTTACTGGTTCTAGTGACACTGGAACTGGTGTGACTAGGGATTTGGAGCACACTTGTTGACTTACACTCTACTGGAGTGGTGGTGATCAGAACAATGTTGCTGGCTTACACTGGTAATGGTGACACTGGCACTGGTGTGGCTAGCAATCAGGACACTGTTGCTGGTTAATTGACACTGTTGTTGGCTGCTCTGGTCTGGTGACACTGGCACTGGTGTTACAGCAATCAGGAACACTGTTGCTAGCTGCATTAGTCTGGTAACACTGTGACTGGTGTGATGGTGATCAATGATACTGTGGCTGGCTGCACTTGTCTGGTAACACTGTGACTGTTGTGGAGGCAATCTGGTCTGGCGACACTAGCACTTATGTGACTAGTAATCAGGAACATTGTTGCTGGCTGCACTGGTTTGGAGACACTGTGACTGCAGTGGTGGCAATCAGGAACATTGTTACTGGCTTACACTGGTTTGGTGACACTGGGAATGGTGTGGCAGCAGCTGGCTGCACTGGACTGGTGACACTGTACATGTGAGGCAGCAATTGGGAAACCAGTGGCTGGCTGCACCGGCAGTGGCATCTCCAGCTTTCATATTTAGGGGGGGCACATGGAGGGACAGGGACAAAAGTAGGGGGGCAACTATAAAATGCAATTATATATATATATATATCCTGGCCTTTACTACGATCCCACAACGGCCCTATCACATGTTCTGCAGTGAGTTCCCTTCCTACTGTATTGGGGCCCCCCCCGGGTGGCAGAAAACGAGATATATGTCACCAGCATACCAAGAAAATATAAGGGTCCAAAGCAGTGGGAGAACTATCAGGGTTGCAAAGGTTGTCTTGCCACCGGGCCCTGGTGTTCTGCCACTGTGGGGTTCCCCAGCCTCCTCTTGCTGTCCTGCCCCTGCTATTGACAGCGCTGGTCTGGCATCTCTTGGAATTAACAGTCTGTTTTTTCAGTAACTGAGAGTCCTGGTGGAGTCCTTCCTGCAACTCGCTCTTCTCCCTGCCAATGAGGATGCAGGAAAAGGAGCAGATTGGGTGGCCGTGGTTGTGTGAGCGCTCGCATTATGCAGTGTCAGCGAGCAGAGGGAGGGGGGAGGAATCACCCGCAGGAGCTGACTGGGGGCGCTCTCCCTCTTAGACATTGCCTTTTTGTATAATTTTTTTTTTTTTTTTAATTGAGGGGGCACATGGTGGGGCACAGCATAATGTTGGGGGGGTCAAGGCCCCCTCTGGCCCCCCCTAGGGACGCCATTGTGCACCAGTCTGGTTTCAACGTACTGGTATGGCAGCGATCAGGGAAACCGTGGCTAGCTGCACAGGTCTGGTAACACTGTACTGGTGTGCTTGTGATTAGGGACACTGTGACTGAATTCACTAGTCGGGTGACAATGTACTGGTGTGGCTAGCAATCAAGGACACTGTGACTGGCTGCACAGGTCTGGTAACACTGTACTTGTGGTGGCAGTTAGGGACAATGTGGCTAGATGCACTAGTTTGGTGACAATGCACTGGTGTGGTGATGATCGGGGACACTGTGGCTGGCTGCAATTGTCTGATGACACTGTTCTATTGTGCTGACAATCAGGGACAAAAAGGGATGCTGTGGTGACTGGGTCACTTTAACCACTTGCCGACCGCGCTATATATTCGAATGACGGCTACAGCACAGACGGCTAGTTCTGGGAGGCCATCATATGAGGGTCATATGAGGGCCTCCCATGATCGTGCCCGCCGCACGCCCGTGTCTGTCATCACAGTGCTGATCACAGATTGAGATAAAGAGCCAATCAGCGGCTCCTTACCACGTGATCAGCTGTGTCCAATCACAGCTGATCACGGATGTAAACAGAAGCCAGTTATCGCCACTCCTTTCCTCACGCTGACAGCGTGAGGAGAGGAGAAGAGAGCTGATAACAGGCTTTTGTAGAAGGGACATTTACACTGATCAGTGCAGTCTCAACAGTGCCCATCAGTGCTGCCAATCAGTGCCCACTAGTGGTGCCAATCAATGACCATCAGTGCTGCCAATCAGTGCCCATCAGTGCCTCCTCATCAGTGTCACTTATCAGTGTCGCCTACCAGTGTTCATCAGTGCCATCTCTTACTGCCCATCACTGCTCATCTGTGCCCATCAGTGTCGCCTATCAGTGCAGCCTCATCAGTGCCTCCTCATCATTGCCCACCAGTGCCGCCTCATCAGTGCCCATCAATGCCCATCAGTGTTGCCTCATCAGTGCCTAGGGTTGCCACCTGTTCGGGATTCACCCGGACAGTTCAGGTTTGGAATCATGCGTCTGAGTTTCAGACTGCCTGAAACCCGGACACATTATTCAGACTGGACTATAGCTTCCCAGCAGGTTTGCTGGCTGCATTTGGCTAAGCTAAGATTGTCTTTTACACTCTTTTTCACACTGCCCAAAGCCAGCACTAACAATACTAACAATTTCCCCACCCCCCTACCCCCCACACTGACGGGAGAGGAGAGAGGGCTCGATCTGCACCTCTTTCTCCCACCCCTACCCCTCTGTGTCTGCCCACACTCCAATCCATGGCACTGTGCCTCAGAAAAGGATAGTGGGGGTCGGAAATTGGAAGTCTAGCAGCCTCAGATACATCTGAATGAGAGGTACTGACTGCCAAGGGGTGAGTGAGATCACCATCCATCCCTGTCTGTGACTGAAGTCTCCCCCCTTCTCTCTCCTGCCTCTGAGTGAGTACACTAAGGTAAATCAGGGTTCTCAGAGCACCCCTTACATCAGAGTTCCCCTTTACACCAGAGGCCACAGTGTTCCTGCTTACAGCAGAGCCCTCTCCGTACATCAGAGTGCTCTGTGTTCCCCCTTAAATCAGGGTTTCCAGAGCATCCCCTAGAGTCCCCAGAGTTCTCCCTTACATCAGAGTCTGCAGAGTCCCCCCTTACAGTAAAAGGGAACTCTGTGAGTTCAGATGTAAAAGGGGAACTCTGTGGACTCTGATGTAAAGGGGGACTCTTGTTATTAACGCCATATGATAAGAAACGTTATTTAATAGCAAAATATATGTATAGTTTATACTATTAAAAAAAAATTGCTGTGCACCGCTAAAGTGTTCAGGTTTGATTTGAAGAAAAGGTGTCAACCCTATCAGTGCCGCCTCATCAGTGCAGCCTATCAGTGTCCATCAGTGGAGGATAAAAATGACCTGTTTGCTAAATTTTATAACAAATTATGAAAAAGTTTTATTATTTTTTTTTCAGTTTCTATTCATTTATTTAGCAAAAAATAAAAAAACTAGTGGTGATTAAATACCACCAAATGAAAGCTCTATTTTTAAAAATAAAAAATAAAAATTTTGTTTGGGTACAGTGTTGCGTGACCGTGCAATTGTCATCTAAATTGCTACAACACTGAAAGCTGAAAATTGGCCTGGGCAGGAAGGGGTTGAAAGTGCCCAGTAGGCAAGTGGTTAAACGGCTCAGCGATCTACAAAACATTAAAACTTCAATACTTCTAAGTTCTCCTACTCTGGATCTACTGTTAAGTCTGTTCTGTCAAATGTATTCAGTTTCCAGACTTTTTTTTTTTGTTGGCAAGAAGGGGAATAGAAGCTGAGCCAACCAGGATTTGCTGAGAATCAGGTGCCAGTCTCTGTAAAAATTAGTTCATATTTGGGGTTTATTATTGCATTAAGTAGTGAGGAAAGTGTCAGCACTGATACATTTGATTCTGTGCTTCTGCTGGGCTGGCAGATTAGGTTAATGCTAGATCAGACTGTGAGATTTCTTGTTCGCATACCAACTAGATTCCAGGGACACATCGCACTTTTCTAAAAATGTGTTGAACTTGATGTTAGACTGTGAGCAGCAATGACGAGTGAAAGCCTGATGATTCATGCTACAAATTAATAAAGGCCAGGTATAAAATATTGTTTTCATGTCATTCAGAATGTGTTTTGGTTTTGCGGAAGATTAAAAAGCAAAGTCACTATGATATTTTTGTTTTGTATATGCGAGGCCACAGCATAGAGTGTGCTCATTTATCAAAATGAAGACACATGGACCTGGCAAAAGTGAATAATAGAGAGGATGGCTCAATGCTGATGATTCATTCAGTTGTGTGTGTAAATTTCAGCCTGGGTTGTTGATTTCTTCAAACTAAGTTTTTTGGTTTTTTTCATCAAAGAAGCAATCAGAGAGCTTGGTAAATGTGAAAAGGGATCTAATGCTCCACCTGCTGGTTCAAAAGCAGAATGAAAAATATTAATATGCATTTTTTTTCCCCAGCATCTGGCATTCCCTCATTACTCATAAGCCTTTACCTGCACTTAACGTGCTCCAAACTCTGTAAGCTCCTCCATGTTGTACAGTATGCCCCCTCACCTCGGACAAGACATTTTGCACACTTGCTCATGGTAATGATGATAAAGTGAGAGTTCAAATATGACTAGTTTGGTTTATGGTATTCTTCTATACAGGTTTGTTGTTCTTTCCCTTGGTATGACTAATAAGGTCCTATATGCCATCCACAAAAGGAGTCTAGTTGTATTTACATAAGGGATAACTTAGAATAGGAAAGCTGCGCTGCAAATGTTTTGATCGATCAATAAAATCAAAACAAGCAAAATATAAAAAAGTCCATACTAAATTACTTCAGCTTCTTGATGTCACCACAGTGTAATCCAACACAGGACAAGAGAGTGCCCAACCACCGTAGTGTAAATCTGCTTACCAGATGGCAAGCATAAAGGGCAGGTGGCTATAAACCAACAAAGGCCTTGAGCTTGCAGATGTCAGCAGTTGCTGAGGGAAAAAAATGCATATTAATATTTTTCATTCTGCTTTTGAACCAGCAGGTGGAGCATTAGATCCCTTTTCACATTTACCAAGCTCTCTGATTGCTTCTTTGATGAAAAGAAAAAAAAACTTAGTTTGAAGAAATCAACAACCCAGGCTGAAATTTACACACACAACTGAATGAATCATCAGCATTGACCCATCCTCTCTGTTATTCACTTTTGCCAGGTCCATGTGTCTTCATTTTGATAATTGAGCACACTGTATGCTGTGGCCTCGCATATACAAAACAAAAATATCATAGTGACTTTGCTTTTTAATCTTCTGCAAAACCAAAACACATTCTGAATGATATAAAAACAATATTTTATACCTGGCCTTTATTAATTTGTAGCATGAATCATCAGGCTTTCACTCGTCATTGCTGCTCACGGTCTAACATCAAGTTCAACACATTTTTAGAAAAGTGCGATGTATCAGCAGACTGGATCGTGCAGATCGCTCCCTCTCTACTACTATGGAGTCTGTCTTTGCTCAGGTGGATAATGCCCCAGAAGAAAGAAGAATCTATGATGAAATTGGTATGCATTAAAAAAGATGCCGGCTGGCACAAACGGAGCCCGTCCTGGTACGATCGCGTGCTGTTGTCACTACATGCCTTCCTCCGGACGCATTTTCTCATATGTGACGTTATCAATGGGGGCATTCACAACCTTTCTTACCCATGTTACAACACCATTCTAAACATATAAAAGTACGTATAAACGATTCTTGAGCTGCAAATTTGGTACAAACCCCTGACGGGAATAGGGTGAAAAAAATAATGCATGGTGTTGATTTCTCCAAAGGCAAATTGGCTGTTCACTATGCAACGGGAGTTGCAGTTTGCAGGTGAATTGTCCCCTGAAATTTCACTTTGCTCTGAGGAAAACTCCTTTGCAAGTTTCCCTTGCAAAGTGAACAGTCTATTTGCCTTTAGCATATCAGCCTTATGTCTCTTGCTATGACAACGTGCTCTTTAATAGATTTCCAAATCTCCTTTATCTTTGACAAGGATTGAAGCATTGTGTTTTTTAGGTAACAAGCAGGTCAACCAACTGTCAAATGTGGACCTTTTACTAATTTGCACAAATAAATTCCTGATATTACAATATACAAAATTGCATACTTATCTCCACCATTTGTCATTAAAAAAGTTATCCTTAAGCTCCAGTCCACAGACTGTGCCTAGGCAGAGATGATGCCATCAGTCTGCATTTCCTCATCTTCTCCCCCCATTAATCAAACTGCAACATGGTAACTTTGTAGCAAGTCACAAGGTGAGAGGTAGGGTTGCCACTTTTTCTTCAAGCCAAACCCGAACACTTTAGTGGCGCACGGCAATTTTTTTTGTAGTACACGCTATAGGATTGTAAGAGACCTGGGACACATTTGAGTTACCCTAGGAGAGTAGTAATGAGGTGCGCATAGCACACTGCAGTGAACAGTGGCTGTGGGCAAATTGTGTTAATAATGGAAAGGGAGGGACTTAAAGGGGCAAATAAAACAAAATCATTTGTGTGCCCATAAAATATGATTCGATTAATAAAAGAAATGTCACAGTTAAAATATGAACCTAGCCTACCTTAAAAGTGGACAATGTCAGTCAGCAGGGCAGGAGACGGTGTCAACAAAGCGGCACTGTGCATTCTACAACCATTTTAAGCACCTTTTAATTACCAAAAATAAAATAAATAAAAGCAATCCACAGGCACCCCACAAATAGAGAAGATATCAGATAAAGGCTACTAAGTCAGCACAGGACAATTTAGTAATAATGCCAGGATGGGACTGCAGGGGGATCTAGACAGCGATCTTCAATCAGCACTGCAGCCATGTCCCTGGAAAGACCAGCATGACAAGTCCCACACTGGAGAGTAAGGCTGCTTTCACACTGGGGCATCGTTTTTCCCGAGGTTTTCGGGCGATAGCGGGGCACTTTTAACCCCTGCTAGTGCCCGAAAAAGGGTTAAAACGACCCACAAAGCGCCGATGTAACGGCGGTTCAGCGGCGCTGCCCATTCATTTCAATGGGTAGGAGCGGTTTGTATACACCGCTTCAAAGACGCTCCTTGCAGGAGTTTTTTTTAACGTCCTGCCAGCGCATTGCCTCAGTGTAAAAGCACTCAGGCTTTCACACTGAGACTGCAGGGGAGCCGTTTTTAAGGCTCTTTACAGGCGCTATTTTTAGCCCAAAAGCGTCTGAAAAATGCCTCAGTGTGAAAGGGGTCAAACTAAAGACTTAATGGGAGGAAAGGAAGGGCCCTCAGCTCTGCACTTACCCAGTGGTCGGTGTCCCCTGCTTGCACGGCAGACTCTGTATCTGTGCCGCCCACACTCTGGACAGGTCACATGCTCGGCTTGCAGAGGGGAAGAGCCCGGGGCTTTGTGTCTGCACGGAGTAGGCACTGGCACGTTTCTCTCCTCTCACAGCCGCCCTGCAATGTTTCACACGGCACCGCACCGCAAAACTTACACAACGCCGGAGACTCGGCCAGAGCACCGGACAGTGCAGGCAGGGAAGGGAGACACCTGCACGGGAAACCCATTACAGAGTCATAATAGGAGACTCCTCAGCTGGGTCTGACACTGTCTGGGGTTCAGGTGATTCAAAACCCATACTGTCCAGGTGAATCCCGGATGGGTGGCAACCCTAGTGAGAGGGACCTTTCACACGGTCGATCTGCCCGGTGGACTCCGCTTTGCTCAGCGGGGGATCCATCTGCTGATCCCTGCTGAGCAGACAGATGACAGGTCCATCTCCGCTCACTGTGCAGGGAATGGACCTGTCAGAGCCCCGCTCTCCTCTATGGGGACATCGGATGAAAATGGACCGCCTGTCCGTATTCATCCAATCCCATCCAATCCGCCAGATTGAAAATAGGGTCTCCATCAGTCCCACGGCTGCTGCAAATGTAGGCCAGTGTACATGAAGCCTTAGGGTTCCAGCTATTGGATTGTTATTCCCACTTGTTCAGAAATTAAGTTAAGCTACTCTAAAGGTATGGACAGCACCATTTGAAACAGCACAGTCTAAGCCCAGCACAGTATTCTGAGAGAAAATTGTGAACGTAAAATTATAGATGATGCTAATCAGGGCTGGTGCAAGGATTTTTGAAACCCTAGGTGAAACCTCATTTTGCCGCCCCCATTGGCTCCACCTCAAGCACAGCCGATGCTTCCTGTAGCGCTGGCTCCAGTGCTGCGTCTCGAATTACACTACCTGTCAGACGGAGCAGTTGCCTGAGACGGAGTTAGTTACATGCTGCAGCCTGCAGAGCATGCAGATGCGGAGGGAAGCCAGCGGCCAGGCGCCCCTAGGTAGCAATGTGCCCTAGGCAGCTGCTTAGTTTGCCTAGTGGTAGCATCGGCCCTGATGCTAATTGAACCACAATAAAGAACTGTACAGAACTGTATATGTTGCTATATTAAGTAAACAGCACTACTGGTTAAGATACATTGGCTGGTCTGGAATAATTTGAGGAAATTAGTGTATTAAAAAACTGGAGATTGAAGAGCACCATTTTAAATTAACACTTAAGGCTATGGAACTAAGTGTGCATTACAGATAAGCTTTAAGATTATGAAGTAAGGAGTGACAAGAAGGAACAGCAGCCAGCTCAGGAGATGGAGTGGTAGTTGTCGGTGATGGAGGATGATTGGATGCCTATAAGGTGTCCAATCAAAGCAGGGGATGGGAAGAGAGGACAGGAGAAGACATCGAGGAGCATCAAGGAGCTGTCCCACCGAGACAGGGTAAGTGCAGATGGCGGGTGGGGGGTGCACACTGGCAGCATTTGATATGGAACAGTGGGAGCATTTGATGGGGCATAGTGGGAGCATTTGATGGGGCACAGTGGGAGCATTTGATGGCACAGTGGGTGTATTTGATATTGCGCAGTGGCTGCGTTTGATGGGCACAGTGGCTGCGTTTGATGGCACAATGTCTGTATTTGATGGCACAGTGGCTGTGGTTGATGGTACAGTGGCGGCAATTGATGGGCACAGTGGCTGCATTTGATGGCACAGTGGCTGCATTTGATGGCACTGTGGCTGCGTTTGATGGTACAGTGGCGGCAATTGATGGGCACAGTGGCTGTGTTTGATGGTACAGTGGCGGCAATTGATGGGCACAGTGGCTGCGTTTGATGGCACAGTGGCTGCGTTTGATGACACCGTGGCTGCGTTTGATGGTACAGTGACAGCAATTGATGGGCACAGTGGCTGCGTTTGATGGCACAGTGGCTGCGTTTGATGGTACAGTGGCGGCAATTGATGGGCACAGTGGCTGCATTTGATGGGTACAGTGGCTGTGTTTGATGGCACAGTGGCGGTAATTGATGGGCACAGTGGCTGCGTTTGATGGTACACAGTGGCTGCGTTGATGGCACAGTGGTTACGTTTGATGGTACAGTGAGGCTGCAATTGATGGGGTTTTTTTTCAGAATTTTTCAGTTTGTTTGCGCCCCCCCAAAAAATTGTGAAAACAGGCCGCCACTGTGTCAGATTATAAGTCCACTTTAAAGAGGAACTAAACCCTCTCTAAAAAAAAAAAAAAAAAACAAAAAAACACACCCTGCAGGACAAAGGCATAATGAGCTAGTATGCATAGCATACTAGCTCATTATGAATTACTTACCTGAGATCAAAGCCCCCGAAGTGACCCTCGTTCACCTCCTCCATCACCACCATGATACCCGGAGTGACTTCCGGTTATCGCTGCTCTGGCGCTGTGACTGGCCGGAGCAGCGATGACGTCACTCTGGCGCATGCGCATGGGAGCCGTCAGTGATGGCATGATCGCCTTCAGTAACGGCATGCTCAGTGCACCTGCGCGCGCGCCGTAGACATCGGTGCCTGTTTTTAGGAAAATATCTTCTTAACCGAGTAGGTTAAGGAGATATTTCTTGCACCTACAGGTAAGCCTTAATCTAGGCTTACCTGTACGTTAAAGTGGTCTGTAAGGGTTTACAACCACTTTAATACCTCACAAAGGGGCTTTTACAAAACTGCAACTGTTTATCACTTTGTTTTACTTTTCCATCAGTTGAGTTGAAATATAAAGTGCAGTTTCCTCTGAATTGAGAAGTGTTGACAGAACATTATTGGCCAAGCAGAATGCAATGTTAGAGCACAGCCATAACAACATATTACAGAGTAACTTATCGATAGCCTTAGCATTATTTAAGAGCTGAGGGAACCAAGTCCATAGCTGAGTAACATAAATATATACATACTTAGAAGAATAAAACTTTCTGCTGTTGACAGAGCAGGCTGACTCAGTCCCCTGCGGGAATGTACAGGATAACAGGGCATTAAATATTTACCATCCATTACACGTACATCAATTATGAAGAATCTAGACTTTAAAATGTGCATTAGGTACATTACCTGCACTGTAAGAAGCTTCACAAAAACAACACAGGGGAACGGACTGGGAGGTGTGGGTTTAAAATCATTTTATAAATGTTGCAGTTCTATTTTTTTTTTTTTTTTTAATTTTCTTAAAGCTTAGTCCGTGTGTCGCAAAAAAAATGTAAAAATGTAAAAATTCATTGCCCAGGGAATGTGAAAATAAAAAATGCTGCGTAGGCTGTGATACTCACTTCTTCATTGCTGTCCCCTGCAGATTCAACTGTGCTGGGATACAGTACTGGTCTTCTTTTGGATTAGTTGACACTAGGGATGAGCTTCGAGTTCGAGTCGAACTCATGTTCGACTCAAACATTGGCTGCTCGCCCGTTCGCCGAACAGCGAACAATTTGGGGTGTTCGCTGCAAATTTGAAAGCCGCGGAACACCCTTTAAAAGTCTATGGGAGAAATCAAAAGTGCTAATTTTAAAGGCTTATATGCAAGTTATTGTCATAAAAAGTATTTGGGGACCTGGGTCCTGCCCCAGGGGACAAGGATCAATGCAAAAAAAAAGTTTTAAAAACTGCAGTTTTTTCGGGAGCAGTGATGTTAATAATGCTTAAAGTGAAACAATAAAAGTGTAATATTCCTTTAAATTTCGTACCTGGTGGGTGTCTATAGTATGCCTGTAAAGGGGTGCATGTTTCCTGTGTTTAGAACAGTCTGACAGCAAAATGACATTTCAAAGGAAAAAAAGTCATTTAAAACTCGCGGCTATTAATGAATTGCCGGTCCGACAATACACATAGTTACATAGTTACATAGTTACATAGTTACATATTATTATTATTATTACATATTAAAAAAAAATGACGTGGGGGGTCCCCCTAGATTCCATACCAGGCCCTTCAGGTCTGGTATGGATATTAAGGGGAACCCCAGCCAAATTTTTTTTTAAAAATGGCGTGGGGTCCCCCTCAAAATCTATACCAGACCATTCAGGTCTGGTATGGATTTTAAGGGGAACCCCGCGTCAAAATAAAAAAAAATGGCGTGGGGTCCCCCCAAAAATCCATACCAGACCCTTATCCGAGCACGCAACCTGGCAGGCCGCAGGAAAAGAGGGGGGGATGAGAGAGCGCCCCCCTCCTCCTGAACCGTACCAGGCCACATTCCCTCAACATTGGGAGGGTGCTTTAGGGTAGCCCCCAAAACACCTTGTCCCCATGTTGATGGGGACAAGGGCCTCATCCCCACAACCCTTGCCCGGTGGTTGTGGGGGTCTGCGGGCGAGGGGCTTATCGGAATCTGGAAGCCCCCTTTAACAAGGGGACCCCCAGATCCCAGCCCTCCCCCCTGTGTGAAATGGTAAGGGGGTACCTACCATTTCATAAAAAAAATGTCAAAAATTTTAAAAATGACAAGAGACAGTTTTTGACAATTCCTTTATTTAAATGCTTCTTCTTTCTTCTATCTTCCTTCAGTTTCTTCCTCCATCTTCTTCTTCTGGTTCCTCTGGTTCTTATGGTTCTTCCTCCGGTGTTCTCGTCCTGCATCTTCAGCCGCGGCGTCTTCTTCCCTGTGGCATTCCCCGTGACGTCAGAGGGGGCGGGGTCACCCGTTACATAACCCCGCCCCCTTCTGACATCACGGGGAATGCCACAGGGAAGTCCTGTCAAGTCCCCGTGCCTCAGAGTTATTTAAGAACCGTCAGAAGAGGAGAAGCATCACACAGCGGGAGCCTCCCTCCATGCCATCATGGATGCGGAGCGGCCCGAAGAGAAGAAGGGAAGAAGAAGCAGCGGATGAAGATGCAGGACGAGAACACCGGAGGAAGAACCAGAAGAACCAGAAGAAGGAGAAGATGGAGGAAGAAACCGAAGGAAGATAGAAGATAGAAGAAAGAAGATAGAAGATAGAAGAAGCATTTAAATAAAGGAATTGTCAAAAACTGTCTCTTGTCATTTTTAACATTTTTGACAGTTTTTTTGTGAAATGGCAGGGGTACTTTTGTACCCCATTACCATTTCACACAGGGGGAGGACCGGGATCTGGGGGTCCCCTTGTTAAAGGGGGCTTCCAGATTCCGATTAGCCCCCCTCCCGCAGACCCCCACAACCACCGGGCAAGGGTTGTGGGGATGAGGCCCACGTCCCCATCAACATGGGGACAAGGTGTTTTGGGGGGCTACCCCAAAGCACCCTCCCAATGTTGAGGGCATGTGGCCTGGTACAGTTTAGGAGGGGGGGCCGCTCTCTCGTCCCCCCTCTTTTCCTGCGGCCTGCCAGGTTGCGTGCTCGGATAAGGGTCTGGTATGGATTTTTGGGGGACCCCACGCCATTTTTTTTTTTTTTTTACAGTTTGGCCGGGGTTCCCCTTAATATCCATACCAGACCTGAAGGGCCTGGTATGGAATTTAGGGGGACCCCCCACGTCATTTTTTTTTTTTATTTTGGTTCGGGGTTCCCCTGTGGGGAATTCCCATGCCGTTTTTATCAATTAACTTTTATGTGTATTGTCGGACCGGCAATTCAGTAGCCTTCCTGGCGGTATTACCGAGTGTGGCTCGGGGTTAAATTTCAGTCCCATTAGCGGTAACCCCGAGCCACACTCGGGATTACATTGCAGGATCCTGGTGTGGCGTTTACTTACCTTTTCTCCAGGATCCTGAGATGTCCCTCGCTGTGTCTGCGGGCTCTGTCTCCTCCGAAGCCTCTCCGTGCCAGGCTCCGTTCCCTGTGAGCGTCGCGACGCACGGGAACGGAGCCTGGCGGCAAATTCAAAAAAATGTACAAATCATAACACATGCAGTACTGTAATCTTACAGATTACAGTACTGTATGAAATTATTTCACATTCCTTTTGTCCCCAATGCTTTGGCCCATGCCCTGCATGCAGTTTTATGTTATATATACTGTTCTTTCTGCCTGGAAACTGGAGATTGTCCATAGCAACCAAAAAGTGTCCCTTTATGTCAAAAGTGGCTTTAGACCAGCTAGAAAACAGCGATTGTAAATTAGAACACTTGCAGAATTGAGCGATAGTGAATCGTGGGGAAATTTATTTTATTATTATATTATTATTTTTTTTAATTATTTATATTTATTTATTATATTATAATTTATGTTTTTGTGTTTCAAACTTCATCATACCCGGGATATCTACTAGACTCTTGTTTGGACAGATTTAAGTGTGTTATTGTTAAGAATTACAGGCCTACAATATAAAACGCCAAATTTCCATGCAAAATAATTGTACCGCTTTCAGCACCTAAAATCCAAAATAATCATTCCGTCAGATAGGTTAATAGCCGCGAGTAGTTTTAAATGACTTTTTTTTTCCATTGAAATGTCATTTTGCTGTCAGACTGTTCTAAACACGGGAAACATGCGCCCCTTTACAGGCATACTATAGACACCCCCCGGTACGAAATTTAAAGGAATATTACACTTTTATTGTTTCACTTTAAGCATTATTAAAATCACTGCTCCTGAAAAAACGGCCGTTTTTAAAACTTTTTTTTGCATTGATACATGTCTCCTAGGGCAGAACCCAGGTCCCCAAACAATTTTTATGACAATAACTTGCATATAAGCCTTTAAAATTATCACTTTTGATTATTCATGTTCGTGTCCCATAGACTTTAACGGTGTTCGGGTGTTCGAACAAATTTTTTGCCTGTTCGCAAGTTCTGGTGTGAACCGAACAGGGGGGTGTTCGGCTCATCCCTAGTTGACACCCTACATTATTGAATGTCAGTGCAGGGAGCTGTGGTGATGCACACTTTAGGGAGCGGGTCCATGACACCCTGCACGCAATATTTGTGCTCAGTCTTTCGTGTTAAAAGACACCGTTAGGCATATAGACCCTGTGAGACCAAGGACATTTTGTGGTGAAAAAAAAAATGGTACTGCAGGGCACAGAGCCAGAAAGGAGGTAAACATTGCAGCTGGAAGTTTTACAATTAAAATGAAAATGCATAGAGATGGGTTTTAAAGCAGATCGTCAAAAAATACCCTATTAGTATACCCTCCCCACACAAAACATTAAACAGTTATTACATTTGTGAAATTCCTTGCCATTGAAGAAAAAAGTCTAATTTCGTTTTCAGGAAGTCCTCTCTGTAATTCAAAAAAATGCATGAAGTATTCTGCCAAGGAGGAGCTGTTAGAACAGTGATTACATCATATCCTCTCCTCTCTCTTACACTATAATCAAACTACATTTCCCATCATCCTTCAGGAATTGGAGAGAATGTGGGAGGGTACACTAGGCCTGAACATGTTAAATGTGAACTCGCCCACTTCAACATAAATCACACCACTCATTCTGCAGCCAGCCAGCCATACTACTCAGTAACACACAGCAGGATAGGTAGGTTACAGCCTTATAAATGCAAAAAATGTTTGTGCTTTCCCCCTCCAGC
This sequence comes from Aquarana catesbeiana, assembly GCA_037953035.1. NCBI lineage: Eukaryota > Metazoa > Chordata > Amphibia > Anura > Ranidae > Aquarana > Aquarana catesbeiana. The sequence goes on along the minus strand of JBBHAA010000628.1, from coordinate 955,549 downwards.
CACAGCAGGAGATAAACATATTGCCCTTACTTGCTTTATGTAATAATTACTGAACTGTACACACATGCCTATAATGATATATTATACACACTGTACTCTGCTGTAATTCAGTATTAGAAATATTGCTCCTCCTGTTGCAGCTTTGAGATCTTTCTAACAGCAAACAGTGCTTGTATGGTGTATGTGAGAACATCCCCAGCCGCACTACAGAGAGAGCCGGGCCATGCTGCTTTACCAGAAAAGTAAAGCAAATGTCGGTATGAGAAAAAAAATTAAAAAGTGCAGTGCTAACTTACTAATCAATAACACAATAATGGTGAAACCCTCTAATGTATGGAAATCTCAATAAACTTCAGTGCGGTCTCATTAGAGCCCATAAGTGCGGTCCCATCTGTGCGGTCTTATCAGAGCCCATAAGTACGGTCCCATCTGTGCCCATAAGTGCAGTCCTATCTATACCCATAAGTGCGGTCTCATTTATGCCCATAAGTGAGGTCCCATCTATGCCCATAAGTGCGGTCTCATCTGTGCCCATAAGCGCACTCTCATCAGAGCCCATAAGTGCAGTCCCATCTGTGCCCATAAGTGCGGTCTCATCAGAGTCCATAAGTGTGTTCTCATCAGAGCCCATAAGTGTGGTCCCATCTGTGCCCATAAGTGTGGTCTCATCTATGCCCATAAGTGCGGTCTCATCTATGCCCATAAGTGCCGGCCCATCTGTGCCCATAGGTGCGGTCCCATCTGTGCCCATAGGTGCGGTCCTATCTATGCCCATAAGTGCAGTCTCATCTGTGCCCATAAGTGCAGTCTCATCAGAGCCCATAAGTGCGGTCACACCTGTGCCCATAAGTGCGGTCTTATCTATGCCCATGAGTACGGTCTCATCTGTGCCCATGAGTGCGGTCTCATCTATGCCCATAAGTGCGGTCCTATCTATGCCCATATGTGCGTTCCTATCTATGCTCATAAGTGCAGAGCAGGGGATCATTACTAGTTATCAGCCAGATGACAGAGCGGAGATCTTGGGCTGTGACAGATCTTGTATCTTGTATTTGAAACACCGATCACTGTAACGTCCCACCTCCTGGGCCGGCATTGTGGTTGACGGCACACTGGTCCAATGTCTGCCCAGGAGGGGAGCTGTATGGCGAGCGGTGTTTCAAATACAAGATACAAGATCTGTCACCACCTGAGATCTCCGCTCTGTCATCCGGCTGATGTTTAGTAACGATGCCCGCTCTGTAGTGAGAGATGCCGGGCATGTGGCAACGGCGGCGGGGGGGGGGGGGAGCGGATTGGGGCTGGTGACTGGCGACTGGCGTGCTGGCAGGGAGCAGAGGAGGAGGGAGGAGGAGAGGAAACCACTTCTATGGGCGGTACAGACCAGAGACTGTGAAACCCCTCCGTCCCACTACAGCAAGCGGGGACAGAAGTAGAAGTCCCTGCTTGCTTTTAGAGAACTACAAGTGGGAAGTGACAAGACTGCTGGCTGGGAGTAAAGAACGAATAGCATCCAGCGGTCTTACAACCAGGATATCACTGGGCAGTAACGGTTTTTCAGCAACATCAGCAGGCTATGACAGAGGAACTACAGAGCTCAGAAGAACATGGATGGCATAGTTGGTGAAGGTAGGAGATCAGCAACAATGATATGGAAAAAAGTTTTCTCCCAGAGTTCTGCTTTAAGGATACATTTGGGATACCTTGTAGGATTTCTTTCCACAGTTCAGAATCCACTTGCCCAGGTGTCTCGCCCATACTTGTCTAGTCTTGCATGAGTATGCAAATTTTGTCCAGAAGCAGAGAGCAGCATTGAGGCACTGGGGGTTATTTACGAAAGGCAAATCCACTTTGCACTTGAAGTGCAGTCGCTCTAAATCTAAGGGGTAGATCTGAAATTAGTGGAAGCTCTGCTGATTTTATCATCCAATCATGTGCAAGCTAAAATGCTGTTTTTTATTTTCGTTGCATGTCCCCCTCAGATCTACAGCGACTTTACTTCCAAGTGCACTAAGTCTTTCATTATAAGTCTGTTTTAGAAAGGTTGATAGTGGAGCATAATCCAATGTCAAAGAGAAGTAAGCATGATGTGTTTTTCATCTGCTGCATTACCTTACATCTGCATCTTTCCTTGGCCAACCATTGCTTCTACGGTCCACAATGTTGCCCAAACAATGGTATCCTCAGTGCTGAGAAATGCAGGCATATTCTTATCCATCATGCCATACAATCAGGGAGTAGTGTGATTGGCCCCAAATCTATTCTGTAGCAGGGCAATGGCCCCAAACATACATCCAATGTCATTAAGAACTATCTTCCGTGTAAAGAAGAGTCCTGGAAGTGATGGTTTGGACTCCACAGAGCTCTGGTCTCAACATCATCGAGTCTGTGATTGTTGTGATTAGTCATAGATATTACAAGGTACAGGATCGCTGTGATTAGCCCTGGCACCATGTGATCGCTGTGACTAATCACAGAACTCACACAATAGTAATGAAATAATTGTTTACTACTGTAATATGATTGGTCACAGTGATCATATGGTACCAGGGCTGCTCATAGCGGGCCTGGTACAGTATTCGGTGGTGTCCAATGGTCACAGTGGGACACAGATCCCATCACTGCATGCTCTAGTGAGTGCACACGAGCAGGTGATACGGGAGGACGTACGGATATGTCCACCTGCATGGGAGCTGCCCCCATCCGACCGTTTATGTGATACGGCTGGATGGGAAGCAGTTAAGAGAGGTGACCCACTCAAGAGACTGGACTCCATGTTGAAGAGATTCCTTACCCACAGGCTTGAGAAAGTTGGGACAGCAGATTGAGTTTGGGAGACTGGGAGAGCTGAAGTGACTCGGCGAATCCAGGAGATGGAGAGAGTCTGTGGGGGTTATTTACTAAAGGCAAATCCACTTTGCACCACAAGTGCACTGCAAGTGCACTTGAAAGTGCACTGAAAGTGCACTTGGAAGTAAAGTCGCTGTAGATCTGAGGGCAGTGGCGGCTGGTGAAGTTTTAGGATGGGGGGGCGCCAGACCCCGCCCTTCCTTTTTGACCCCTCCCACTTGGTGAAGATGGGCGTGGTTTCAGCGAAATAGTGGGCGTGGCTCTAAGGTGGTGTGGTTAGCGTCTGAGATGAACGAGGGATGGAGGGAGAGAGGGACAGCAGGCCTAGATCCTACACAACAAAAGAAATGTGTATTCTAGACAGTTTAACAATCAGCAGATAAAGATACTCCAAACACCTGGTGTTAGCACTTCAATCATCCCAGCACCATGGTTGTTATGGTGTCAGGATGATTGAAGCTCATTATTACTATTATTACATTGTAATATAAAATGAAATCGTTCAACTCACCATAATGCAGAATCAGTGGGAGCCCCGAGTGTGTCACTAGCCACGTCGCCTACAACCAGATGCCATCAGGTGTCCCCAGCAGTCCCTTCTTACATGCAGCCTCTGTCACATCAAATGCAGCCTCTGTCACATAAAATGCAGCCTCTGTCTCCCCCCGAAATCCAAATGCAGCCTCTGTCCCCCCCCCAAAATGCAGCCTCTGCCCCCCCCCAAATACAGCCTCTGTCCCCTTACATCAGAGTTGCCATCAGTGTCCCCCCACAGCATGTGTCCCCATCAGAGCCCCCCACAGCAGGTGTCCCCCACAGCAGGGTGTCTCCATCAGAGTCCCCCCACAGCATGTGTCCCCATCAGAGCCCCCCACAGCAGGTGTCCCCATCAGAGCCCCCCACAGCAGGGTGTCTCCATCAGAGCACCCCCACAGCATGTGTCCCCATCAGAGCCCCCCACAGCAGGGTGTCTCCATCAGAGCCCCCCCACAGCATGTGTCCCCCACAGCAGGGTGTCTCCATCAGAGCCCCCCCACAGCAGGTGTCTCCATCAGAGTCCCCCCCACAGCAGGTGTCTCCATCAGAGTCCCCCCACAGCAGGTGTCCCCATCAAAGTCCCCCCACAGCAGGTGTCCCCATCAGAGTCCCCCCACAGCAGGTGTCTCCATCAGAGTCCCCCCACAGCAGGTGTCCCCATCAGAGTCCCCCCACAGCAGGTGTCCCCATCAGAGTCCCCCCACAGCAGGTGTCCCCATCAGAGTCCCCCCACAGCAGGTGTCTCCATCAGAGTCCCCCCACAGCAGGTGTCCCCATCAGAGTCCCCCCACAGCAGGTGTCCCCATCAGAGTCCCCCATCAGAGCCCCCCACCAGAGCCCCCCACAGCAGGTGTCCCCTATCAAAGCCCCCCCAGCAGGTGTCCCCTATCAAAGCCCCCCACAGCAGGTGTCACCTATCAAAGCCATGCACAGCAGGTGTCCCCTATCAAAGCCCCCCACAGCAGGTGTCCCCCATCAGAGCCCCCCACAGCAGGTGTCCCCCATCAGAGTCCCCCCACAGCAGGTGTCCCCCATCAGAGCCCCCCACAGGTGTCCCCCACAGCAGGTGTCCCCATCAGAGTCCCCCCAAAACAGGAGTCGCCCATCAGAGCCCCCCACAGCAGGTGTCCCCCATCAGAGCCCCCCAACAGCAGGTGTCCCCATCAGGGTCCCCCCACAGCAGGTGTCCCCCATCAGAGTCCCCCCACAGCAGGTGTCCCCATCAGAGCCCCCCCACAGCAGGTGTCCCCCATCAGAGTCCCCCATCAGAGCCCCCCACCAGAGCCCCCCACAGCAGGTGTCCCCCATCAGAGCCCCCCACAGCAGGTGTCCCCCATCAGAGTCCCCCATCAGAGCCCCCCACCAGAGCCCCCCACAGTAGGTGTCCCCTATCAAAGCCCCCCACAGCAGGTGTCCCCCATCAGAGTCCCCCCACAGCAGGTGTCCCCATCAGAGCCCCCCCACAGCAGGTGTCCCCCATCAGAGTCCCCCATCAGAGCCCCCCACCAGAGCCCCCCACAGCAGGTGTCCCCCATCAAAGCCCCCCACAGCAGGTGTCCCCCATCAGAGTCCCCCCACAGCAGGTGTCCCCCATCAGAGTCCCCCCACAGCAGGTGTCCCCCATCAGAGCCCCCCCACAGCAGGTGTCCCCCATCAGAGCCCCCCACAGCAGGTGTCCCCATCAGAGCCCCCCAACAGCAGGTGTCCCCATCAGAGTCCCCCCACAGCAGGTGTCCCCATCAGAGCCCCCCACAACAGGTGTCCCCTTTAGAGCCCCCCACAGCAGGTGTCCCCTTTAGAGCCCCCACAGCAGGTGCCCCCCACAGCAGGGTGTCTCCATCAGAGTCCCCCCACAGCAGGTGTCCCCATCAGAGTCCCCCCACAGCAGGTGTCCCCATCAAAGTCCCCCCACAGCAGGTGTCCCCCATCAGAGTCCCCCATCAGAGCCCCCCACAGCAGGTGTCCCCATCAGAGTCCCCCCACAGAAGGTGTCCCCATCAAAGTCCCCCCACAGCAGGTGTCCCCCATCAGAGTCCTCCATCAGAGCCCCCCACAGCAGGTGTCCCCTATTAAAGCCCCCCACAGCAGGTGTCCCCCATCAGAGGCCCCCACAGCAGGTGTCCCCCATCAGAGCCCCCCACAGCAGGTGTCCCCCATCAGAGCCCCCCACAGCAGGTGTCCCCATCAGAGCCCCCCACAGCAGGTGTCCCCCATCAGAGCCCCCCCACAGCAGGTGTCCCCTATCAGAAAAAAAAGGGGGCTAACGTGTATAAGGTGCCCCTGGAAGATGCAATCTCTTGCGAAACGCAGCGTAGGGCTGAGCGGTGTCATCGCGTCACCTCCCTCTGTCGTTGGTACTCCAGTAGGACGGGCGGCCTGTGTACATCCGGCCGGTGTCACAGACTGCCTCTCATCAGAGGACAAGTGCCTTTTTTAATGTGAGTGTTTACTATTTTCTTTTAATAAACATAAGTGATTTTACACTATGGGAGCCTTCTTCTGTTTCCCCTATATGACGTTTATATTCCACTGAGGGCTGAGTTTTGCCTTTTCCCTGGAGATCCACCTGTGATACAGCTTTTACAGCACCACCAACTCCAGAGGTTCCAATCCAGTCTCCTTTCGGGTCCCCAGGCTGTCGGAAGCAGCAGGATTTCAATGCCCATTTAGACCCTCTGTAATGGGGGGTCATGGGGTTCCGGTAAGCGGCCAGGCACTTCATTCATGGTGGTGGACCCACACATTTAGGACTGTATACAATTGGACACTTTTTGGTTTAATCACAGCACGTTTGGTGTCTTTGTACATGGACTTTCTTCTTTTTTATATATTTTTTATATTTTTCCTTAAATCAGCCTACTTATTTTGCAATTTTTAAGTGTTCTTGCTTTGGTTCATGTACCAATTTGAGTTGCTATTGGTTACACACATTTTTTAAGGGGCGGTGGGACTCATCTCCCAACCTGATACACATATTTTTGACACATTTTGAATGTTTAGAACATCACAAACAGGCTGGGATTTTTTAACCTTATACACGTTAGCCCCCTTTTTTTTGTTTTAAGCGCGAGTCAACTTTTTTCTCATTCGATTTTTGTGTGTTTGTGTCATACATAGGACTCTGCAGCATAGATGGTTAATATTTCTTTTTGTTGCGCAGTTGATTCGACATTTTTCTTGTCCCCTATCAGAGCCCCCCACAGCAGGTGTCCCCCATCAGAGCCCGACAACAGCAGGTGTCCCCCATCAGAGCCCCACACAGCAGGTGTCCCCCATCAGAGCCCCCCACAGCAGGTGTCCCCCATCAGAGTCCCCCCACAGCAGGTGTCCCCCATCAGAGCCCCCCACAGCAGGTGTCCCCCATCAGAGCCCCCCCACAGCAGGTGTCCCCCATCAGAGCCCCCCACAGCAGGTGTCCCCCATCAGAGCCCCCCTCAGCAGTTGTCCCCATCAGAGCCCCCCAACAGCAGGTGTCCCCCCCATTCTCCACACAGAGGTACTTACCTTGGGTCTCCTGCGGTGTCCTCCTCACACTGGCACCAGCATTCTTCCTGCTTCCTCTCTCGGGCGCAATGAGAGAGAGAACCAGGAAGTGACATCTGACTCAGGGCAGATGTCAATCAAATCTGAAGTGCCAAGTAGCTTCCGCCCGGCGCCTGTAGTATGTATTACTATGGCCGGGCGGAAGCTACTTGGCGCTTCAGAAAACGCCCCAAGGCAGGCTAAACGCCCGCAAATGCAGCGCCACGTCTGCAATCTCGTGATTGCATAGACGTGGCGCTTCCTATAAGTGCACTGTGTCCGGCGTCGCACTGTATCCGGCGTCCGAACACAGTGCACTTAAGGACCTTTTTTTTCCTTTTTTTTTTTTTTTAAGGGCCAGTATTAAAAAAAATTTTTTTGTTTTTTTTTTAACTTTTTTTTTGTTTTTTTTTTTGCTGCCTGGAGGGGGGGGAGGGGGGGCGGCGCCCAGGCGCCCCCTATGGACGGGCCGCCACTGTCCGAGGGGGACATGCAAGGAAAATAAAAAACAGCATTTTAGCTTGCACATGATTGGATGATAAAATCAGTAGAGCTGCCCCTCATTTCAGAGCTACCCATTAGATTTTGAGCGACTGCACTTCCAAGTGCACTTTTAGTGCACTTTCAAGTCCACTTGCAGTGCAAATTGGATTTGCCTTTCATAAATAACCCCCTGTGAGTCTCAGAAGAGTGAGAGAGAGACTGGGGTGTCAGGAGAACACCTGCCAAGGGGCCAGAAGTGGGCCCCTACTGGCTGAGAGATTGTGCTTGGATGCCATGCTGCAATTGTAAGCACACACACACACATCATTAGAAACAATATAAAACAAGTCATGAGCAATAATAATACATAAGGACAACATTATGTACTTTATCATGCCTGCATACGATCAGTATGGTTACAACTCACTTTGTACATTTTTATATATTTTCCTTTAAACATCATTTTGCATTTATCTTGTACAGTATATCACTTTGATCTGCTCAGTTCTTTTCAGTGACCTTTTTTGTGTTTGGATAGGAAAGCAGTTTTTTTTTCCTTTTGCTCGGCAAAGACTTTGGTGACCTTATAGTACGCCAATATTTGCTCATTTGAATACATTTTCCACCAATGAATATTTAATTAAGCGGTTAGCAGCAATCTGCAAAGATGCAGCCAGCTTCGCAAACAACAACTTCCACTATCGCCTGGCCAAAACAAAGAGTGAAATCGGCGGGTTTCTGGAAAGATCAGAATGGATTAAATTAAAAGGATAATTTTAACTCCCACTGAACGCAGCTCTCCGGTTGATAGTTTTGTCAGACTAAATTTGAATCTATTATTCTATTTAAACCAGCTGTTTACAAAGTCTCATTTAAAAAAAAAAAAAAAATGCAGATTTAGGAGGGAGAAATAAATTAGAGTCTGCCAGGCAAAAATGTAAGTATCATTTTATGTTATTATACAATAGTAATAGTTGCTTTAAAAGATACATGTACAGTACGTTCAGTAAGTCATTGATTGGATTTTGGCTCTGCAGCCTGTCCTACTAATGCAGCAGGGAGGAATACTTGCTCTGATGATAATCGTGGGTTTCATACATACAGGCCTGTAATTTCTCAGACAAGTTTAAATTAATTGAAATATGTGAACTCAGCGCTGTCCAAAAAAATCCTGTGCAGAACTACATATTATTGCTTCATACAGAATATGTTAAAATCTTCTACATAAATGAAGTAATGAATCAATACATCAAAAATGTAATAAAGTTCATATAGTGCAACATATTTGGTGCCAAACGTTGAATAAGTGGACAATTGTGGACAATCAACGTTAAAGCCATTATTAAGAAATTGCAACAGCGTCTATATTTTTTGCGATTCCTTAGGAAGAATGGCTTGGGAAGGAAGGTACTAGAGACCTTCTATCGCTCTGCCATTGAGAGTACATTAACATATTGTATTCTAGTTTGGCATCCTAATTGTACGCAGGCAGATAAAAATGCTCTAAAGAGAGTTGTTCGAACAGCACAGAAAGTTGTAGGGTGTGAACTTGTTTCCCGAAATATATGAGACTCGTTGCCTTTGTAGAGCAGGAAAAATAGTGAAAGACCAGAATCATCCTGGTTGTCATTTCTTTGAATTATTGCCATCTGGGAGATGTTTTAGGGTGATTAAAACTAGGACAAATAGATTTAAAAAGAGCTTCTTTCCCAGGGCTATTAAGGCTATCAACGCAGGAATGAAATGAAAGAGGTTACGTGGGGGTTATTTACTAAAGGCAAATCCACTTTGCACTACAAGTGAAATTGAAATTGCACTGAAAGTGCACTTGGAAGTGCAGTCGCTGTAGATTCGACGGGGACATGCAAGGAAAATAAAAAACATGACTGTTGTATAACAGATGTGTTTAACTCCCATGAACTACTACCCCCCTTCTAACCGTATTCAGTAACCGAGACCACACCGTACTCTTGGGGTAACAAAGGCCGTAGCAGCCTACTTTATTTAACAAATATAATGACTCAAATATCAAAAATATAAAAACGTTTAAATGGAAAAAACATATCTGTTATAAAAAACCTTTGAAATCTAACGTTGGTCTGAGCAGGCACTCAATAAACCTCTGTGTTAATACACCTTCTTGCACTGCAGTCCCTCTCAAATGTATTATCACTGCCTCAAGCCGACAAGCTGGCTCAAAGACTACCCCTGACCGCAGTGCCCATTATCCCTTCCCGGCTGACCTCCGTCAACCGGGAACCACCATCAGGACCCCTCCAACGATAGTCCCGATCTCATCCTTCTGATATCTTCTTCCTGCCCAGACCAACGTCCGCCACCACTACGACATCCATTGCCAGTACCTGTGAAGAAAAACCAGAAAACACTTCCCGAACAACCAAAAAGAAAACTGCTAACCATAGGGAGGGTGGGTGGGAACTTTCCACCACGCTTTGGTGACTCATCCCAGGCGGGGCCCCCCTTATCAAAGCTCCTCCAGCCCCTCCCCCTCGGCTCTATACTCACCACCCATTAGAAAATTTGTTAAATCCCTGTTAACCCCGTCATGCCCGCCCTACGCTTATTCTCCTGCTGATATTGCTCCGGGCTTCCTTGACTGTTGTATAACAGATGTGTTTAACTCCCATGAACTACTACCCCCCTTCTAACCGTATTCAGTAACCGAGACCACACCGTACTCTTGGGGTAACAAAGGCCGTAGCAGCCTACTTTATTTAACAAATATAATGACTCAAATATCAAAAATATAAAAACGTTTAAATGGAAAAAACATATCTGTTATAAAAAACCTTTGAAATCTAACGTTGGTCTGAGCAGGCACTCAATAAACCTCTGTGTTAATACACCTTCTTGCACTGCAGTCCCTCTCAAATGTATTATCACTGCCTCAAGCCGACAAGCTGGCTCAAAGACTACCCCTGACCGCAGTGCCCATTATCCCTTCCCGGCTGACCTCCGTCAACCGGGAACCACCATCAGGACCCCTCCAACGATAGTCCCGATCTCATCCTTCTGATATCTTCTTCCTGCCCAGACCAACGTCCGCCACAGCAAACAAGGGTAATCCCCTTACCCTTGGAAGCCCCTCCACACCCGAAGTGCTCGTTGTATACCATCTTGAAGGCCCAAAGCCCACATGTCTATGCCTACCTCGTTTAAATGAACCCCATCCTTTTTTAAGTATCTCCAGGTCTCAAATTCCAACTCTAGATGACGTATTGCTAAACCTCCCTTCCGTACCATAAATTTGGTCACCTCCCTATTAATCTTCCTCCTGGCTCTATTAATACCTTCCACCGATCTGGCCATTCGCCATGTCGTGCGCGCCACTATATCTGACCATACCACGATCATATCAGGAAATTGCTCCATCAAGCGGTCAATATCTGATTTGATATCTCGTGTAATGTCCAACATGGACCTAATCCCCAAATCATTGCCGCCCACATGTAGTACTAACACATCAGGCGGTCTGTCCCTGGCTGCATAACGCTGCACCTCAGGAACCACCCGGCCCCATAGCATTCCCGGGACTCCAAACCATTTAATGTAGGCTTCCTTTCTATCAAAACCCAACTGCCTACCATCGTACCTCACGTCCCCTCTCCGTGCCCCCCAACAGACATAGGAATGGCCCATGATCCATACCATCCCGGTCACCGAACCTGAAATCAAAAGAGGAAAAACAACATACACTATAACATGACCATCATTTTCAAACATCATACCCGGGCAGACTGAAGAGTCCTGCCCACTTGATTACCTCACAAACCTACTATCAGGTGGGGCCTAACGTAAGACCTGAACCTGTTGGACTCCCACCGCCCAATCCGTTTCACTGCCTCCATATCCATCCCTTGCCTCGCTGCTTCCGTTGCCGCTCCTATCCTGAATGAGTGGGATGAAAAAGCTTTTCCCTCTAAACCCAACCGCTCCAGGCATTTTCTAAATATAGCCCCAAACTGAAAACGTGACAGTGGCGTTCCATCCTCGTGTATCAAAAAAGCGCCTAGCCCCGCCGGGCGAACCTGCATAAAAACCCTTACCGCATCCAGTGGGCATAAAGGCGAACCCGGAATTGGAAACACCTGTACCAGCTTCCCCCTGCCCTCCTGATCTGTTTTTGATTTTCTTAACCACAAGGACAGCCTTCCCCTAGTACACTCAACTTCCTGGCTTCCAATTCCCCCATGTACTTTTTTTGAAGGACTTACCAGTTCCCCAATTCTGAATGCCCCAAAAAATGCTAACAAAAACGCTACTGTAAACAATTTTATCTCGAATTCCGATGCACACACCTCCCTCAATTTAGCTATTATACCCTCGAGAATTTCGAATGTCACGGGCTTCCTGGTATCCTTCCGAACCACCGATCTCCTGTAACCTTTAACGGCCTGTCGCACCCAGAAATCTTTGGTAAAATCAGGCCGCCCCTGTAATTTGAACAGGAAGGCTAGACCTGACAGTTGTGCATTCACCACCGATGCCGACACCCCCTCTTCCATTTTCCTGGCTACGTAATATAAAACGAGCAAACGTCCTGCTCGCCCCTTCGGCTCTTCGCCCACTTCTTGCACAAACGCCAACCACTCCTTCCAAACCCTCTTGTACGCTGACCACGTAGACCCACTTACCGACCGCTTTATCCATCCCGTGATGATTCCAATGCAATCTCCCACAACCATTCTGGACAAGGCACTCCTTGTTGCTCCGCCTCCGGCGCCAACTGTCGGAACCTGTCCCACTGGAAGCGAGATAATGCATCAGCTATCACATTTTCCACTCCTGGCAGGTGTACAGCGTGAATGAAAACATTCAGTTGTAAGCATCTCAGCACCAAATGTTGAAGTAATCTAATAACCGGCGGAGAAGACGCCGTGTTTTTATTGATTACCTGCACCACCCCCAAATTGTCCCCATGGAAGCGCACCTTCAGATCCCTGAACGATGCTCCCCACAACTCCACTGCAAGCACTACCGGAAATAATTCCAACAGCACCAAGTTCTTTGTGAAACCCGCAGCTATCCAGGACTGTGGCCAGGGGCCCGCACTCCATTGTCCCTGGAAGAAGGCTCCAAAACCTGAAGACCCTGCTGCGTCTGTAAAAAGCTCCAGGTCGAAATTACTGACCGGTCCTGCCATCCACAACGCTCGGCCATTGAATGACTCCAAAAAGGTATGCCATACCCTCAGGTCATCCCTATGTGCCTTGACCAAGCGAACAAAATGTCTCTGGGACTTAATACCGCTCGTGCTTGCTGCCAGACGCCGACTGAACACCCTCCCCATAGGTAAAATGCGGCAAGCAAAATTAAGCTTGCCTAACACCGATTGCAATAAGCGCAGTTGCACTTTTCGCAATCCAATCAGCCTCGCGATCTCTGTTTTTAGGTCCGCCAACTTTGCCTCCGGTAATCTGCATTCCATGGCCTCCGAATCCAGAACGATGCCTAGAAACGTGATGACCGTACAAGGTCCCTCAGTTTTTTCAGGCGCCAATGGAATGCCGAACCTGTCTGCTATGTGTTCCAGCGTCGCCAAGAGCATCGCGCATATCCTAGAATCGGCCGGTCCTATGCAGAGGAAGTCGTCCAGGTAATGAATTAACGAATTCACACCCGAAACCTCTCTTACTACCCACTCTACAAAAGAGCTGAATTGCTCAAATATCGCACATGATATAGAGCAACCCATCGGTAGGCATTGGTCGACGTAGAACTCATCGTCCCAATGGCATCCCAGCAGCCTAAAACTTTCAGGGTGAACTGGTAGCAGCCTAAAAGCCGATTCTATATCCACCTTGGCCATCAGTGCCCCTTTTCCGTACCGGCGCACCCACCCTACGGCTGCATCAAACGACGTATATGTCACTGAGCATGCTTCTTGATCTATGGCGTCATTCACCGACCCCCCCCTTGGGAAGGACAGGTGATGGATGAGCCTAAATTTGTTGGGTTCCTTCTTAGGCACTACCCCCAGTGGTGACACCACCAGGTCTGCCAAAGGTGCCGACGCGAATGGCCCCGCCATCCTGCCCATTGCAACCTCCTTACGCAGTTTTTCACTAACTACGTCCGGGTGTTGCAAAGCGGACCGGAGGTTGGGTGGAAAGGGAGGAACTACCGTCAGTGCACAGGGTATTCGGAAGCCCACTGAGAAACCTTCTTCCAATAATTTTGCCGCAGTCCTGTCCGGATACCTACCGAGAAACGGCCGCATCCTTGCCACTCTCACCGGAGTCCTCCCTCTTGTGTCCAGCTTCCCCTGCCCGACCTTTTGCTTGCTTGAAGCATCTGGCTGCCGAATGGGCTCCGTTGCACCCCGAACACTCGTGCTTGAATCTACATGAGCTTCCGAACTTGCATATCCCTGAGTTATATTGCCAGCACACCCCTTTTTTGTTTCCGGCCGACTGTCCTTGTGCTGAAGTTCCGCCGGCCCCCCCCTGAAAAAACTGGTTTGGTGCCCGCGCAGACGTCATTAATCGCATCCAGAGGCTGATGTCTTTGTGGTCCCAACGCAGCTCTTTTCGGACTGCCCTCCGTTGCCGAAACTGCTCATCATACCTCAGCCACGCAGTCCCACCATAAACCCTGTATGCTTCCCCAATAGAATCCTGATAACAAAACAGCGCCGAACAATGTTCGGGCTGTTTTTCACCTATAACACTTGCCATTATGGCGAACGCCTGCAGCCAATTGCTGAATGTACGCGGGATTAAACGGTATCTCCTTTTTTCCTCGTCCTCTTTTTTGGAATCGTCAGGTTTTACTCTATCTAGATTGAATTTTTCCAGAGGGAGTAAGGAAAAAATTTCCACATACTCACCTTTCCACAGCTTCTCTCGGACTTCCTGTTTCAGATGTGCTCCTAACGGCCCTTCATAACACACATATATTTCACATTTTGCAGCATCCGCAATTCTAACTATATCCTGCCTCGCGACCGTTTCACTGGCCACGGCCGTCTTGCCTGTCCCCTGCGCAACGACCGTCCCTTCCCCTTCCTTGGCTGGCACCGTGCCGGCCGCTGCAACCGCCGGCATCTCTGTGCTTACCCCTGCCCCTGCATTTTCCCCCACTCCTGCTATCGACGGGACCCAAGCTGCCGCTGGCCCCGCTGCTGTTTTACCTGCTTGTTCAAACTTCCGAACTAGATCTTTTATTCCCTCCAAGAAGCCCAACAAACCTACTGTACCCCCGGAGGTCTCCCCTGTCCCCCCCCTTTCTGTCCCCGACCCTGACCCTCTGCTAGGCCCACTGCACTCTGGTAAACATGTTACAATAGTTGCTGACTTACCGGGCTGCATAGGTGACTCCCCATCAGCCGATCGTCTGCCGTCCACCTCTGCTGTCCTCCCTGAACGCAGGGCCTCTTCTTCTTCTGACTCCGATCGATCGTCCGCAAGGTCCAGCACCAAATCTTCCTCCTCCGCGGATGATAGCCCACAGGGCCCGCTGGCTGTTGCTGCCTCAGGCATCCTCTCCCTCCCCCGAGCAGCGCGTCCGTGTGGCGACTTTGAGACAGCCTTACCAGGACCGGTGTGCTGTACCTCAGTCCTGGCGGCTTCTGTTTTCCCCTTTTTCTGCCCCCCCAGATTTGGGTCAGGGCGCTGTGTGTCTCCTGCCGCTGGAGGCCCGGAGCTCCGATCTGTGGTCCCGCTCTGCAGCTGTCCCCGCTCTGTATCAGTTAGCCTGGGGGAGGGGCCAGCGCGCCCGCGCTCCCCGCGTCTGCCAGGCCTCAGTGCGGCCCTGTCTATTTCTGGCCTGGTGCTGCCTCTTCTGGGTTCCCGGGTATCTGTTCTGGGTGGGCTGCAGCTGGGGAACCTGGCCGTACGTTTGGGAGGTGGGCCCGCTGTAGATACTCCCCTGCTCCCCCCCGCCTGCCGCCGTACCTCCGCCCGCCGCTCCGGCGAGTACCGCTCTGGAGGTCTGGTCCTGCGGGCTCTGGTGCCGCTCTTGGCCGCCTGCGCAGGCGCCGCATCTGTACCCCTGAGTGCCGATCCTAACGCCGCCTGTAGCCACTCAGGCCCCCGCACTGCTGCCTCCTCTCTAAGCTGGGCCAGGATTCTGTCCACTTCTGCCATGCTGCTGCTCTCACTAACTTTCCACCACGCTTTGGTGACTCATCCCAGGCGGGGCCCCCCTTATCAAAGCTCCTCCAGCCCCTCCCCCTCGGCTCTATACTCACCACCCATTAGAAAATTTGTTAAATCCCTGTTAACCCCGTCATGCCCGCCCTACGCTTATTCTCCTGCTGATATTGCTCCGGGCTTCCTGCATTTTAGCTTGCACATGTTTGGATGATAAAATCAGCAGAGCTTCCCCTCATTTCAGATCTACCCCTCAGATTTACAGCGACTGCTCTTCTAAGTGCACTTTCAGTGCAATTTCAAGTGCACTTTGCACTTGTAGTTTGCGCTTGTAGTGCAAAGTGGATTTGCCTTTCGTAAATAACCCCCATAGTCTTATTTTATTGTCTTATTTCGTTTTTTTAATATGAGGACACTTTTTATACTTTTATAATACGGGGACACTTTTATATATAGATATTTTTGGTATAATTAAATCCTGTGTGATGAATGCATGGTTGATAATTGTGATGTATGAATAATGTGTGCAGTAGGAATGTAATTTTATTGTGAATTTGTTTTCTACAATGACAATAAATCTTATCTCATCTTATCTAATAAGCCTTTTAGCCTAAGTTCACATTGATGTGATTTGGCATGCGAACTTGCCAAAAGTAGTTTCTGTACTACTTTTGGTAACCTCGGGTGCGATTTCAATAGACATCTGTGCAGGAACCCGCACAGATGTCTCTGAAATCGCCCCCGAAGTCGGACTGACATGCGGTTCAGTTTAGCTGAACTTGCACGATTTCAATCCTGCAGCAGTGTGAACCTAGGCTTAAAGTGCAATCTGTGCTTCAATTTTCTTGTGCCAATGGTGTGCAATGAAAAAACATAGCCTGTGCCTTCACTCACAAACTCTTAGCAGGTATAGCGCCTGTTGGAGAAATGACAATCCTCAGATTTCTGTGATGGGCGATTCTCAACGTTTTCATATACTCCAGCAATATAACAGGTCTCTCATGTGTGCTATCATGAACAGAGAAATAGGAGATATCCATAGTGTAATTCCATTTTATTAAAAAAACTTTTTTTTTTAAAAACAAATTTAACACTCATATATTATTCTTGAGTTAAAAGCATATAACGCTGGTTTGGAACACAATGTCTGCGGTTTGCGCTCCAAATGCCAGGCTTTACATCACTGGAAGTTCCCGCCTGCTTTATGCATTTCGCTCCTCCCCAGAACTGTCCTGGAGTCTGGCTGCTGGGGCCAAGGGTCTGGCTGCTGCAGCTGGGCTGCTGGTCCTGGAGTCTGGCTGCTGGGGCCAGGGGTCTGGCTGCTGGTGCTGGCTGCTGTGGCCAAGGGTCTGGCTGCTGGAGCTGGGCTATGTAGAAGGAGGTGGATGGAGGGCGCGTGATCAACCGCTTACATCAAAACATGTTTGGTTTATTCATGTAAAATGGAATACCAACATATAAATAATAATACATGGGGAGGAGTGGCTAGTTGGAAGGTATGTTCTGTGATGGATAATTCCCCATCACAGGACATAACTTCCAACTAGCCACTCCTCCCCATGTACACTACCTACCAGCTCACACAGACTGTGCTCCTGTTCTCCAAGCTCTGATGAAGAGGTCACCCTCGAAACTCATCAGCCTATTTTAAATACCTTCCTCAACATGGGCATATCCCAATTTTAACTTTTTAGTGCATATTTTGTCACCTGTTTTTATGAAACGTAGTATTTGTATTATTTATATGTTGGTATTCCATTTTACATGAATAAACCAAACATGTTTTGATGTAAGTGGTTGATCACGCGCCCTCCATCCTCCTCCTTCTACACAGTCTTCTCCAGACCACCCCTGGTCAGTTGAGGCAGCGAGACACGCATTACCATCTCCTTCAGTCCTTTCACCTTCAACAATACTACCTATTTACACAACAAACGCCTTCACAAGCGCAGGAGTAATTCTCACTATATTTTGTCCACATTTGCTGGAGCTGGGCTGCTGGTCCTGGAGTCTGACTGCTGGGGCCAGGGGTCTGGCTGCAGGGGGCAAGGGTCTGGCTGCTGCAGCTGGGCTGCTGGTCCTGGAGTCTGGCTGCTGGGGCCAGGGGTCTAGCTGCTGGGGCCAAGGGTCTGGCTGCTGCAGCTGGGCTGTTGGTCCTGGAGTCTGGCTGCTGGGGCCGGCTGCTGGGGCCAAGGGTCTGGCTGCTGGAGCTAGGCTGCTGGTCCTGGAGTCTGGCTGCTGGGGCCAGTGGTCTGGCTGCTGGGGCCTGCTGCTGGGGCTAGGGGTCTGGCTGCTGGAGCTGGGATGCTGGTCCTGGAGTCTTGCTGCTGGGGCTGGAGACTGGCTGCTGGGGCCAGGGTTCTGGCTGCTGGAGCTGAACTGCTGGTCCTGGGGTCCAGCTGCAATGGGGCTGGTGAGCCATCCCAGTCAGAGGATTCCCCAAAAGGAAGGGAGTGGGCTGAGGCAGAGGGGGGCAGCCCATGCTGCTGTCCCCAGCCTGCTGCATGGGTACTTTCTTTGGGGGTCAGTCCGGATGATTCAGCAGGGAAGGAGGGGGGTGGGCCGAGGCAGAGAGAAGACTGTGATCTGCAGGCTGTAGCAATTAAAGGAAAAAAAACTTTCCCCGCCAAGCGGACTCTTTCTCCACTTTCGGGTGCCGCTGCGCAGTGATCTCCTGTGTGACAAGTACATGACAGTCCCAGTCTGCCTGGCAGATTGATATAGAAGGGACTGACATGTACTTGCACAGGAGATCACTGTGCAGCGGCACCCGAAAGTGGAGAGAGAGTCCGCTTGACGGGGAAAGTTTTTTTTTTTCTTTTAATTGCTACAGCCTGCAGAGCACAGTCTTCTCTCTGCCTTCGCCCACCCCCCTCCTGCCCTGCTTGAATCGGCTGGACCGACCCCCAAAAAAAAAGTACCCATGCAGCAGCCAAAGCAGGCTGGGGACAGCAGTATGGGCTGCCCCCCCTTCTGCCTCAGCTAGCAGCGCCTTGCATCCGCCTGTCACTCTGCCACAGACAGAGCGGCCGTCCTCCATTTGGCTGCTCGGGCTGCTCTGTCTGTCTGTGGCAGACCCAGCCGGGAGATCGCCCTGAGCTCGTCCGGCAGCCCGCAGCCAAATGTGAGAGATTCCCACAGCTCGCGGGAGACTTGAGATGTCTGCCTTCTGAAGAGAAAAAACAGATGAGGGCATTGACAGGGGGAGTTTCTTGATCTCTGAGAGAGGCAATAAATAATTGAAAATGTTGTAATTACACAATACTTAGAATGACAATATATGTCTGATACAGGGTCTGCCTGAAGATGATGAGGGATGGGCTCTACATTGGGCTGTACGAGCAGTTTGTCGGTCCTTAACCGCTTCAGCCCCGGAAGATTTTACCCCCTTCCTGACCAGAGCACTCTGCGATTCGGCACTGGGTCACTTTAACGGACAATTGCGCGGTCGTGAGACGTTGCAACCAAACAAAATTGACGTCCTTTTTTTCCCACAAATAGAGATTTCTTTTGGTGGTATTTGATCACCTCTCGTTTTTATTTTTTGCGCTATAAACAAAAAAAGAGCGACAATTTTCCAAAAAACGCAGTATTTTTTACTTTTTGGTATAATAAATATCCCCCAAAAATATATAAAAAATGTTTTCTTTCCTCAGTTTAGGCTGATATGTATTCTTCTACAAAATTTTGGTAAAAAAAATCGTAATAAGCAAATATTGATTGGTTTGCGCAAAAGTTATAGCGTCTACAAAATAGGGCATAGTTTTATGGCATTTTTATAATTTTTTTTTCTTACTAGTTATGGCGGCGATCTGCGATTTTTATCGGGACTGCGACATTATGGCAGACACATCGGACACATTTTTGGAACATTGGCATTTTTTTAGCATTTATACAGCGATCAGTGCTATAAAAATGCAATGATTAATGTAAAAATGTCACTGGCAGGGAAAGGGTTAACACTAGGGGGCGATCAAGCAGTTAATTGTGTTCCCTAGCGTGTGTTCTAACTGAAGGGGGGAGGGGACTGTGTAAGGGAGATGACAGATTGCTGTTCACACCCTATGAACAGATGATCTGTCTCTTCTCCCCTCAGAGAACCCCTCAGAGCACCGGAAACTGTGTGTTCTCAGTGTGTCAGCAGCGATCGAGGGAGCCCGGCGGTGATCGTGACCGCTTGATATTCGCATCGGCTCCGGGGGAGAGCAGCGTGCGTGCCCCTAGTGGCCACAGGGCGAAGTGACGTAACATAACATTGTTTTGCCCAGCCGTGCCGTTCTGCCGCAGCACAACTGCGGTGGCTGGTCGGCAAGTGGTTAAAACCTACTGTTATCATCAGCAGTACCTTTACCACAGAGCCCTGTAGACAGAGATCAGTAATAAATATACAGTGCCTTGCAAAAGTATTCACCTCCTTGGCATTTTCGTGTTTGTTGCCTCACAACCTGGATTTAACAGGGATTGTTTGAGGATTTGCATCATTTAATTTACAGAACATGCCCTCAACTTTGAAGATTTTTTTTTTATTGTGAAGCAAAGAACAAATAGAACAAAATAACAGAAAAAGTCAATGTGCAAAAGTATTCACCCCTCCTAAAGTCAATACTTTGTAGAGCCACCTTTTGCGGCTATCACAGCTCCAAGTCGCTTTGGATAAGTCTCTGTGAGCTTGCCACATCTTACCACTGGGATTTTTGCCCATTCCTCCTGGCAGAACTGCTCCAGCTCCGTCAAGTTGGATGGTTTGCACTTGTAAACAGCAATCTTTAAGTCTGACCATAGATTTTCTATTGGATTGAGGTCTGGGCTTTGACTAGGCCATTCCAACACATTTACACGTTTCCCCTTAAACCACTCAAGTGTTGCTTTAGCAGTGTGTTTGGGGTCATTGTCCTGCTGGAAGGTGAACCTCCGTCCTAGCCTCAAATCACACACAGAGTGGTACAGGTTTTGCTCAAGAATATCCCTGTATTTAGCACCATACATCTTTTCATCATCTCTGACCAGTTTCCCAGTCCCACATGTTTCACTGTGGGGATGGCGTTCTTTGGGTGATGTGATGTGTTGGGTTTGCGCCAGACATAGCGATTTCTTTGATGGCCAAAAAGTTCAATTTTAGTCTCATCAGACCAGAGTACCTTCCTCCATACATTTTGGGATTCTCCCACATGCCTTTTCGCAAACTCAAAACGTGCCATTTTGTTTTTTTGCTGAAAGTAATAGCTTTCTTCTGGCTACTCTGCCATAAAGCCCAACTTTATGGAGCGTACGGCTTGTTGTCGTCCTATGTACAGATACTCCAGTCTCTGCTGTAGAACTCTGCAGCTCCTCCAGGGTTACCTTAGGTCTCTGTGCTGCCTCTCTGATTAATGCCCTACTTGTCCGGTCTCTGAGTTTGGTGTGCGGCCGTCTCTTGGCACGTTTGATGTTGTGCAATGTTCTTTTCATTTGGTTATGATAGATTTGATGGTGCTTCTAGGGATCATCAAAGATTTGGATATTTTTTTATAACCTAACCCTGACATTGTCCCTTACTTGTTTGGAGAATTTCTTGGTCTTCATGGCAGTGTTTGGTTAGTGGTGCCTCTTGCTTAGGTGTTGCAGCCTTTGGGGCCTTTCAAAAAGGTGTGTATATGTAATGACAGATCATGTGACACTTGGATTTCACACAGGTGGACATCATTTCACTAATTATGTGACTTCGGAAGGTAATTGGTTGCACCAGAGCTTTTTATGGGGGTTGAATACATACGCACATGCCAATTATCAGTTTTTTATTCCTGAAAAATAGTTTTATGTATATATCTTTCTAATTTTACTTCACAAACTTAGACTATTGTGTTCTGATCCGGCACATATAATTCAGATTAAAAAAACATTGAACTAAAGGCTGTAAAGTAACAAAATAGGTAAAAAGCCAAGGGGGGTGAATACTTTTGCAAGGCACTGTCAAGTCGTACTCTGTGCATTTATCCTTTAAATATAATCTACTTTTGTTATGTATTATTTTTATACATAACTTATTTTGAATCATAGAAACTATTATTATTTTCCACTTTCAACCTTTAGGTGGATGCCAGGAATGGCATCTGAACCCACAACCTTTGCTTTGTCTGGCATTCCCTGCTGTACCACCTGAGCAGCATCCTGTCTGAACCCTAGGATAATCTTTTCTTGTACCTTGCTTCTACCCTGTTTCCCCGAAAATAAGACCTAGCGTGATTGTCGGTGATGGCTGCAATATAAGCCCCACCCCCCCAAATAAGCCCCAGTTAAAGTCCTTGTAGGTCTTATTTTCAGGGTAGGGCTTATTTTTGGGGAAACAGGGTAGGGCTTATTTGGGGGGGTAGGGCTTATATTGCAACCATCACTGACAATCACGCTAGGTCTTATTTTTGGGGAAACAGGGTAGTCAACCTTGAACTCCTTGCCCTTCCCATGAACTTCCTATTTAAGCCATGTCTTTGTACATAGGTCCCTTTCACACGGGTGTCATCCGTTCAGTCAAGTTTTTCTTTTTCTAAAAATTTTTATTGGCCAGTCACCTTTTTCAAAAAACAAAATGGATTCGGTTTACATTAGTTTACATCAATTTGTATATCTGTCTTCAGTCCAGTTTGCATCAGTTTATATCAGTTCAGATCACTTTACATCAGTCTACAGCCATTTTTGCATAAGTTTTTACTTAGTTGTTGCAGAGACCAAACAGAGGTGACAAAAGTATAAGGAGAATCCGTCAAGCGGATCTGCCTGCTCAGCAGAGGATCTCTCCGCTGATCCCCGCTGAGCAGGCAGATGACAGGTCAATGTCCTTTCCCCTATGAAGAGCGGACATGGACACAGCCCGCTGTTCTCTATGGGGTGGTTGGATGGAAACAGACTGCCTGTCCATTTCCGTCCGACTATCATCTGATCCAATCCACAGAATGCCAGCGGGTGTTCTCTGCCCATCTGGAAAACGGAAGAAAGACCCGATTGGTCCGCTGGTGTGAAATATCATATTTTGATAAGTAAGTTTGTAACTTTTTGGCTTTCTCTTGATACTTGTTGGTACCCATGAATGGTGCCATTCTTTCTTTAAGGTCTGATATTTTAGATTCTAATAGCATATTTTTTTTTTCTCCTTTTTATCCTAAGCTGCATAAGCTTTTGTTCGCATTCATTAAAGAATTGGTACCATTCATCCACTAGGCTAAGGTCCTCTACACCATCATTGGGACTTACATCCCATCTACTGTAAGTCTCCTTGGAGCTAGATTTTTTCCTATACAGATCTCAAAGAATGCAATGTCCCACCAGACCCTCCAAGATCCAAAGAATCGTCGTGAGAGAGATTGAGGTACAAGATATGTTAACGCAAGTTAATACAAATTCTAAACCTACTCCAATTACCCAAACGAAAAAAAGATGGTAAACTACAAAATAAACCCCAAAATCACGTTCAAAATCATAACAACTACCCACGAACCCCTCAGTATCCAGCCCCAAAGCAAAATAGGTATGCTCCATTGGAAAACAAGACCCCTGAAGATCATGGTTATTATGACTATGATCGTAATCATTATCCACCCAGGCCACCTAGTGGAGAATATAGGGGCAACTTTAGAGGGAGAACAGCACCATACCAAAATATCTACCGTCATGGGGGGAATGGAAGGGCTGGAAAGAACCCTACAGGATCTCACCCCCACCACCTCAAAATCACCCCAGAGAATACTCAGAAAGAGAGAAAAGAGAGGAGGAAGGGGAAAGAAAAAGAAAAAGAGAACTAGACCTAGGCCTTTTCAACCTGGCAGGGATCCAGTTCTCAGCGGAAGAAATGGAGGTCCTAGCCTAAGGATTGAAATTTGCGTTAGATAAAAATCTGGCGCAAATTTGAGGCATTTATTGATACTGAGAAATATGCAAGAAAACATTTTGCAGGATTGCCCGATATCCCTTTATCTGAAGTAGGCACTGATGGATTTCTTCACAGTGGGCTTAAAAATAATTCAGTGTTCAATCCACAAAAAGGCACCCATCACTTTTTTGAAGTATTCAAACACTTAATTCAGGATGAGGTAAAAAAAAATAAAATAAATACATTTAAGGTAAACAAACAGATATGGGAAGGAATTAAACAATTGGAAAAAATAAACAAATAGATGTAAGACCAGCAGACAAGGGGGGGGGGGGGGGGTAGTTATAATGAAGAAGGATGAGTACAATAAAGAGGTGCCATAAATTACTTGCCGACACTACAACTTACAAAAAACTAAAAACAGACCCTACAGTTAAATTCAAATCATTACTTACTGATTGGGTAAAAAAGGGGGCCAAAAACAAAATCTTAAATAAAAAAGAAGCCAAGTACCTTATCCCACATGCCCTTAAAATTCCAGAAATATATATTGTTCTAAAAGTGCACAAATCTAGAGACCACCCCCCTGGATGGCCCATAATCAGTAGGATTGATTCCCTTTATTCCAGGGTGGGTGAATATTTAGATATTTACCTTCAACCCTTGGTCATACAAAGAATGTCACGTCTTAAAGATAGCAGAGAACTCATTAAATTATTACAACAGATACAAATAATTGATAATACCATACTTGTAACAGTGGACATTAAATCCCTGTATACAAATATTAAATAAACAGATGGTCTCAAAGCAGTTAAATGGGCTCTAAAGAAGCAGTCTCCACTCAAAGATGCACAAATCCAATTTTTGTTCGAAGAGTTGAAAATGGTCACAGGGAACAACTACTTTTGGTTCCAGAACCAGTTCTATAACCAAATAAAAGGGGTAGCCATGGGGGCACGGTAGGCCCCCAGCGTAGCAAACCTAGTTTTCAACAAATGGGAGCATGAAACCATCTACAAGAGGGAGTGGGAGGGACTCCTATTTTATAAAAGATACATTGATGATATCTTTTTATTATGGGAGGGCCACAAACCAGTCTTGAGTCATTTCTTGCTATGTTAAACAACAACGTCTATGGCCTTAAATTCATCACTGATTCTCACTCAGAGACAATCAGCTATTTAGATCTAGTATTAACAAAGACACAAAACAAATTGTAACCAAAACATTTTTTTAAAGAAACCTACAGAAATGTGCCTATCCAAAGTTGTCATCACCCGCAATGGCTTAAGGCCATTCCAAAAGGCCAATACATGTGGGTCAGGAGAAATTGTGACAGCCTCGAAGATTATAATACCCAATCAGAAGTACTCATTACAAGGTTTATTGAAAAGGGCTATTCCCCCAAAGAATTAAACCATTGTAAAAATAAAGTTTTTGATATGAATAGGGACTCCCTTCTAAACAACAGTAATAAAGGGCCATTCAAGGGAGAATTAGCCTTCATTACAGGGTTTCATCGGCAGTACAAAGAAGTTGAAAAGATTTTTAAAAAATACTGGCCCATTCTCCTTAAAGATAGGGACCAATAAGTGTTACCAAAAAAGCCTAAATTTATTTATAGGAGGGCTCCAGGGCTCAGAAATAAAATAGCACCCAACATACCAGACCCCCCCCCCAAAAGTCATCACTTTCTTGGACAGAGAGGGATTCCATTATTGCACTAGATGCAAGGCCTGCAAAACGACCATAAGGATCAAAAGAAAAATTGAGTTTCCATTCGGTTGTTACTAAACATGAACACAAAATACGCTCAATGATTATGTGTGATTCCGAATATGTAACTTACGTGTTGGAATATCCATGCCCCTGCAGAATGTGGGCAGAACCACACGTAGGTTGCATACCAGAATCAATGAACACATCACCAACATCAAAAATGGGTTTGTCAAACATAGTGTGTCAAGACACTTTAGACAATTCCATAATAGGGATGCCAGACAGCTCACCTTTTATGGTATAGACAGAATTTCCAAGCACTGGAGGGGTACTCATCTTAAATGAGCTATATCCCAAAATGAAACAAAATGGTTATACCGGTTGGATACCCTGCAACCAGCCGGTATGAACTTAGACTTGGATCTAAACTGCCTTTTGACCAATGACTAAACCTTTGTCACGTTCTTTCCACATACCCTCTGGTTTAATAATCCAAATAAATTATCTCCAGACATTTAGTGTAATTGATCAGTACGTTTTAACCTAATTTCTATTGTTTATTCACCACATTTGTAAAAGTGTGTGTTTTTATTTTTATTGTCCATTTACAAGCCCGTTTTTAGTCAAATTCTGTATGTATTTTATATATATATATATATATATATATATATATATATATTTTTTTTTTTTTTTTTTTCATTAACATTTTTAATATATTATCTGCAACTGCTTAGTGTTATTAATATGTTATGATTGCCATGCTTAGATTGGTTTAGCACATCTCTGGAGACTTGTTATGGCAGTTGTATGAGTTGGACGGAGACTCCTGGGCTCCACCAATCATGTTGTGCTGCCTATACTATTTAGCTCTTCCTGCCTAGTGACCGGGATGCTTCCTGATGACGTAAGATTACCAAACATACATCGAGCCGCCTTCCGGTCACGTCACTTCTGGGTCCCAGCTTCCAGTTTGCCTCTCAGCATTCGTGGAATGCACGCCGATGTTCCAGCATGAGCTGAGCGGCGGGGCTTCCACTAACATTCACTGTGGGTATTCCTGGTGCCAGGGAGGCACCACCTAATGTAAACAGGCTACTGTTACTTATCTTTGGGCATGTTTTAATAAAACAGTATCACGCTATTGGTCCTCCTCTTGTCTTTTATCCCCATGGGCATCTGTGTTAGAGAGGAAAGCTAAACATAGAAACTAACTGACCTGTCTGCAGCCTACTTGTTCCAGTTTACTTACCTAACGATCCCAGACCTTATTTTTAGTTAGAGGTCATGGAAATCTGGTGAGCAGGTTTTCTATTAGAACACATTGGGTGATCTGGATTGTTGTCAAGTGGTGAAGGACTGTCTTCACATTTCTGACCTATTTTGAATCACCAAGCTGTTGATCAGCGTATGAACTTTCTTGTCCTTGGTCATTCTCACATAATTAACACAGTGATTTACTCAGTTTATTTATTCATTGTTATTTGATTTCTTCCATGTATATAATATTCAATCATGTTTACTACTATTTGAATCACTATTTATGGTTTATGAATTGCTATTGATTGTTAGCACTCACAAGCAGCATTTACTTAGCGCCCCCTATTCACTTATTAATACCCCTATCATTAACATTCAGAGCCTCTAAAAACAATTTAAGGGAACACATGTCACTGTCCCAAAGATAACATCCTCCACTCCACTTGGCCATGAAAAGTTTAGCAATGCTAGGGGTGAACTTTTCCCCCATGGCTACGCAACGTTGTTGTAAATGATAACGTCTGCCGAACCAAAAATATTTATGCATCATCACAAGGACAAGAAGGTCCAGAAAGGACTGTTTTTTTCCTAGCAGGTAACACATCTGTGTTCATGAGAAATTATGGTGTACAGTGAGACCACTACGTCAAAGTGTCTTTATTAAAACAAGGGAGGGGCCAGGACGGAGTGAGCAGCACAGAGCACAGCTGGGAGAATCGCATACCCCACAGCACGCCGATCGGTGGTTTTTTAAGAAGCTTGTATTGAATGGTGCACTCACACACCAAGGAAATGTGAGTACCCCTTTGTGGGGAGTGGGTTTTGTTTTAATAAAGACACTTTGACGGAATTACACTATATAGTCTCTCTTTACATTTATGGTACTGTGCCCATGGAGCCACATCAATCTAGGTTGGAGACCACATCTAGCTTGCAATACAGAGCCCGGGGGTGGCTCCACAGCGTGGTTTGACACAGCTAATTACTGTGTCACACGCTCTAATGTGAGCGCAATCACTTTGGGGGGGTCACCGAGGCACACCGTGGCATGTTTTGTGACACTTGGACTGAGCATGCTGGATAATTTGGACATTTAATGTTTTCTTTGGACACTAATTTACACATTACCTTCTGGATATTTTGAACACTACTATATGCACATTTTTTTGGGGCGAGATTTCTACAGATTTATTTAACTATTTTACCTAAGGTTCACTTGGCACTTTAATGTAATTTACTTTCTGATTACAACAGAGTATATGCATGTTGCACTTTATATGAATTATTGCACGTTTTTTATCAACTTATAAATAAATTATATGCATAGTATATGTATGTGTGACTTCTTGTTTACATGTTGGAATATTTATTTATTCATTCTAAGGCTTCAAAGAGAACTAAAAAGAATAATAAACTGACGAGCGGGACAACCTTGTGGACCATACCTCTACCTTTCAACCCTTTTTCTTCTTTCTCTTTCCTTTTCTCCACCTTACGATTAAAGCTCATTATCAGAATTTATTTGACCTATATACACTCTACTTGTAAACAATATGTATAGTAGGTATAAATCATTTAAATACCTACAAAAGTAACTAAGGAAATGATATATATCTTTAATTTAGGTTTACGTGAACCCAATGTTTAATATTTGAAATGTCATGATATTTACCTATATAAACCCTACTGTAAAACAATGAGCTTACTTTATAGATCCTTGTAAACTTACTTTATGTATCTTTATAACATTGTATACTCAATAAACTTCTTTTGACAAGGAATATTTATTTATTTATATGCACATTACACTTATGAGGAATTGTGTGTAAACATATATATATATATTTCTCTCCTATACATTTTTTGGTATTATAATCACGCTGGATAGTTCATATGATATATACTTGAGCGCAATGCATCCTTGTTTACATTGATTTGCACGGTCATGAATACGTGATCTGCGTTTGCTGATAGGTATTCACATTTGCGTTTGTTTTTTTCTGGGCACGGGATTATTGTGGCTCGCAAGACTCTTTGCGTTAGTTATGGAATTATTGCCACTAATTTAATGCTTCTTTTATTCCTAATAGATAAGATAATAGAGTCATTCTTAACCTAAAAACAATATGAATACAGTATATTGCAGTTCACCAATCTTTAAATATGGTGACTGCATCTATTTTCTTTTTTTAACTACTTCAATACCAGGCACTTACACCCCCTTCCTGCCCAAGCCAATTTTCAATTGCTTTCAGCGCTGTCGCTGTTTGAATGACAATTGCGCGGTCATGCTACACTGTACACAAACAGAATTTTTATCATTTTGTTCCCACAAATAGAGCTTTCTTTTGATGGTATTTGATCACCTCTGCGTTTTTTATATTTTGCTAAACAAATAAAAAAACACCTAAAATTTTGAAAAATAAAAAAAAAGTTTTTCTTTTGTTTCTGGTATAAAATTTTGTAAATAAGTAAGTTTTCTCCTTCACTGATGGGCACTGATAAGGCAGCACTGATGGGCAATGATAAGGCGGCATCAATGAGGTGGCACCAATGAGGTGGCACTGATGGGCACTGACGATGGGCACTGATAGGTGGCACTGATATGCAGCACTGATGGGCATTGACAGGCGGCACTGATGGGCAGTTATGGGTGGTACTGGTGGGCACTGAAAGGCTGCACTGATGGGTACTTATTGGTGGCACTGATAGGTGGCACTACTGGGCACTGATAGGCGGCACTGCTGGGTACTGATGGGCACTGATACCTGGCACTGATGGGCACTGATATGCATCACTGATAGATGGCATTGATAGGCATCACTGATGGCACTGGCAGGCATTGGGGATGGGAACTGATTGGCAGCTGCCTGGGCACTGGTTGTCATTTCCCTGGTGATCTAGGGTGGCATACCTGGTGGTCCAGTGTGGTGGCAACCCCTGGTGGTCCTGGAAACATCCTGGTGGTCCTGGGTGGGCATCCGAGGGGGGGGCTGTGCTGATAAACAATCAGCACAGACCCCCCCTGTCAGGAGAACAGCCGATCGGCTCTCCTCTACTCCCTTCCTGCCCAAGCCAATTTTCAGCTTTCAGCGCTGTCGCTGTTTGAATGACAATTGCGCGGTCATGCTACACTGTACCCAAACAGAATTTTTATCATTTTGTTCCCACAAATAGAGCTTTCTTTTGGGGATATTTGATCACCTCTGCGTTTTTTATATTTTGCTAAACAAATAAAAAAAGACCTAAAATTTTGAAAAATAAAAAAAAAGTTTTTCTTTTGTTTCTGGTATAAAATTTTGTAAATAAGTAAGTTTTCTCCTTCACTGATGGGCACTGATAAGGCGTCACTGATGGGCACTGATAAGGCAGCATCGATGAGGTGGCACCATTGAAGTGGCACTGATGGGCACTGACGGGCACTGGCGATGGGCACTGATAGGCGGCACTGATGGATGGCCCTGATATGCAGCACTGATGGGCACTGGTAGGCAGCACTGATGGGTGGCACTGATATGCAGCACTGATGGGCATTGATAGGCAGCACTGATGGGCAGTCATGGGTGGCACTGGCGGCCACTGATGGGCACTGTTCGGGGACACTGATGGGCACTGAAAGGCTGCACTGATGGGTACTTATGGGTAGCACTGCTGGGCACTGATATGCGGCACTGCTGGGCACTGATACGTGGCACTGATATGCAGCACTGATAGATGGCATTGATAGGCATCACTGATGGCACTGGCAGGCATTGGGGATGGGCACTGATTGGCAGCAGCCTGGGCACTGATTGGCATTTCCCTGGTGGTCTAGGGTGACATACCTGGTGGTCCAGTGTGGTGGCAATCCCTGGTGGTCCAGGTGGCATCCTGGTGGTCCTGGGTGGGGATCCCAGGGGGGCTGTGCTGATAAACAATCAGCACAGACCTCCCCTATCAGGAGAACAGCCGATCGGCTCTCCTCTACTCGCGTCTGTCAGATGCGAGTGAGGAAAAGCCGGTTAATGACTCTTCCTGTTTACATTGTGATTGGACACGGCTGATCACGTGGTAAAGAGCCTACGTCAAAGGCTCTTTACTGAGATCTGTGTACTACACCACCGATCGCCGTGATGAGAGAGCGGTCATTCTGAAGGGCTGTCATATGACGTCCACCCAGAACGAGAGCCGCGCTGCCCAGCTGTTATTTGACGGTGGGCGGGCGGCAAGTGGTTAAAGCTTTTTTTTCCCTTTATTTTCAATTGGCGATCCACCATGTAACACAATTCCTATCTTAGGTTGTTTCCACTCTGCTGGAGGAGCAATGAAGGTATCTTTGGATGGCAACATTGTTAATCTGGGGAGAGGTAGTGTTATGCTGCGTACGCACGCTCAGATTTTTCGTCAGGAAATGTTCGATGGGAGCTTGTTGTCGGAAATTCCGACCGTGTGTAGGCTCCATCGGACATTTTCCATTGGAATTTCCGACAACAAAATCCGTTCTCGTAAATTCCGATCTCGTGTACCACGATGTTAGTTCCACGTATGCTCGGAATCAAGCAGAAGAGCCGCACTGGCTATTGAACTTCATTTTTCTCAGCTCGTTGTACGTGTTGTACCTCACCGCGTTCTTGACGTTTGGAATTTCCGACAAGATTTGTGTGACCGTGTGTATGCAAGACAAGTTTGAGCCAACATCCGTCTGAAAAAAAAAAGTGGATTTTGTTGTGTGTACGCGGCATAAGAGGTACTAGCGGATTTAGATGAACTTAAAGAGGAGCTCCAGGCTCCTTCAGAAAAAAAATTAAAGTCAGCATCTACAAATACTGTAGCTGCTGGTTTTTAATATTAGGGCACTTACCTGGCCAGGAGTCCAGTTAATTCGGCTATTGGGTGAAGCCTTCTGGCTTAGTTTGTTGTGGAAGTGGGAGTAGGTACCTGTCACAACCAGGTACCCGCTCCCCATCTCTAAACTGAAAGGTGCCTAATGTGGCGGAGGGGGGGGGCAGACATGCAGAGCTTCCCCTTTTAGCTGGAGCTCTGCTTTAACTAACAAATGAAAGCTAAACTCCAGCTAACTCTTTTTAAGCAGTTAAAGCAACAGCTTTTTTCCCTTTTGGACAAATGTTTTACACAAATGAATAAAGTCTGACCATTGTAAGCGCAACTGCCACTGTAAATGGTTTGTCTCAACCCTCTAACTGCCATTGTTTATGGACAGCTTGGTCTGTTAAAGGAAGTTGAAAAATATATACTTACTGGCCGTATCACCAAGATTAAAAAAAGAGGGGGAAAAAAATCCTAAAAACCCTGGTTTCAGTTATGATGACCAATTTTTCAAAGCTGCTCTTCTTGACTTTCTTTGATCAGTCTTGTTGCTGCCCTACTCATCGATATCATTGCCTACAAACCTGCATTGTATGTGATGGCCTAGGAGTGCTCATGCACATTCTGATGCGTGAAATAAGAGGTCCATCTATCGAGGAACCACAGGGTAAGGTAAATTATCTAATCAAAGAGAAAAAAGGGGCAGCAGATCCCTAACAGCTGAGGGAGGAAAATGTATTGATTTTTCAGCTTTAATTATACTGTATATATAGCTTCCAGAATATAGGTCAGGGAGATAAAAATAAATAATAATAATAATAATAATAATCATGCCCCATCCAATCCCTGGAAGGAGGCATCCAGAAGGTGGCTGGGGAGGTGATAAATGTTTAGGAGGCCTTTTCAGAGTGTTCTTTCCTTTCAGTTCTCTTAGGACTGCTCCCCCTGAGAGATAGCTAGTGAGACAAGACATCTGGGTCTGGGCCTCAGCAGGTGCTGGTCTGAGGGCCTGGAGATGATTGCTCAATGATTATTAACTGGAGGGCATTATGCTGGAGTCTTGGTCTGGAGAAAGATCTTTTGTCTCCATCACTTGGGAACTACCTGTGGACGCTGAGTGGCAAAAAGCCCTTGGGTCATTGTAAAGACCTTTCTATGGACCATTGGGTGTGGGAGTGCTAGAAGAAAACAAAGTGCCAGAGAATGCTACATGGACTGGGACTGCTTTTATGGGGTCCTAGATATATTGGCTATCACCTGTTACCTCCAGGAAAGTCTGTGTAATGCAACCCCCACAGGAGCTGCTTGGCAGATTGAGTTCTCTGTTCATCTGTCTCGACTCACCACTCACCACATACAACAAGTAACACCAGCGCTAAAACATGGCCATGTGTGGATGGGGAGGAAAGGGCATGGTTAATAACATGGGATCTGAACCCAGTGCAGCTGGATGGCAGCCATCGCTGGAGGGCAGGGCTGTGTTTTGGCCTAGGCCGACAAGGCCTAGGCCTAGGGCGGCACTTTGCGGGGGGCGGCAAAAAGGGCCGCCCCCCCGCATGAGATAAAGCCCCCCCACCCGTCTTGCTGATTCCCAGCTCCCGCTGCCGTCTCCACACGTCCACACACTTGCAGCCCACGGCGGCCATCTGTCTGTAGCGGCGCAACTGTGTATGGGCGTGCTTGGCAGAGGATGGGGGCGTGTATCTCACGCCCCCCTACTCTCTGACAAGCACGCCCATACACCACGGCGCCGGTACAGAAAGCCGGCCGCCGTGGGCTGCAAGTGTGTGGACGTGTGGAGACGGCAGCGGGAGCCGGGAATCAGCAAGACGGGTGGGGGGGCTTTATCTCATGCGGGGGGCGGCGTGTCACTCGCGCCCCCATAAGCAACAGGTGACAGGTGGAGCCTTAAGCTCCGCCTACCCTCCCCTGCACTGCATCTTCTCCTCGGCCCTGGGGCTGTGACGTCAGGAGGAGAGAGAGGAGCACGAGGGAAACCCCCAGGACAGCAAGTACAGTGATTTAATAAAGTATATCAGTGTTATGGACACTGGCAGAATTTGATGGGCACTGGCAGAATTTGATGGGCACAGTGGCTGCATTTGATGGACACAGTGGCTGCGTTTGAGGGCACAATGGCTACGTTTGATGGCACAATGGCTGCATTTGATGGGCACGGTGGCTTCATTTGATGGGCACAGTGGCTGCGTTTGAGGGCACAATGGCTACGTTTGATGGCACAATGGCTGCATTTGATGGGCACGGTGGCTTCATTTGATGGGCACAGTGGCTGCATTTGATAGCACAGTGGCTGCATTTGATGGGCACAGTGGCTGCATTTGAGGGCACAATGGCTACATTTGATGGCACAATGGCTACATTTGATGGCACAATGGCTGCGTTTGATGGGCACGGTGGCTTCGTTTGATGGCCACAGTGGCTGCGTTTGATGGGCACGGTGGCTTCATTTGATGGGCACAATGGCTACGTTTGATGGCACAATGGCTACGTTTGATGGCACAATGGCTACGTTTGATGGGCACAGTGGCTGCGTTTGATGGCACAGTGGCTGCGTTTGATGGCACAATGGCTACGTTTGATGGCACAGTGGCTGCGTTTGATGGGCACAGTGGCTGCGTTTGATGGCACAGTGGCTGCGTTTGATGGCACAGTGGCTGCGTTTGATGGGCACAGTGGCTGCGTTTGATGGGCACAGTGGCTGCGTTTGATGGGCACAGTGGCTGCGTTTGATGGCACAGTGGCTGCGTTTGATGGCACAATGGCTACGTTTGATGGCACAGTGGCTGCGTTTGATGGGCACAGTGGCTGCGTTTGATGGCACAGTGGCTGCATTTGATGGGCACAGTGGCTGCGTTTGATGGGCACAGTGGCTGTGTTTGATGACACAGTGGCTGCGTTTGATGGCACAGTGGCTGCATTTGATGGCACAGTGGCTGCGTTTGAGGGCACAATGGCTGCGTTTGAGGGCACAGTGGCTGCGTTTGATGGGGCACAGTGGCTGCGTTTGATGGGGCACAGTGGCTGCGTTTGATGGGGCACAGTGGCTGCGTTTGATGGGGCACAGTGGCTGCGTTTGATGGGGCACAGTGGCTGCGTTTGATGGGCACAGTGGCTGCGTTTGATGGCACAATGGCTACGTTTGATGGCACAGTGGCTGCGTTTGATGGGCACAGTGGCTGCGTTTGATGGCACAGTGGCTGCGTTTGATGGCACAGTGGCTGTGTTTGATGGGCACAGTGGCTGCGTTTGATGGGCACAGTGGCTGCGTTTGATGGGCACAGTGGCTGCGTTTGATGGCACAGTGGCTGCGTTTGATGGCACAATGGCTACGTTTGATGGCACAGTGGCTGCGTTTGATGGGCACAGTGGCTGCGTTTGATGGCACAGTGGCTGCATTTGATGGGCACAGTGGCTGCGTTTGATGGGCACAGTGGCTGTGTTTGATGACACAGTGGCTGCGTTTGATGGCACAGTGGCTGCATTTGATGGCACAGTGGCTGCGTTTGAGGGCACAATGGCTGCGTTTGAGGGCACAGTGGCTGCGTTTGATGGGGCACAGTGGCTGCGTTTGATGGGGCACAGTGGCTGCGTTTGATGGGGCACAGTGGCTGCGTTTGATGGGGCACAGTGGCTGCGTTTGATGGGGCACAGTGGCTGCGTTTGATGGGCACAGTGGCTGCGTTTGATGGCACAATGGCTACGTTTGATGGCACAGTGGCTGCGTTTGATGGGCACAGTGGCTGCGTTTGATGGCACAGTGGCTGCGTTTGATGGCACAGTGGCTGTGTTTGATGGGCACAGTGGCTGCGTTTGATGGGCACAGTGGCTGCGTTTGATGGGCACAGTGGCTGCGTTTGATGGCACAGTGGCTGCGTTTGATGGCACAATGGCTACGTTTGATGGCACAGTGGCTGCGTTTGATGGGCACAGTGGCTGCGTTTGATGGCACAGTGGCTGCGTTTGATGGGCACAGTGGCTGCGTTTGATGGGGCACAGTGGCTGCGTTTGATGGGGCACAGTGGCTGCGTTTGATGGGGCACAGTGGCTGCGTTTGATGGGGCACAGTGGCCGCGTTTGATGGGGCACAGTGGCCGCGTTTGATGGGGCACAGTGGCTGCGTTTGATGGGGCACAGTGGCTGCGTTTGATGGGCACAGTGAGACCTACCGTGATAGCATTAAAACTCAGCAGCTAAAAATACTGTAGCTGCTGACTTTTAATATTAGGACACTTACCTGTCCAGGGATCCAGCGATGTCGACACCTCAGCCGATTTTCGGATTGGCTCTCGGGTTTTGCCACTATCATTCATGGTAAGGGAAACCGACCGGTTCCCTACTGCACATGTGCGAAGCGTGTTGCACTTTCTGAATGGCCCAGTGGAGGAAGGAGGAGGGGGGGCAAACTTCAGAGGGGACAGCGCAGTCTCCCAGAAGTGGGGAAGGGTACCTGTCAGAAACAGGTACCCGTTCCCCCCTGAAAGGTGCCAAATGAGCCTAAAGAGGAAGGGGTGTTGTTTACAGATGATAGGGTGGGTCTTAAACAGGAAGGGGTGTGGCCTCGGCAGGATGGGGTGGGTCGTATTTAAATTAGGGGGGTGCATGCGTTTAGTCAGGCCTAGGGCAGCACAAAACCTAAATACACCACTGCTGGAGGGTATGGATAAACAGTGTACAACAAAACAAACTGACCAGCGCTCAATGGGTTGAAGTTTCACAGCAGTCTCACAGCAGACAGTTGAACATGAATAGTCCTAGTTTATTCAGTAATGCATGTAAAAGAACAATCCTGTTGTCAGACAGGAAGGGATATGAGGAATCAACAGCTTACAGTTTCACAGAAGATACATGGAGTAACAAGGAGCTGACGGCATTGGGGTTTACAAAAAACCTCCTGTAGCATGTAGTGTGCCAATACCCGTGCTGCACTGCGGCCGAATGTGGAGCACGCTCACCAGTGTATGGGGAAGGGCTGGATGTGCTGCAGGAGAAAGCGAAGATGATTGACAGGGGGAAGGTGGATACCCGAACTCTAAGCTGCACAAGGCTGGGATGCCAAGTCCGCTGGCATACTGACAGGTGGAAGGGAGAGAGCCACCTTGCTGCAGTGTGGATGACGCTATACGTTCACAGCATCTAAAGCCCAGTGGATGTGAATCCCAGCTGCGTGGTAGTGTCCCAAAATGAGGTAGACCTCAGGGAGATGGAAAACCAGGGCTGGATGGGCTGACGTGGATGTCAGTCAGTATTGCTGGGGTTCTAGGGGTGCTGGTCGTTGGAGCACCTCATGGACCTGGGTGACCTGTTAGCTGTGGTGGATGCCTTGACAATGCGCATCGCGCATCAAAAGCGCATCCAGCCCTTCCCCACATGCTGGTGAGCGTGTTCCACATTCGGCCGCAGTGCAGCAGGGGTATTGGCACCCCCCCATGCCGCAGGAGGTTTTTTGTAAACCCCAATGCTGTCAGCTCCTTGTTGCTCCATGGATCTTCTGTGAAACTTCAAGCTGTTGATTTCTTTTTTACCTACCTTATATCCCTTCCTGCCTGACAACAAGATTGTTGTTTTACATGTATTACTGAATAAACTAGGACTAATCATGTTCAACTGTCTGCTGTGAGACTGTTGTTACTCTTCAAGCCACTGAGCGCTGGTCCGTTTGTTTTGTTCCGGTATAAGCTCGATTGACTCACCGCCACCGGGCCGTGAGTCTACCAGTTCGGGTAAGAGTACCCCATCCCCTCCCTTGCCCTCAGAAGGTGAAAGCACTACCCTGGGTGTCGTTTTTAACCTTAGAGTGCACTGAAATGCGATACAGGAATCTAGATAACACACCAATTGTCCTGCATTAACTTGCATGAACATTTATCTGTTACATCATTATGGACTTTCATCTGCTTTTTTGTGTGTGGTTTATCTTTATTGTGCGATTCCTTTTTTTGGAACTGTATATCTCGGATTATAGGCACTATATTACATTGCATTTGAGAATATATTCATACTTTTTTCAGGTCACATCCGGGTATACATTCTTATTGTTTTTATGTTATATAGAAGCTTTCTCATATACCCCAAGGTGCACGCACCCTTTTGAATGAGTGTTGCAATACATTTTTCACGTTTTTTCACATTTTTGAGTTCATGGGATTTTATGTGATATTTGATCGCCTACATATTTTTACTTTAATCACATTATCATTTATAGTATTTGGAATCTTCTGTGATATACTACATAATATTTCTTTGTTCATATATAGGTTTATTTCAGTATATGCGATTTCACATTATTTAAATAGTTGCCTTGGGATTTGCACACACAACTGTTTTATCTGTTTGCCTGTAAAATTCATTTACACTCCAGTTTTTAATATTATATTATATGTGCGTTCAGGTGACTATATGCGATTTCACATCGCTTATGTGGTCGCATTCTGAAGTCGCATGTTCCAGTTACACATCTAATTGTTTTCTTTTAGTTGTAACTTTTATACACTCTAGCCAATGAGTGTTATATTATTGTATCTATAACACAATCTGCCTCCAGATTTCCATTCTGGTTAGGTCCTTGTGTATTATATACATCATTAGCGCTACACATTTATTATATATTGCACAATACAATTAGTCTGATTGTCGTGTTGGCTGCTCAAATCTGAGGTTGGCGCAGTATTTCCACTACTTTTCTTTCAACAATGGTTTTCTTCTTGACAATCTTCCATAAAGGCCAGATCTGTGGAGTACACAACTAATAGTTGTCCTGTGAACAGATTCTCCCACCTGAGCTGTAGATCTCTTTTGGCTGCTTCTCTGATTAATACTCTCCTTGCCTGACCTGTCAGTTTAGGTGGACAGCCATGTCTTTGTAGGTTTGGAGTTGTGCATACTCTTTCCATTTTCGGATGATGGATTGAACAGTGCTTTGTGAGATGTTAAAAGCTTGCGATATTTTTTTAAACCTTATGCCGTGTACACACGATCGGACATTCCAACAATGAAATCCTGTGATTTATTTCCAACGGATGTTGGCTCAAACTTGTCTTGCATACACACGGTCGCACAAATGTTGTCGGAAGTTCCGATTGTCAAGAACGCGCTGACCTACAACACGTACGAGGGCACTATAAAGAGGACGTTCAGTAGCCAGTGCGAAACCCTTTGGGCTCCTTCTGCTAATCTCGTGTTAGTAGAAGTTTGGTGAGAGACGATTCGCACTTTTCAGCCTTGTGCTATTCAGATTGTTACTGCTCTTCAGTTTGTGCTTGTGGGTTCGTATCTGGTTTTCAGCGCATGTAGTCAGTTTGTATCTGGTTTTCAGTGCGTATTTTTATATTACGTATTTTTTTTTTTATATAATCTTTATTTTAAAGATATTTCCATGAAAAAAAAAAAATACAGAGAGACATAGCATAACAGTTATTACATATGAAGTATGTACGAATTACATAAAGGGGTGTTTATGTATCAAATGAGTATGTGTATTACCCAGGATCTTGTACGCATCAGGGGCAATATGGTAGGGGGATATTTATAGTCATCTAATCGACATTTATGAATTCACACAACCATTGATCACCCCTATTGCTCCCCGATGGAGGATCCCAGAACAAGACTATAACCATCAATCAACTGTATGGGTTTAACTGGAACCCATAGTACCTGAGACCAGGTCGAATGCCAGGTCATAAACCTTGATGTAAGCCATAACACACTGTAATTATCTTTTTTTATAATAATGAAAGTATCAGAAAAAACAGAAAAAAGAAAAAAAAAA
This sequence comes from Aquarana catesbeiana, assembly GCA_037953035.1. Classification (NCBI taxonomy): domain Eukaryota; kingdom Metazoa; phylum Chordata; class Amphibia; order Anura; family Ranidae; genus Aquarana; species Aquarana catesbeiana. The sequence goes on along the minus strand of JBBHAA010000628.1, from coordinate 916,629 downwards.
GAGGGGAAAAAGGGAGGGGGGGGAACAAAGGGAGAACGAAAAAGAAAAAGGAAACGTTACACCTCTTATCATGGTCTACCATATTGAGCTGCTCTGGGCCCATTAGAGCTCGTCTGTGTATCAGTCGCCTGTTGGTAGTTATTTCAATATCTGTCAAAAAACAACAACCTCAGACGCGAGGATCAATTGGGGTTCTGTATCTGAGAAGATCCACTGGCTGGCACCTTCCCCTGACCTGTGTAGTGCATCCATGTGGCCCATATTGAGTAGAACTTTTCGTATTTGTCTTTACACTTCGCCATCCATTCCTCTGCGGCCATAATATTATCAACCAACCCTATCCATTCGGCACGTGTGGGTATTTGAGGCTTTTTCCAATGTATAGGAATCAACCTTCGTGCTGCGTTAAGTAAGTGTGGTAAAATTGACTTGCGATACTGGCCGAGAGGAATGGTAGGGAAGTGCAGTAAGGATTCCAATGGTGAGTCTGGGAGTTCCACATCCAATATGAGTTTAATTTGAGTATGTATGTCCAGCCAGAATGGTCGTAATTTGGGGCATTCCCACCAAATGTGGAGGAATGAACCCCGAAGCCCGCATTCCCTCCAGCATGCGGCGGAAAGAGACGGATAGATCTTGGTGAGCTTAGTGGGGACCCTGTACCACCTGGTCAAAACCTTATAGCTGTTCTCTTGCATTTTGGTGTCAACAGTACTCGTATGGGTAAGGCGGAAAAGATGTTCTAATTGGGATTCTGTAAAGGTGTGGTTAAGATCTTTCTCCCACTCCCTAATAAATCCCAGTTTTTCCTCTTCCTGTGAAGATTGCAGTAACTCATATAACACTGAGATCGCATGGGGGGTGATAGAGGATGACATACATAATCGTTCAAAAGGCAATGCTGCCGTGGGGGATCGAACCCCCTGTGGTAAGCTATCAATAAAATGTTTAAGTTGTCTATAGCGCCATTCGTCCATTGGGAATGGGCCGAACAGTTCCCTCAGTTTAGCCAATGGTATTAGGCCTTGATCCTGAACAAATCTGCCGCATCTGACCTCCCCATCAGCCGCCCACGTACGGAAAAAAGATGGGTGTTCCCCCGGAGTGAACCATGGGAAGCCACCTAGGGGTGCTAGAGGGGAAATCGCCGGAGCGAACTTCCCTTTCCCATTCAAGGCATCCCACACGTTTAAGGCGTGTGAAGCCAATGGAGAGATCAGCACCGACAGACCTCTGTTCTCCCTGGGAACCCATGGTGCATGTGATAGATTTCGGCCAGCTAGAAATTTATCGAGTGGGACCCACAGTTTAAGGGAAACATTGTGATACCAATCCAAAATACGCTGTAAGGCTATAGCTTCATAGTACTTGCGTATCATTGGGACCCCCATTCCCCCTCTTGCTTTAGGGCGTTGTATCGTGCGAAGGGCTAGTCTGGGGCCCTTCCCACTCCATATATATTGTATAAACAGGCTGTTGAGGGTCGAGAAGAAAGTCCTAGGCAGGGCGATGGGCACCATCTGCAGGAAAAATAAAATGCGGGGTAGCACATTCATCTTCAAAATGCTGACTCGGCCCATCCATGAGAATGCAGCTCTATTCCAAGATTTTAGGTCTGTTCTGATGTTAGTGAGCAGTAGTGAATAGTTACATGTATAGAGCTGGGAACATTGTGTGGGTAGGTAAATCCCCAAATATTTCAGGGAGGTCTGGCACCACGTAAACGAGAAGGCAGTCTGCAGCTGTGTACGCAAAGCCATGGGTATATTTAGGGACAAGATCTCAGATTTGTTGTAGTTGATTTTAAAGTTAGATAGTAAGTGAAATTCCTTCAGTTCTGCTATGATGTTGGGTAGTGACATGAGGGGCTCCGAGACGTAGAATAAGACGTCATCCGCGTAGGCGGAAAGCTTATGTTCAGTTGGTCCCACAGTGAAGCCCCTGATATCCCTATTAAGGCGTATTTTGTTTAGCAAGGGCTCCAATGTCAGAGCGAAGATCAAAGGGGATAAAGGACACCCCTGGCGTGTCCCATTATGTATTGGAAAGGCGTCTGATAGTAAACCGTTCACCTTTACTCTAGCTGTTGGAGAACTGTATAGGGAGGATATCCATGAGAGCATGCTGGGGCCCAGGCCAAGCCTGGTCAGCACTGCCCTCATGTAAGTCCAATCAACCCTATCGAATGCCTTTTCGGCATCGGTAGAGAGCAAGAGGCGAGGATGTGTTGTGTTCCAAGATTCTGCCCAGTGTATCAGTTGGAGTGCTCTATTAGAGTTGTCCCTGGCCTCCCTACCCATTATGAATCCCGTCTGGTCCGGGTGTATAAGTGACGGAAGGATCGGTTTGAGTCTATTGGCCAGAATTTTTGCTAGGATTTTGATATCGGTGTTTAGGAGGGATATCGGTCTATAGCTCCCTGGCATGGAATGATCTTTCCCTTCTTTTGGAAGGACTGTGATATGTGCCATCAGAGCTTCCTTAGGCATCACCGTACCGGAAGCCAGGGCTGTGAAATAAGCACACATGGGTTCTGTGAGTACTTCTGAGTACTTCTTATAGTATGCGTTAGTATAGCCGTCTGGACCCGGGCTTTTCCCATTAGGGAGATCTTTAATCACAGTCTTAATTTCCAAAAGGGAGATAGGTACATCCAGCTGTTTACTAATGGAAGCCGCCAGTTGTGGGCATTGGGCCTCTGTAAGGTATTGTGCAATACGGTCAGTCTGTTGGGTATCCGTTAGGCCAGGCACTGTGCTCGGGAGGTGGTATAGCTGAGCATAGTATTCTTTGAAGGCGTGGGCTATTTTTGAGGAGTGCACTACCGGTGTACCTGTTGTCGAAGTCAGTTTGTGTACATGGCCCGAAGCCCGTTGGGGCCTAAGGGCTCTTGCCAATAGTCGTCCGCACTTATTACCAAATTCGTAGAATTTGTGTGCTACATGCCTCATTCGTGCCCTGATCCTAGCATCCAGCAGTCTGGATAAATCCTGTCTGAGGGCCTGTAATTCTGAGGTGACTGTAGGGGTTATGTGTCGTTTGTGTATCATTTCTGTTTTTTGAATCTTCCCCAATAGGTCTTGCAATTCCCCTTCTCTAGCCCTCTTTAATCTTGATCCCTGAGATATTAGCTCCCCTCGGATAACCGCTTTATGTCCTTCCCACACCGAGCCCATGCCCACCTCACCAGTTGTGTTCTCATCAAAGTATAGAGAGATGGCATCTAGCACCTGTTTGTGCGCTACCGCATCATCCAAAATGCATTCGTTTAGGCGCCAGCTCCATGTACGAGCCTCCGCAGACAAGGGCCACAAGGAGATGAAGACCGGAGCGTGGTCCGACAGTGTGATGGAGCCAATTGAAGCGCCAGACAGGGAGTCTAGGGAGTATTGGTCCATCAGTAGTAAGTCTATACGAGTGTAGACATTGTGTGTAGCTGAGAAATAGCTATAATCTCTATCTACTGGGTGTAATAGCCTCCAGCAGTCCACTAAATGATGTGCCTGTAGTGATTTCCTGAAGTGTTTCAGAAAGGCAAAGGAGTGGGCCGAGCGACTGGAAGAAGTGTCTATCTGTGGGTCGGGGCTGACATTGAAATCCCCTCCCATTATAAGTTGGCCTTCCTTAAAGGATGTCAGGGTATCTAAGATAGAATCTATAAAGGTAAGTTGTTTGTAATTTGGGGCATACACAGCTGCAAACGTGAACCTACGGGAGTAAATGGAGCCCTTGACGAACACATATCTGCCATGGGGGTCTATGAGCTGATCCGTTAGGACAAAGGGGCAATTTTTGTGTATCGCAATAGCAACACCTCCAGATTTGGGTCTTGGGGAGTTGCTAAGAAACCAGGACCGGTATAAGTGTGTGGGGAGCCGGGGGACCGAGTCAGCACTGAAGTGAGTTTCCTGCAAAAAAAACACATGCGCCCCTGAACGTTTCATCTCAAGCCACAACTTACCCCTTTTGGAGGGTGATCCCAGGCCTCGCACATTGTAGGACCCGATTTTTAGATCAGCCATAGTAGAAAAGAGTGGGGAAGGGTCGCCATTCTGTCAGCAAGAGGAGGATTGATCCAAAGCGTAATCTTATCGTCAAAATGTAGCCTGAGGGACACATTAAGCTCCAATATGTACCTAAGAAATAAACCATGGTTATTGCAGGTGTTAGGAACATAAACATATAAGAAAAAACAGTCACAACAAAAAACATAGAAAAACCAAAAAACCCTAAAAGCAGGGAAAAGTGCAACCTTGCCACTGGTCGGTGACCCCCACCCCTCCCCCAGTAAGAAGGAGCAGTGGGGGTCAGCGAGCAGCGCCAATTCCCAATACGGGAACAAAACTCCTAGGAGTTGACCTATTGGAGGTAAGTGATACAGCACGGGGGGTGAGACCGTGGTGAAACCCGCTCATTGTGTTGGGCACAAAAATTGCACCTCAATACCAAGTGCATATGATGAATCAGCAGCTGGGGGGGATGTCAAAAAAATGACAAAGAAGAAATAAAAAAGAAAACCCCCCAAAGAAAAAATAATGTCCAGGGGACATTTAGGATACCCATGTTGGGAAGTTCTGTTTCCTAGGTTTCTCCTTGAGGAGATGGAGGTTGGGATGCCCGAGCAGGGGGACCCCTCCTGGATCCTCGGCGGCGTCTGCGACGATTCGCTTGCCACTGTTCAGGTCGATTTGGAAGAGGTATCTCCGGCGAGGTCCTCCAGTCCGGAATGTCCACCTGCGGCAGTCCAAGAGACTCCAGAAAATGGGGCAAATCAGCCTTGCTCCGCAGTGTAGATTGTTTACCGTCTTTAGTTGCAGATAGGCTGAAGGGGAATCCCCACCTATAGGGCAGTTGGGCATCCTGTAAGGCCGCCAGCAGTGGTTTGAGGGCACGACGCTGCATCAGCGTGCGTCTGGAGAGGTCTGGAAAAAAAGATAGTTTGGCTCCATCAAAATCCACATGTCTGAGTCCGCGGACTTGAGTCATGATCTGTTCCTTAAGAGAATACTTATGCAGTTTGCAGATAATGTCTCTGGGCTTGTCAGGGTCTTCAGATGGAGGTCTCAGGGCTCTATGTGCCCGGTCTATCTCAATATGTTCTGGCGCCTGGCGGCCTAATATTTGTTTAAAGACCCCTTGCAGGGTAGGAACAATATCTCTCTGGCCTGTGGCCTCAGGTAGGCCTCTGATGCGTATGTTAACCCTTCTGCTTCTGTTTTCAGCATCGTCCATTTGGTCAAGCAGGGCTTCAATCCTGCGATCCTGCGATTTACAGCGGTCTGTAAGGGCTTGTAATGTGGGAGCAGTCTCTTCCCACTGTGTCTCCAGCGTTTCCACTCTCCCCCCTAGATGTGCTGTGTCTGTTTGTAAGTCTTCTATGTCCTGCCTCATGGCCTTCTCTACTCTGTGCACAAACTCCTCCAAGTCATCCTTGGTGGGAAGGGAGAGTATATGAGAGCGAATGTCTCTATCCCCCCAGGCATCTCCTCTTTCAGGGAGCCTTTCTGACCTGTCCGATCCGGAGGGAGAGGAGGGGGGAGGCAGGGAAGGTAGCGGTAAGCGTGGGGAGCTGATAGGGGAGGTAGCTCTGGAAGCGTGGCCTCCGGGCGCCATCTTGGTTGTACTTGCCATTCCTCTGCGAGTCCCATGAAAGTAGTTTTCCAGCGATTCTGACCGGCCTCGAGGGGTCCGCTGTGGTTGAGGAGATGGTTTGCGTTTCGTGGGCATCGTTGTGGGTGATAAAGCCCCCTTAAATGCTGCTGATCAGGCTTTGTGTAGAGCGGGCTGCACGGAGCTCAAGGAGAGCACGTCTTCACTCCTGCATGCCGTAGCCACGCCCCCTTATATTACGTATTTGATTTCCAGTGTGTTCTTGTCTGCTCGTTTCTGATTTTAAGCTCGCTCTTCTCAGGCCTTTCTGATTTTCAGTGCGTTCTATTAGTTAGTTCTGACCAGCCGACCGTTTTGAAGCCATGTTGCGGGTATGTACTGATCGTAGAGTTCGTGCTGTGCAGGGGCTTGGTGTTGGGGTTCTTACTTTGACCCAAGCCCAGTCCATGAACAGGTTGGGGAGGAGTTCATGGACGAAGAATTGATTGCTCCAGCGTGACCAATTCTCTCACATGCCTTTGTTGTGAGAGATGCGTGAGAATAATCCTGATGATTTCAGGAATTATCTCCGGATGATGGACCCAGTTTTTCACCGTTTGTTGGTTTTGCTGTCCCCTTATATTACGAAGCAGGACACCTGCATGTGGCAAGCCATCACTCCTGAACAGAGGCTAGTCACCACGTTGCGGTACTTGGCGACAGGGAGAAGTCTGCAGGAAATCAAGCTCTCGACTGGCATCTCCTCTCAGGCTCTGGCGATCATTATTCCAGAGACCTGTTCTGCCATCATACAGGTCCTGCAGAAGCACTATATTAAGGTAAGATTTCTCCTTTAGCATCACATTCTATGTATTTAATGTTTGCTAATGTATTGTATTTCTTTCATCATTCCCTAATTATCATGATTGTAATATGTTGTGAATGCCCTCTTTATCCTAATGCATGCTGGAAGTTTTTCAAGTTCCATTTTTGTCCTTCATGCATATTTGCCTTCACTAACCTCCCCAGCATGCTATCCTGGGCCCATACACACCTAGCCTAGTCCCTTAACAATGTATTTTGTCAGCTCCATAGTAGTGCTTTACCCTAAACACCCCCTAAAATGTGTACAAATGTTCTTTGTGTCCTTAAATTCAGGCAGAGTGCCAGAGGCCTTTTTTTGGGGTCCCAAAATCATTTGGAACCCTCCTTCCCCCAACCGCTAAGTCAACCAATACCAATCCTCTATCTTCTGACTTTGCCAAACCCATACACACTATACCCACCTCTTTTGTGCTCATATTTATGGATGAATTCACCAAAGCATGTTTGTGTCTAATCTGCTTGCAATGTTATGTGCAAAAGTACTAATTTTTACTTTTTTTGTTTCACTCCACAGTTTCCTTCAACACCACAGGAATGGCAGACTGTGGCTTCCCAATTTACCCAGCGGTGGGACTTTCCCAACTGCGGAGGGGCAATAGATAGGAAACAAGTCCACATAGTCCCACCCCCCAACTTGGGGTCATACTATTACAACTATAAGGGGTTTAATAGTATAGTGATGTTGGCGATGGTGTCTGCAACATATGAGTTTCTCTACGTGTACGTGGGGAAGAATGGCCGGATGTCGGATGGTGGAGTCATCGCCCAGACCGAGTTCTTTGGACGGCTCCAGAGTGGTGGCTTGGGATTGCCACCTCCGGAAGACAAAATGGCTGGTCTGCCGTTCGTCTTTGTCGCTGATGAAGCATTTGGGCTGGGTGATCACCTGATGCGGCCGTTCCCCATGAGGACCCTCACCCCGGACCAGATGGTTTTTAACTACCAGCTGGCCAGAGCCAGGAGAGTGGTGGAGAAAGCTTTCGGGATAATGGCCAGCCGGTTCCGCCTATTCCTTACACCAATCAACATAACGAAATATAAACGTAACCATATAATCCTTGTATGCTGCATTCTCCACAACTTTTTAAGAAGAAATTCTATGAACTATGTGGCCTTAGTTGGGCCTGAGGCCGCATTTCACGACCAAACCCTGATGGCGCTTGAAGCTGGCCATCCTGGCTTGCCCCCCCCAAAAGTGCCCGCGAGGTCCGTCTAAAATATATGGAGTACTTTGCGGGTAGGGGGGCCATTAATATGCCAGAAAATGTATAAGGAACATTTTTAAAATAAGTTTGTATTTTAAACTGAAAAATATTTCCTTTGATTTACTGCTTGTGTTTCTTTTAGCTGGCTCCTAGGTTATCCAATGGGCTTTTCTTTTTGGCCATTTTCTTCAATAGTGCAAACGTAATTTATTTGATACTTGAGGTGACAATCTCTTCTTCAGCTGTACTGTAGGTGTTATTTACTAAAGGAAAATCCACTTTGCACTACAAGTGCACTGCAAAAGTGCACTTTAACCACTTCAGCCCCGGAAGGTTTTACCCCCTTCCTGACCAGAGCACTTTTTACAATTCGGCACTGCGTCGCTTTAACTGCTAATTGGACGGTCATGCAATGCTGTACACAAACGAAATTTGCGTCCTTTTCGTCCCACAAATAGAGCTTTCTTTTGATGGTATTTGATCACCTCTGCCGTTTTTATTTTTTGCGCTATACACGGAAAAAGACCGAAAATTTTGAAAAAAAATGATATTTTCTACTTTTTGTTCTAAAAAAAGTCCAATAAACTCAATTTTAGTCATACATTTAGGCCAAAATGTATTCGGCCACATGTCTTTGGTAAAAAAAATGTCAATAAGTGTATATTTATTGGTTTGCGCAAAAGTTATAGTGCCTACAAACTAGGGTACATTTTCTGGAATTTACACAGCCTTTAATTTATGACTGCCTATGTCGTTTCTTGAGGTGCTAAAATGGCAGGGCAGTACAAAACCCCCACAAATGACCCCATTTTGGAAAGTAGATACCCCAAGGAAATTGCTGAGAGGCATGTTGAGCCCATTGAATATTCATTTTTTTTGTCCCAAGTGATTGAATAATGACAAAAAAAAAAAAAAAATTACAAAAAGTTGTCACTAAATGATATATTGTTCACACAGGCCATGGGCATATGTGGAATTGCACCCCAAAATACATTTAGCTGCTTCTCCTGAGTATGGGGATACCACATGTGTGGGACTTTTTGGGAGCCTAGCCGCGTACGGGGCCCCGAAAACCAATCACTGCCTTCAGGATTTCTAAGGGCGTACATTTTTGATTTTACTCCTCACTACCTATCACAGTTTTGAAGGCCATAAAATGCCCAGATGGCATAAAACCCCCCCAAATGACCCCATTTTGGAAAGTAGACACCCCAAGCTATTTGCTTTGAGGCATGTTGAGTCCATGGAATGTTTTATATTTTGACACAAGTTGCGGGAAAGTGACAAATTTTTTTTTTTATTTTTTTTGCACAAAGTTGTCACTAAATGATATATTGCTCACACAGGCCATGGGCATATGTGGAATTGCACCCCACAATACATTTAGCTACTTCTCCTGAGTACGGGGATACCACATGTGTGGGACTTTTTGGGAGCCTAGCCGCGTACGGGGCCCCGAAAACCAATCACCGCCTTCAGGATTTCTAAGGGTGTAAATTTTTGATTTTACTCTTCACTGCCTATCACAGTTTCGGAGGCCATGGAATGCCCAGGTGGCACAAACCCCCCCCAAATGACCCCATTTTGGAAAGTAGACACCCCAAGCTATTTGCTGAGAGGCATGGTGAGTATTTTGCAGCTCTCATTTGTTTTTGAAAATAAAGAAAGACGAGAAAAAACATTTTTTTTTTTCTTTTTTCAATTTTCAAAACTTTGTGACAAAAAGTGAGGTCTGCAAAATACTCACTATACCTCTCATCAAATAGCTTGGGGTGTCTACTTTCCAAAATGGGGTCATTTGGGGGGGTTTTTTGCCACCTGGGCATTCCATGGCCTCCGAAACTGTGATAGGCAGTGAAGAGTGAAATCAAAAATTTACGGCCTTAGAAAGCCTGAAGGCGGTGCTTGGTTTTCGGGGTCCCGTACGCGGCTAGGCTCCCAAAAAGTCTCACACATGTGGTATCCCCGTACTCAGGAGAAGCAACAGAATGTATTTTGGGGTGTAATTTCACATATTCCCATGGCATGTTTGAGCAATATATCATTTAGTGACAACTTTGCGCAAAAAAAATAAAAAAAATAAAAAATTGTCTCTTTCCCGCAACTTGTGTCACAATATAAAATATTCCATGGACTCGACATGCCTCTCAGCAAATAGCTTTGGGTGTCTACTTTCCAAAATGGGGTCATTTGGGGGGGTTTTGAACTGTCCTGGCATTTTATGCACAACATTTAGAAGCTTATGTCACACATCACCCACTCTTCTAACCACTTGAAGACAAAGCCCTTTCTGACACTTTTTGATTACATAAAAAAATAATTTTTTTTTGCAAGAAAATTACTTTGAACCCCCAAACATTATATATTTTTTTAAAGCAAATGCCCTACAGATTAAAATGGTGGGTGTTTCATTTTTTTTTTTCACACAGTATTTGCGCAGCGATTTTTCAAACGCATTTTTTGGGGAAAAAACACACTTTTTAAAATTTTAATGCACTAAAACACACTATATTGCCCAAATGTTTGATGAAATAAAAAAGATGATCTTAGGCCGAGTACATGGATACCAAACATGACATGCTTTAAAATTGCGCACAAACGTGCAGTGGCGACAAACTAAATACATGTTTAAAAGCCTTTAAAAGCCTTTACAGGTTACCACTTTAGATTTACAGAGGAGGTCTACTGCTAAAATTACTGCCCTCGATCTGACGTTCGCGGTGATACCTCACATGCATGGTGCAATTGCTGTTTACATTTGACGCCAGACCGACGCTTGTGTTCGCCTTAGCGCGAGAGCAGGGGGGACAGGGGTGCTTTTTTTTTTTTTTTTTTTTTTTTCTTTATTATTATTATTTTTTTTTATCTTATTTTAAAACTGTTCCTTTCATTTTTTTTTTTTTTTAATCATTTTTATTGTTATCTCAGGGAATGTAAATATCCCCTATCATAGCAATAGGTAGTGACAGGTACTCTTTTTTGAAAAAATTGGGGTCTATTAGACCCTAGATTTCTCCTCTGCCCTCAAAGCATCTGACCACACCAAGATCGGTGTGATAAAATGCTTTCCGAATTTCCCAATGGCGCTGTTTACATCCGGCGAAATCTAAGTCATAAAATGCTCGTAGCTTCCGGTTTCTTAGGCCATAGAGATGATTGGAGCCACTCTGGTCTCTGATCAGCTCTATGGTCAGCTGGCTGAATCACCGGCTGCATTCTCAGGTTCCCTGTTGAGAAAGGAGAGCCAGAGAAAAACACGGAAGACGTTGGGGGGGGGGGGCATTCCCTCCCACTGCTTGTAAAAGCAGTCTAGAGGCTAATTAGCCGCTAGGATTGATTTACATGAAAGCCGACCGCTGGCTGAAAAGAATGATACCAAGATGATACCTAAACCTGCAGGCATCATTCTGGTATAACCACTCAAAGTCGTGAATGGCGTATCTGAAGACAAAAAAATGGTTAACAATAAAGCACAGTAAACGGTAAAGTATAAAAAATTGCATACCTGAAAAGCAAACATGATAAAACATAATAACAATAAAACATTGCAGAATAGAATACAGTAAAAAAGAGCAGAACAATAGAGAGAATAGAGAGAGAGAGAACAATAAAAGGACAACTATTATTTTTTATTTTATATTTTTGTTTGTGTTTTTTTTTTTTTTTTTACACTTTTTTTTGTAACTAACTTTTATAACTGTAACCGGTTCCAGGTTCGGGTCTCTCAAAATGCGATGGCATCTTGGGAGACCCTGTGAAAGTGTGCCTAGTCTGTGCAATGCTGTACCCTACGCTAATACTCAACTAGTGAATGGTAGCGTTCAAAACATTCACCAATGCAAAGACCAGGATTGTCAGGACAGGAGAGACAATAATAGCGGGTGTCACGCCTATATCCGCGCTTGCTGCAGACACGACATCTTTTTTGGGGGGTTCGTTGGGTAGGGGTACTCGGAAGGACATAAAGAAAATGCCTCTCATGCAGCCGACTGCATTTGGTTGGGGATGTGAATGGGGGAAGTACGGGCGCTGCAGAAGTGGTGGGTTCCCAATTAGGATTGGCGAATGCAGCAGGAAGGGCATTATGGGCACGACGGGCCTGTGTTTGTCTTTTTGGTGGCAGCGGGACACAACTTGTGCTTGCCACCTCACCAGCTTGAACTGCACTTATGGGACTCGCCACGTCACCAAGTGTTACTGCAGTGCGGGTTTGACTACGACCGGGGTGTACTAGGCCGCTGGTGCTTGCCAGTTCACCAAAACGCTACCAAAAAAACTGTTAACGATCGCAGGGATCAGGCTTGACTCTGCGAACACTGCAGTTATGCGTTTAGTGTTTTGTAAGTGACAGTGATCGATCGATACTGCGCTTGGGTGGGCTGGGGTGGGCCGGGCGGAGGGGCAAAACGCAGGTGCTAGCAGGTATCTGGGCTGATCCCGCTAACACTGCGTTTGTGGGAACCCTAAACTGCTGGGGACGCTAGTATAGATCTGATCAGATCAGATATTGATCCGATCAGATACTATACCACTAAGGGAGGTGTACGCTGTGTGCGTGGGTGTTAGCGGTACTGGCGCTAACCTGACGCTGCCTGGGGCTGGTGCTTGCCAGTTCACCAAAACGCTACCAAGAAAACTGTTAGCGATCGCAGGGATCAGGCCTGACTCTGCGAACGCTGCAGTTATTTGTTTAGTGTTTTGTAAGTGACAGTGATCGATCAATACTGCACTTGGGTGGGCTGGGCCGGGCGGAGGGGAAAAACGCAGGTGCTAGCAGGTATCTGGGCTGATCCCGCTAACACTGCGTTTTTGGGAACCCTAAACTGCTGGGGACGCTAGTATAGATCTGATCGGACCAGATATTGATCTGTTCAGATACTATACCACTAAGGGAGGCATATGCTGCGTGCGTGGGTGTTAGCGGTACTGGCGCTAATCTGACGCTGCCTGGGGCGATGCATATCACCGCCGGGCGATCAGGGGGCTAAACCTTTATTCGGTAATAAACGGCGGGTGCCCTGACACTATAAAAAATAAACGAACTAACCAGCGTCACCCGTAACGGTTATACGGTGATCAGTGGTGAAAGGGTTAACTAGGGGGCAATCAAGGGGTTAAAACATTTATTAGATAGTATATGGGGGTCCCTGACGCTATAAAACGCTGACGGCGAACCTAAATATTTACCTCCCTAACTAGCGTCACCAGCGACACTAATACAGCGATCAGAAAAATGATCGCTTAGTGACACTGGCGACAGGGGGTGATCAAGGGGTTAAAACTTTATTAGGGGGGGTTAGGGGGGTACCCTAGACCTAAAGGGGGCTACCACTCACTGCCCTAACACTGTAACTGTCACAAACTGACACCAATCAGTAATCAGAAAAAAAAAAAAAAAATACTGCTTGGTGTCAGTTTGTGACGGGGGGGGGGGGTGGTTGGGGGGGGATCGGGGGGTGATCGGGGGGGGGGGGTCGGGGGTGTTTTATGTGCCTGGCATGTTCTACTGTGTGTGTTTGTGTTTTGTGCACTTACATGTCTTCTCTCCTCGGCGCTGGAACGGAAACTGCCAAGCCGAGGAGAGATGACATCACATCCTCTGCCTGTGTGAAACTACACACAGGCAGGGGAGGATTCCGATTGGCTGGGAGCGATCGCGAGGGGGGGGCCACGATCGGATGGTCTCCCCCTCGCCTCCCAACGCTCCCAGTGAAATGCCGACCGCCGCTGGCACCGGGGGGGGGGTCCGATCGGACCCCCCGCCCGCGGGAGGCAGATCACGTACAGGTACGTGATTCTGCCTGCCCGTGCCATTCTGCCGCAGTATATCTGCGTTAGGCGGTCGGCAAGTGGTTAATGTGCACTCAAACTGCACTGAAAGTGCAATTGTAGTGCAAAGTGGATTTGCCTTTAGTAAATAACCCCCATTGCCACTGTAATCACCAACTTAAGCAAAAAACTGCTATCGAGCATTGAAAGAAGAAGCCACACATTGTTGAGTAGAAAAATTTGTACTCTGTGCACATTCACATGTGCATTTAGAAAAGGGTTTTTGAACAAACCAACATATTTTTGGATTTTTTTTTTTTGGACAGTAGAAATATCCTTTTTGTGGTAAACAGGCATGTTTTTAAAAACATAAAACAATACACAACTCAGGAACTTACAAAGTTCAACTTTGACACATTGAAGGCAATATCAGACATTAGTATGTCCAAACTGTGTTGATCTTGCCTTCATCAGATGGGGTGAAAGACAAATTTTGAAGATGCACACAAATTGAGAGACAAAATGGGGATTTTCCTCCTGATCCCATGCCTAAGGTCAACATGTGCTAGCTCCCATCATGGGGATCAATGGACGTGTTTCGGGGGTGCAGCCCCTTCCTCTCATCTACTTTAGTTGCGAGGAAGGGGTTGCACCCACAAAACGCGTACATTGATATCCCGTGATGGCAGATAGCACATGTTGACGCACTGTGTGATCTTCTGTAAATCACGATTGCACACCATGATCTCCCCAATGAGGACGTGTGCACTTGCACTTGTGAAAGGTGTTTATTCTTCCAGAACATCCACATCACCTAAAATAAAAAAAACACACCATGTATTATAAATATGCAGGCATCCATCTATTACCTGAAGCTGTGGTCTCAGACACTCACCTGTTGTAGTCACTATTTCGCCAAATTCATAAACCTCTCCTTCCTCCACATGCTCTGGTTGTGGTGTGGGGATTTCCCCTTCTTTAGGAGGTTGGGGGTCTCTGGTGTCCTCTGATGTCCCGAATCTTTTCTCCCCTATGTGAATAAAAAAAGGTATACTTAGCACACAGATATTTGAGGGCAGATATAGTAATATAAAACATTGCTTGGAAGTGTTCTACAATTGTTTGTTTTGGCAGAGCTCTAAGCTGAAGACATGATTTTTTTCCCTTTCTTAAAGCTGGAATACTTACCTTTTTGGTCAAGTTTCACACATGGAGACACCCCTAGTATCCACTGGAGCACCTGTGTGGGACACCCTAAAAAGTTTGTTCTGGTGTCCCACACTAGTGCTCCTGCGTCCAGATGTGTAAATAGCTGCTGAGTGTCCTCTCCTTACATCAAGTTTGCATTTCATTCTAGTTACAAACCCATCTAGACAACAATGTACTAAACTTCTTTTAAGACAAATATGCCTGAACAAATGTAGTTAACCTGCATCTGCCAAAAACATCGTATTAGTGGGCGAACGAACAATGTTTACTACGAACGATTACTGTCCCCACTAACCTGAAAGTTGCCATTTTAAACAGTACAACAGTAAAGAAAAGCACATGGAGCAGCATGCAAGTAATAAGAATAATAGGAACACACAACAAATACTTACTTTTTTGAAGAACTCTCTTGATCCTTCTGTACTGATCCTGCTCCCTCAATTTCAGGTCTGACCATCGTTTCCTCAATTGATCCTTGGATCGTCATACACCAAAATTCCTGTGCAGACTTCTCACAACTTTAGTCATGATCTTGGCCTTTCTCACATTTGGGTTTGGGTAAGGTCCATGCTTCCCATCATAGTTGGCCCTCTTCAAGATGTCCACTATCTCCACCATCGCTACAAAGGACATATTTGAGGCCTTAAATCTCCTCCGGGATCGGGACTTTCGTGGCTCCGGGCTTTCGTTGTTGCTGCTGTCTTTGTGCACTTGTTCTTTCTCCGCCATGTGCTCTCCCACTGCGCTGAAAGAGAAGGAGTGGGGGAAATACTAGAAAGAAGGTCAGGGGTGGGTGGAGTTTAACGCATGCGCAGTGTAAATAAAGAGTAACACGCATGCGTCGTATGTCAATCTGCGAGCAGAGGAAGGAGTAGTGGAAGCGCCGATCATTCTAACGAAGGTACAATGTTAACTTGGTTCATCAGTGGCCTATACTGCTTATAGATTGAGGCCTATATTGGGACAAGATTAGGAGAGTTTAGCCTGACATTAGGGTTTGTCTTGTGTTGTGTCTTGCGGATAAAATTGATCGATTCAACGATCATGATTTCCTCCCCCAATTCATTGATTTGTACAGAGAGCTTCCCTGTCTGTGGCAGACAAAACACCCCTTTGATACAAATCGACTAAAGAGGAAGGCAGCACTGGATAAATTGCTGGAATTTGTGAAGCCGTAGATCCCCATGGCAGACATCAACTATTTGAAGTGCAAAATAGGTGGCCTGAGGAGCACTTATAATAGGGAGCGCAAGAAGGTCCAGGATTCCCAGAGATCTGGAGCTGCAGCAGATGACATTTATGACATTTATACCCAGGCTGTGGTACTACGACAGACTGTGGTTTCTGTCAGACCAGACTGAAATCAGGCAATCACTCTCAACCCTTCCTTCCACCCCAGCTGAGGCTTCTGATGTCCAACCTGGGCCCTCCACCCAGGAAGAAGATGTGGAGGAGCCCAGCTTGAGTCAGGTATAGCATTGTTAAACAGATTTCTCAAAATTGTGTGTGATTGATGAACAACAAACTAAAACTATATCCCTTTTTCATACACAGGAATGCCTCAGCCAGGAGGAGGCTGTGGAAAGTGGCAGCCAGGAGGTGGCAGAGGAAAGTGGCAGCCAGGAGGTGACGGAGGTAAGTGGCACCCAGGAGGTGGCAAAAAAGGGCCAGGAAGGGGAGGAGTGTGGAGGAGTCAGCACTTGGGTTAATTTGGCAGGCTTCTGCAGCCCTCAGAACCCCCCCAGACTTCTTGAAGCCTATGCCTATATGGCTGCTGACAAAATGCAGGAAATGGAGGTGGGCCAAGGCCTCTTTTGTGAAGAAGTGTTATATATGGCCCTAAATAAGGGGTTGAGGGACAAACTCACAAGCAAAACCCACCTGTGTGAGTTGGACCATCCTCCTCCTCCTCCTCCACTTCCTCCACCTCCTGCCACAACTCCAACACCAGAGCCACAGCCTGGAAGCAAGCGTGGAAGGAAGCGTGGAAGGAAGACAAGAGGGTGATGGCCTGGGTTCTGTCTGGTCTGGCAAAAGACGCAGGCTGTGGTAAGACCACAGCCTGGGGACATATATGTTACCTGCTGCTGTTCCTGATCTCTCTCCTGGACCGGATTGTGCTCACTATTAAATGGACTCCTCAGGCTAAAAATTTTGCATGTCAAATAGTTGATGTGTGCCCTGGGGTAATTTCACAAGTTTATCCAGCATTTCCTACTCTTTATTTTGTTATGACCCCTTAATAAATGTCTATGTTTTTCATTAAATCATTGGCTATGTGTTTTAATTAAAAAAGGACAGTTTGTTTGTGAGTAGGCAGGTACATTTCAAAAATACAATGTCGAATTAACAAGGGACACCCACACCAACCAATCTCCTTGAGGTTAAAAAATACAAGATAATAATGGTGTTGTGGTAACTTGACACACAAAACGAAAAAAAATATTATGGAGATCACTAGGAAAAAAAAAAATCTTGATAAAAAAAATCAAAAAAAGATCACTATAAAAATAAAATCTAAACATTATTATGGAGATCTGACGAAAAAAATAAAAAATATTATTCAGGAGATCACGAGAAATAATAAGGAAATCAGTTTGTGAGAACTCTGTGTGAATATGAGCAGCAAAACAATTTCATTATTCTAGCATTATAAAGAAGAAGAGAATGCGCTGCATTAAAAGATTATTAAATTTGCAGCGTGACGAATGTGCTATCTCCAATACGAACGCTAGTTTTATCAGACCGAGCGCTTCTCGTACTTCATTCAGAGCATGCATTCAGAGATTCAGAGCATGCGTGGAATTTGGTGCGTCAGAACTGTGTACACACGCTTGGAAGTTCTGACCACAGATTTTTTTGTCGGAAAATTTGTTGTCATAAATTCTGATCGTGTGTACTCTGCTTTAAACTTCTTCACAACTTTATCCCTGACCTGGTCTGGTGTATTCCTTAGAATTCATGATGCTGTTTGTTCAATAAGGTTCTCTAAAAAACCTCTGAGGGCTTCACAGAACAGCAGTACTTATACTGAGATTGAATTACATACAGGTGGAACCTATTTACTAATAAGGTGACTTCTGAAGGTGATTGGTTCCACTTGATTTTAGTTAGGGGTATCAGAGTAAAGCGGGCTGAATAGAAATGCACGCGGCACTTTTCAGATATTTATTTGTAAAAAATTTTGCAAACCATTTATCATTTTCCTTCCACATTACAATTATGTGCCACTTTGTGTTGGTCTATCACATAAAATCCCAATAAAATACATTTAAGTTTTTGGTTGTAACATGACAAAATGTGGAAAGTTTCAAGGGGTATGAATACTTTTTCAAGGCACTGTACAGTATATAGATACCCTGCACAGAACTAAGATTCAATTTCAAAAGAAAATATCAGATTGGTTAGTGGTAAATGAACTCAATATATTTTCACGGGTCGCAGTATAAATAGCACATAAATAAGTAAAGGATTTAGGTCAATTATAGTTCACTAGAAAACATGTTCAATAAGCTATAGCAGCATAGAATGGAGTTTTATGCAGCTAAATTAGAGTAAACCTGGCAATTCACAAAATCAGCAATATGTAATGGCATAAGAAAACATTAACAGCAATGATAATCAATACTCCGATACATCTTCTGTAAACAGTAGGCTATATCCACTTTAGAGTGCACGCTATATGAATGGCAGCAATGAAATTAAGGCTCCTTAAAGTGGTACCTCTTACTCTGGACAATGAAAGTTCTTGTGAAGCAGCTATCTGAATGAGCAGCCTTTAGCCCTAGTTCTTCAGCTGGTTAGCTTTGCGGTGATACCCATGAGAATAGTCCCAGTCAGGGCCGATCCTAGGCGGTTGCGAGGGGTGCAGTTCACCCAGGCGCCACAGAGGTGGGGGCGCTCAAGTGCCAGAGTGCTTCCCTCCCTCCTCCTCCTCTCCTTGTTGGTGTTCACAGGCCGCTCTCTCCGCCGCGGCTGTGTTTCCTGCCCAAGTCCGTCCCCGCTCCATCCTCCTGTCAGAGGAGATCGGAGCGGCTGTCTCTGTTCGGAGAGAGACCCGCACAGTGATGTCGTTGGGGGGCGGGGCGGTCCGTGCCACGCGGCGTACAGTGCCTGTCAATTGTTTTTCTCCGCTCGGTCACGATCTTCTCCACCCGGGTGGTGCAGTTGCACACTGTCCTCTCCAGCTGCCGCCCGGGTGGGGTTTGTCCTGTGGGGGGGACTCGGGGTTTGTCCTGAAGGGGGTCTGTACTAATGGGGGGGTTAGTTTATCGGGGGGTCTGTACCAGTGGCGGCCCGTCCATAGGGGGCGCCTGGGCCACGCCCCCCCCCCGCCCCCCTCCAGGCAGCAAAAAAAAAAAAAATTTTTTTTAATACTGGCCCTTTAAAAAAAAAAAAAAAGGAAAAAAAAGGTCCTTAAGTGCACTGTGTTCGGACGCCGGATACAGTGCGACGCCGGACACAGTGCACTTATAGGAAGCGCCACGTCTATGCAATCACGAGATTGCAGACGTGGCGCTGCATTTGCGGGCGTTTAGCCCGCCTTGGGGCGTTTTCTGAAGCGCCAAGTAGCTTCCGCCCGGCCATAGTAATACATACTACAGGCGCCGGGCGGAAGCTACTTGGCACTTCAGATTTGATTGACATCTGCCCTGAGTCAGATGTCACTTCCTGGTTCTCTCTCTCATTGCGCCCGAGAGAGGAAGCAGGAAGAATGCTGGTGCCAGTGTGAGGAGGACACCGCAGGAGACCCTCTGTGTAAGTACCTCTGTGTGGAGAATGGGGGGGACACCTGCTGTTGGGGGGCTCTGATGGGGACAACTGCTGTGGGGGTCTCTGATGGGGGACACCTGCTGTGGGGGGCTCTGATGGGGGACACCTGCTGTGGGGGGGCTCTGATGGGGGACACCTGCTGTGGGGGGCTCTGATGGGGACACATGCTGTGGGGGGCTCTGATGGCGACACATGCTGTGGGGGGACTCTGATGGAGACACCCTGCTGTGGGGGACACCTGCTGTGGGGGGCTCTGATGGGGACACATGCTGTGGGGGGACACTGATGGCAACTCTGATGTAAGGGGACAGAGGCTGTATTTGTGGGGGGGGCAGAGGCTGCATTTTGGGGGGACGACAGAGGCTGCATTTGGATTTGGGGGGGAGACAGAGGCTGCATTTTATGTGACAGAGGCTGCATTTGATGTGACAGAGGCTGCATGTAAGAAGGGACTGCTGGGGACACCTGATGGCATCTGGTTGTAGGCGACGTGGCTAGTGACACACTCGGGGCTCCCACTGATTCTGCATTATGGTGAGTTGAACGATTTCATTTTATATTACAATGTAATAATAGTAATAATGAGCTTCAATCATCCTGACACCATAACAACCATGGTGCTGGGATGATTGAAGAGCTAACACCAGGTGTTTGGAGTATCTTTATCTGCTGATTGTTAAACTGTCTAGAATACACATTTCTTTTGTTGTGTAGGATCTAGGCCTGCTGTCCCTCTCTCCCTCTCCTTCCATCCCTCGTTCATCTCAGACGCTAACCACACCACCTTAGAGCCACGCCCACTATTTCGCTGAAACCACGCCCATTTTCACCAAGTGGGAGGGGTCAAAAAGGAAGGGCGGGGTCTGGCGCCCCCCCCATCCTAAAACTTCACCAGCCGCCACTGGTCTGTACTAATGGAGGGGGGAGGTTTGTCCTGAGGGGGGGTCTGTACTTATGGAGGGCGGTTTGTGGGGGGGAGTCTGTACTAATGGAGGGGGGATCTGTACTAATGGAGGGGGGGTGGTTTGTGGGGGTCTACTCTGTACTAATGGAGGGGGTGGTTGGTGGGGGGGTCTGTACTAATGGAGGAGGGGTGGTTTGTGTGGGGGGTCTGTACTAATGGAGGGGGGGTAGTTTGTCTTGAGGGGGGTCTGTACTAATGGGGGGTGGTTTGTGTGGGGGGTCTGTACTAATGGAGGGGGGTAGTTTGTCCTGAGGGGGGTCTGTATTAATAAGGGTGATTTATGGGGGGTCTGTACTAATGGAGGGGGGTAGTTTGTTCTGAGGGGGGTCTGTACTAATTGGGGGTAGTTTATGGGGGTCTGTACTAATGGAGGGGGGGTGGTTTGTGGGGGGAGTCTGTACTAATGAAGAGGGGTGGTTTGTGTGGGGGGGTCTGTACTAATGGAGGGGGTGGTTTGTGTGGGGAGTCTGTACTAATAGAGGGGGGGTCTGTACTAATGGGGGGGGTAGTTTGTCCTGAGGGGGGTCTGTATTAATGGGGGGTGGTTTGTCGGGAGGTCTGTACTAATGGAGGGGGGAGGTTTGTCCTGAGGGGGAGTCTGTACTAATGGAGGGGGGTCTGTACTAATGGAGGGGGGGTGGTTTGTGTGGGTAGACTGTACTAATGGAGGGGTGTGGTTTGTGGGGGGTTGTACTAATGGAGGGGGGTGGTTTGTGTGGGGGGTCTGTACTAATGGAGGGGGGGTGGTTTATGGAGG
The DNA here is from genome assembly GCA_037953035.1 of Aquarana catesbeiana. Taxonomy (NCBI): domain Eukaryota; kingdom Metazoa; phylum Chordata; class Amphibia; order Anura; family Ranidae; genus Aquarana; species Aquarana catesbeiana. The sequence continues at coordinate 895,478 of JBBHAA010000628.1, read as the reverse complement.
AGTCTGTACTAATGGAGGGGGGGTAGTTTATCCTGAGGGGGGTCTGTACTAATGGGGGGTGGTTTATGGGGGGGTCTGTACTAAGGGGGGGTGGTTTATGGGGGGTGTCTGTACTAATGGAGGGGTGTGGTTTGTGTGGGGGGTCTGTACTAATGGGGGGGTGGTTTGTGGGGGGGGGTCTGTACTAATGGAGGGGGGTCTGTACTAATGGAGGGGGTAGTTTGCCCTGAGGGGGGTCTGTACTAATGGGGGGTGGTTTATGGGGGGGGCTGTACTAATGAAGGGGGGTGGTTTGTCGGGGGGGTCTGTACTAATGGAGGGGGGGTGGTTTGTCCTGGGGGGTCTGTACTAATGAAGGGGGGCCTGTACTGAGGGAGGGGTTTATACTTAGTGGGGCGTCTGCACTGACGGAGGGGGTCTATACTTAACCACTTGAGCCCCGGACCATTATGCTGCCTAAGGACCAGAGGTCTTTTTCCAATTTGGCACTGCGTCGCTTTAACTGCTAATTGCGCGGTCATGCAATGCTGTACCCAAACGAAATTTGCGTCCTTTTTTTCCCACAAATAGAGCTTTCTTTTGATGGTATTTGATCATCTCTGCGGTTTTTATTTTTTGCGCTATAAACGGAAACCGAAAATTTTGAAAAAAAATGATATTTCTACTTTTTGTTATAAAAAAAATCCAATAAACTCAATTTTAGTCATACATTTAGGCCAAAATGTATTCGGCCACATGTCTTTGGTAAAAAAAATGTCAATAAGCGTATATTTATTGGTTTGCGCAAAAGTTATAGCGTCTACAAACTAGGGTACATTTTCTGGAATTTACACAGCTTTTAGTTTATTTTTTTTCAAATATAATTTTTTATTGAATTTTTGACAAGGAAAAGAGAAAACAAAAACAAATACGAAAAAAGAAAAAGCATATCATAATCGATATAATACATCCGTGGTCTTTCTATTAGCATTCTGACAAATACCGTCATCATATATCCTTTCCATTAAAGTGTTCCATTCTATCTGCATGGAAACTGGCCTATGACATCATTTATTCTCTTTAGATTCGTGACTCCGTCTTTGTAGTCCATAGGTATATTAACCACCATACAGTATTACAATATAACCGGAATGACATCTTCCCAATATTTGCTTATTCTTGCATAATTCCATCATAGTTGGTGTGAATGGAAAGTTGTCTGTTACTGAAATAACAGACCACTTATTGCACAGAAAAAAGAGAGAAAAAAAAAAAAAAAATTATATATATATATAATACACATACATATATATACACATACATACATATATATATATATACATATACATATACATACACATACACATACACATACATAAGAAGTAAAGGCAGAGTGGAAGGGGTGAGAAAGGGAGGGGGGGGGGGTTATAGATAGACGCGAGCGCGATGGATCCGGCCAAGGTTCTATCCCGTAGCCGCTACCTAATCAAGGGGTTCTCAAGAATTTAGTAAGGTTTGTCCTTCATCTGAGAAAATATATATGTTCCAGGATAACCAGTTTCTTGAATGTTTGTCTTGTTTGTGTTGGGCAGTCAGTATTAGGTCTTCCATCTTTTTGATTTCTTCAACTCTACGTAGCCACATTCCCACCGTAGGGGGTGTACTCTGTTTCCACAATGCTGGAATACAGGACTTCGCTGCATTGAGCAGATGTCTGACCACTGACTTTTTATATGATTTAATTGGGGCTGAGGTGGCATGTAACAGAAAAACGGCTGGATCTCTTTGCGTTATGTGATTCGTGAATTTTTTAACAATTCTCTCTACTGCTACCCAAAACTGCTGTACTGGTGAACAGGTCCAAAAAATGTGTAGGAGCGTCCCCTCCTCAGAACCGCACCTCCAGCATCTATCAGAAGTGCCGGGGAAAAATTTGTGTAATAATTGAGGTGTGTAATACCATCTAGTCAGAATTTTGTAATTTGTCTCCTGAATTTTTGTACAGATGGATGATTTCAGTGTAAGTTGAAGTATGTTTTGTGTTTGTGCTGCTGTAAAATTACATTTTAGATCCTGTTCCCATTTTCGTAAAAATACCAAGTCTGGTTGTTCAGTCGGTGTGTTGAGTATGTCTTGGAGAGCACCTGAGGCAGAGTGCCCTCCCCTCTACAGTATTCTTCTAGCGTCGTCATATCGCGCTTATATCGCATCGGTTCTGGTATTGAGTAAAGGAAATGGTGTAGCCGAATCGCTTTCCAAAATGACAATTGAAAACCCCCGTTATCATTCGTCAGAGACTGAATTGAGGTCCAGTGGTCGTCTTCCACATAATGTGATGCACAGTCTTTACCTGCCTCCCAGAGCGTCTCATAGTTTGAATAGTCTAGCCCTGGTTCGAACGCTGGATTCCCCAGAATAGGGAATAAGGGGGATTGTTTGGAGGTCAATGAAGTGTTTTTAAGTATATTTAACCCTACTGACAGCGTGGCACCAATGGTCGGGTGTGAAGTCATATCCCTAGGTAGTTTATCATAGCACCAGATAGCCCCCTTCAAGGGTATATTAACCTGATGGTTCTCTACTTGGATCCATAGTTTGGTTTTGTCGTGTCTGTTCCAGTCGATGATCCTCCCTAGGTGCACAGCTTGATAATAGTGTTTTGCGTCCGGGAGGGCGAGACCTCCATAGTGTTTCGGTAGAGTCAAATAGCATCTTTTTAGTCTAGGCTTAGAGTGTGACCACACAAATTTTATAAATAGGGAATGTATTTGTTTAAAATAGTTACCAGGGATTCTTATAGGTAAGGCTTGAAATAGGTATAGAAATTTTGGAAGAATGCACATCTTGATTAGATTGCATCTCCCAAACCATGAGTGAAGACCTTTGCCCCACTCTGCTAGTAACCCTTTAACTGTGCTCAGGATTGGAGGGAAGTTCAGTTCAAATGTGCATTTCAGATCCCTGGGTATGTTAGTGCCCAGGTACTTGAAGTGACTGTCTGACCACTTGAAATTGAATTTGGACTTCAGAGAGGAAAGTTGTTCCATCGGCATATTAATTCCCATTGCTGCTGATTTGTCAAAATTAATCTTTAGGTTGGACATGTTCCCGTATCTCTGAAATTCTTTAATTAAATTTGGGAGGGAGATAATCGGATTGGTTAAGGAAAATAGAAGATCATCCGCGTATGCGGAAATCTTGTATTGTCTGTGCCCTATGGAAATCCCAGAGATATCTGGGTTCCTGCGTATCGTGTTTAGAAAGGGTTCGAGTACCAGGGCAAAAAGAAGGGGTGACAGCGGGCATCCTTGTCTGGTACCATTAGAGATATTAAAAGGAGCAGACAGGATTCCATTAGCCTTGACCCTAGCCGTAGGTAACGAGTAGACATTAGAGATCCATTGCAACATGTGGTTACCTAATCCGATGTGCTTCAGGACTGCTGTCATAAATTCCCAGCTCACCCGATCAAATGCTTTCTCAGCGTCTGTGCTGAGAAAGGTACAAGGCGCTTTAGATACATTAGCTCTATGGATCAAATTAAGGACTTTTGTGGTGTTGTCCCTAGCTTCACGCGTAGGGACAAAACCCACCTGGTCTAAATGTATCAGCTTAGGCATATGTTGGGATAATCTATTTGCCAAGATTTTGGTGAGGAGTTTAAGATCTATATTTAGAAGAGATATGGGCCTGTAGCTACCACAGGCCGCGGGATCTTTCCCTTCCTTAGGTATAAGGGATATGTGCGCGCTTAATGTGTCTCTCTGCAAGTGGCCCCCTTCCGTAAGCTTGTTAAATAGTTTCAACATACGTGGGCCTAGAATCGGCAGCAGAGTCTGGTAGTACTGCAGAGTCAAGCCGTCCAGACCCGGAGCTTTACCCGGTTTCATGTTTTTAATTGCGCCTTGTAGTTCTACCATTGTGATGGGTTCTTCTAGGGCAGCTGCATCTTCTGCTGATAGTTTGGGGGTATTAGCTAGAGAAAGATATTCCCTTATTGCGGTGTCAGTGACTCCTGACTTCGGGAGGTTATATAAGGAGGAGTAAAAATTTTTAAATTCATCTGCTATTTGCGTGGGTGTCGCCCTTTTTTGCCCTGATGGGGATATGATTTGTGGTATATATGCGCGTAACCTCTGTTGTCTAACTGCCCTTGCAAGAATTTTCCCACATTTATTCCCCGATTCATAGGTGAGTTTTCTACACGCTTGTAAAGCTGCTTTCGCTTGGTAATGTAATATATCTACCGTCTGTCTGCGTAATGTAAGGAGTTCTGTTTCTATGGATGTGGTCGGATTTTGTTTATGTGTTTTTTCTAAATCGTGGGTTTTCTGTAATAGAATTAATAACTGTTTCTCCCGTTCCCTTTTGATATGTGCACCATGTTTGATCAGGATTCCTCTGATCACAGACTTATGGGCTTCCCAGAGTATCCCAGGGTCACAATTGTCAATATCATTCGTCTGAAAATAAAATTTAAGTTCTTTTGTGACATCAGCTAACACTGTGGGGTCCTGAAGTAAACTTTCGTTTAGTCGCCAAAATCTTGATTTTGTCGTCGCTGTTCGTGAGAGGGAATATTTCAGGGTAATAGGAGCATGGTCAGACCAGGTGATTGTGCCTATGTCGACTCTGTCCATTGCCTCCAGTTGGTTATGAGGCAAAAGAAAAAGATCGATGCGGGAATATGATTTGTGTGGTGATGAGAAGAATGTATAATCCCTCTCTCCGGCGTGTAAAAGTCTCCATACGTCAATCATTCTGGTCTCATGTAGTGTCTTGGTGATTCGTTTGTGTACACCCCTCCGGAGAGAGGACGCTCCATTTGATGTGTCTACCGATGGGCACAGAGGAACATTAAAATCGCCGCCTAGTATTAGTTGTCCCTCTGCAAAAGGTAGCAGTTCGTTCAATGTTTTGGATATGAAAATATCCTGTCTGTCATTTGGGGCGTATACAGTCGCTAGAGTCACCATTACATCACCAATCAGTCCTTTGAGAAACACATATCTCCCCTCTGTGTCAATTCTGGTGTCTCTACAGGTCCAGGGCACATTCCCCGAGATCAGTATAGACACTCCCTTTGATTTGGCTGAGGGATTGGTAGCGTGGTATGTAGTTGGGAAATATCGGTTTTTCAAACACATCAGTGCACCCGTTTTAAAGTGAGTCTCCTGGATAAACGCCACATCTGCTTTAGATCTTTTAAGATCATTCAGGAGCATGCGACGCTTTTCCGGCACATTCAGCCCTTTGGTGTTTAGGGTATAGATAGTAATTTGATCCATCACGCTCACGCCAATAAAAAAAAAAAAAAAAAAAAAAAAAAAAAGAGGGGGGGGGGGGCTAGTAATGAAATAGGGAATAGAAGACTTGAAGGAGCAGGAGGAGGAAAAGGAAAAGGTAAAAAGAATAAGAGCCAAGAGAGCTCTAGACACAAAACAAAAACAATGAAAAGGGGTGGACGATCAAACCAAAAGATCGTCCTACACGTACTAGTTGTCGTTAGGCAACTAGGTGCAATTCCTTGCAATGAAACACACTCCAGTTATCACCGGGAAGGTGTTTCGGCCTAATGGGGATGAGGTTAGACTACGACCGGGGGAGCTAATCCCGGCCCGCCCCCTCCCCTACCCCTACATATAAGATAGGCATGTAAGCATTGTAACCATCATAAACATTATTAAATGAACAGATAAGGTAAAACATCAACCATAGTCTTATTATTGGTAACTTCTTATCTATCTGCATCCCTTGTATTGTCTGCCCCCAATCTTATCCTTCATTGCTATTGCCATATAACTGAGCAAATTCCAACTGGCCTTTCTTACCACAATCTAATTAGTGTTTCCCCCCTCCCTCCATACCGACCCCTCTTACTCAAAACATAAATGTTCTGTTTTCCCTCTCCCCCCTCCCCAGTTGACCCTCCTCCCGCAATACTGATATGCAATCGTGGCTTACAGTGATCCCTAACTTTTCAAATTCCTGAGAAAAAGTTCCCTGCGGTAATACACAGACATATTTAAAGTGTGCGTAACTTAGTGCAAAATAGTTCCAAGAGAGAAAACACACTTGTGTGGAACCAGGATAGAACATTTCCGACACAGGGAGCAGTGACATATTGATGCACAATATTCCCAATACTGATTGTCCATTGCGTAGCGTGGAGACAGGGTTGGGAGAAATTAACTCCTGCCGTCCGTATGGCACAGGCAGAGTCACCGTCAAAACCCCTTCATCAATAGAAAGTTTCTTATTCCAGGGACTGCCATTAGGGGGTGCAGTGTTAACCTGACTCAATTCCAGGACTCCTTCTCCAACCTCCCTGGTCACAACAGTAACCATATCCTGTCCCAAGTAGCCAGATTAGTGGGGGGGGGGATGGCTCATATCTGCAACTCTGAGGGGAGGACAGTCGGTTCTTTTGGTATGTTGTTAGGGGAGTTCAGACTACACAGCTTTAAGAATGGGGCCTTGAACAGTAAAATATGAAAAATAAGAAATCCAAACAAACGTGGATAAAAAAGGCAAAAGTCAAAGCATCTGGGGCAACATACATATTCTCACCACAACAGACGACTCTAGGTTTCTCTGTCTTCTGCTGGAGACGTGATCCTTGATCTGCGTTGAGTGCGTTGTGGTCTTGGTGAGCCTGGCCTTCTTAGATTTGGACCCCCTGGGTGGTTAGCAAATCTTGGGATCAGTTGAAGCCAGTCTGGAACCGTTACTGGATCGGTTTCTAGAAAGTCAAACAATGTAGGAAGTTCCGCATAGGATCGTAAGGTGAAAAATTGGGATCTCTTCTTGAAAGTCACCGATATGGGGTATCCCCAGCGATATGTGATGCCCGCGCGTTGGGCCAACTCAAGCACTGGCTTCAACATTGCTCTGCGCTGCAGGGTGGCTCTGGAAAGATCAGGCATGATCCGGATAGATGCACCGTCAAATTCCACATCTCTCATCTCCCATGCTTTCCGCAAGATGATCTCTTTATGGGTGTACTGGTGTACTCTGCAGATCACATCTCTTGGGCGGTTCGGATCCGTTGATTTCGGCCCCAGCGCCCTGTGAATCCGGTCAAAGGACATCGTCGCAGGAAAGTCCGCTCTTGCTATGTCTCTGAAGATGGCTATAGCAGTACCTGTGAGATCCTCTGTACCCGTGGCTTCGGGTAGGCCCCTTATACGCAGGTTGTTCCTCCTGCTGCGATCTTCATTTTCTTCTAGGTGAAGTTGCTGGTTCAATAGTGATTTTGTTTGATTTGCTTGAATATCTTCCACTTGCTTTAGGCGCTGTGTAAGTTCCGTTACTGTGGCTTCTCCTGCACCCATGCGATCTGACAGTGCTGTGATGTCGGTGCGCACTGCTGCTATGTCTCTGCGGTGTGAGGCTTCCAGCCTGCTGGCTAGAGATTCAAAGTCTGCTCTGGTAGGTATTGCTCTCAACAGTGCTCTCAGCTCCTCATCCGCGTGCAGGGTCAGGGGTGTATTATGTGAGACCTGTGTGTCTTGGATGACATCCCTGAGCAGCAGAGGGGTAGAGATGTCTCCATCTGATGTACAGGGTGCCATGGACGGTGTTAGTGAGCAGTGCTGTGAGGTACTCATAAGCTCTGTTGTCCGGAGCAACAGAGGTGTAGTAATGTCTCTATCAGATGCACCGGGGGCCATGGGCTGTGTCAGTGAGCAGTGCTGTGGGGTACTCACATGTTCGTTCTTCTGCATGGCGGCCGCCATCTTTGAAGCGGGGGATGGGTCACTGGGGTCCGAAAGATATTGTCTGATGGCTCCGTTTTGCTGTGTTTTTGGCGTTGGTCTTTTATGTTGTCGGTTGCTCTTTCCTCTGCGTCTTCCAGCAGAGTACATGCCGCTGATTAAATGCTGGTATGGCTGGTTTAAGGGCAGGAAAGGCCGGGGCGGACCGGGAGCCACTCAGCATGTCTTCACACGGCCATGTCCAGACCACGCCCCCGAAGGGTCTTTTATAAACATGATGGGGTCATTGATCAGTAGCCCTGTGGACTTGTATAGTATTTGTGGGGGGGTGATTGTTAGGGCAAGTGGATCCTGGTACTCCGTGAGGGGGTGGCCAGCCGGGTATCATAGGACAGTCAATAAACACTTGTAGTCTCCCCCCTCACAGTAACAGGCAGGCAGAGGCCAGGTATGATGGGTGGTATATCAGGGGTGCCAGTGTACAGAAGGCCCTGAGCAGTGTGGCAAATGCAGCAGCCAGTGGGGCACACTAAGCCATCCAATACCTTGGGTCAGTCAGGCAGTCTCTGGTAGTGTCTCAGGCCCTGGCAGGGACCAGGGTGTTTGCCCAGGCAGGTGGGGAAAGGGGGCCCGCAAATAGCTGTGGGCCTGACCGGTCCCGATGACCTCCGATGGGGATGCGGCCTCAGGAAAGAGCGGGGATCCACAGGCCTCACTAGGCCGCACTAGGCCGGACCAGGCCGCGGCCGCCACGAGCGTCCCAGAAGCCCAGCAGAGCCACCGGACCGTGCCTGATGCACAGGGGGATAGTCTGTGTGTGTGGATGAGGGTCCCCTTACCTCCGGATCCGTCCGGATTGCGATCCCTCTGGAAGGCCCTAGGCCGGCAAGATGGCGGCGGCCGCGGGAGTCCGGAGGCCTCTTGTAGGTCAGATTTCTCTAAAATATCCCCGGATAGTGTAGCAGGGAGTCCCGGTGACTAGCCTGGCGGCTTTTTGTTGCGTTTTTTGGGGTTTAAATACGCGGATGCCGGTGGATTAGCCAGCAGGGCTCTGGAGCTCTCCACCAGCTTTTAGTTTATGACTGCCTATGTCATTTCTTGAGGTGCTAAAATGGCAGGGCAGTACAAAACCCCCCCAAATGACCCCATTTTGGAAAGTAGACACCCCAAGGAAATTGCTGAGAGGCATGTTGAACCCATTGAATATTTATTTTTTTTGTCCCAAGTGATTGAATAATGACAAAAAAAAAAAAAAAAAAAAAATTTACAAAAAGTTGTCACTAAATGATATATTGCTCACACAGGCCATTGGCCTATGTGAAATTGCACCCCAAAATACATTCAGCTGCTTCTCCTGAGTACGGGGATACCACATGTGTGGGACTTTTTGGGAGCCTAGCTGCGGGACCCCGAAAACCAATCACCGCCTTCAGGATTTCTAAGGGTGTAAATTTTTGATTTCACTCTTCACTGCCTATCACAGTTTCGGAGGCCATGGAATGCCCAGGTGGCACAACCCCCCCCAAATGACCCCATTTTGGAAAGTAGACACCCCAAGCTATTTGCTGAGAGGCATATTGAGTCCATGGAATATTTTATATTTTGACACAAGTTGCAGGAAAGTGACACATTTTTTTTTTTTTGCACAAAGTTGTCACTAAATGATATATTGCTCACACAGGCCATGGGCATATGTGGAATTGCACCCCAAAATACATTTAGCTGCTTCTCCTGAGTATGGTGATACCACATGTGTGGGACTTTTTGGGAGCCTAGCCGCGTATGGGGCCCCGAAAACCAATCACCGCCTTCAGCGTTTTTAAGGGCGTGAATTTTTGATTTTACTCTTCACTGCCTATCACCATTTCGGAGGCCATGGAATGCCCAGGTGGCACAAAACCCCCCCAAATGACCCCATTTTGGAAAGTAGACACCCCAAGCTATTTGCTGAGAGGCATGGTGAGTATTTTGCAGCTCTCATTTGTTTTTGAAAATGAAGAAAACATTTTTTTTTTTCTTTTTTCAATTTTCAAAACTTTGTGACAAAAAGTGAGGTCTGCAAAATACTCACTATACCTCTCAGCAAATAGCTTGGGGTGTCTACTTTCCAAAATGGGGTCATTTGGGGGGGTTTTGTGCCACCTGGGCATTCCATGGCCTCCGAAACTGTGATAGGCAGTGAAGAGTGAAATCAAAAATTCACGCCCTTAGAAAGCCTGAAGGCGGTGCTTGGTTTTCGGGGTCCCGTGCGCGGCTAGGCTCCCAAAAAGTCTCACACATGTGGTATCCCCGTACTCAGGAGAAGCAGCAGAATGTATTTTGGGGTGTAATTTCACATATTAACATGGCATGTTTGAGCAATATATCATTTAGTGACAACTTTGTGCAAAAAAAAAAATAAATAAAAAATTGTCTCTTTCCCGCAACTTGTGTCGCAATATAAAATATTCCATGGACTCGACATGCCTCTCAGCAAATAGCTTGGGGTGTCTACTTTCCAAAATGGGGTCATTTGGGGGGGTTTTGAACTGTCCTGGCATTTTATGCACAACATTTAGAAGCTTATGTCACACATCACCCACTCTTCTAACCACTTGAAGACAAAGCCCTTTCTGACACTTTTTGATTACAAGAAAAAGTTATTTTTTTTTGCAAGAAAATTACTTTGAACCCCCAAACATTATATATTTTTTTAAAGCAAATGCCCTACAGATTAAAATGGTGGGTGTTTCATTTTTTTTTTTCACACAGTATTTGCGCAGCGATTTTTCAAACGCATTTTTTGGGGAAAAAACACACTTTTTTAAATTTTAATGCACTAAAACACACTATATTGCCCAAATGTTTGATGAAATAAAAAAGATGATCTTAGGCCGAGTACATGGATACCAAACATGACATGCTTTACAATTGCGCACAAACGTGCAGTGGCAACAAAATAAATACATTTTTAAAAGCCTTTAAAAGCCTTTACAGGTTACCACTTTAGATTTACAGAGGAGGTCTACTGCTAAAATTACTGCCCTCGATCTGACCTTCGCGGTGATACCTCACATGCATGGTGCAATTGCTGTTTACGTTTGACGACAGACCGCCGCTTGCGTTCGCCTTAGCGCAAGAGCAGGGGGCGACAGGGGTGCTTTTTTTTTCTTTATTATTTCTTTGCTTTTTTATCTTATTTTTAAACTGTTCCTTTCATTTTTTTTTTTTTTTTAATCATTTTTATTGATATCTCGGGGAATGTAAATATCCCCTATAATAGCAATAGGTAGTGACAGGTACTCTTTTTTGAAAAAATTGGGGTCTATTAGACCCTAGATCTCTCCTCTGCCCTCAAAGCATCTGACCACACCAAGATCGGTGTGACAAAATGCTTCCCCAATTTCCCAATGGCGCTATTTACATCCGGCGAAATCTAAGTCATAAAATGCTCGTAGCTTCCGGTTTCTTAGGCCATAGAGATGTTTGGAGCCACTCTGGTCTCTGATCAGCTCTATGGTCAGCTGGCTGAATCACCGGCTGCATTCTCAGGTTCCCTGTTGAGACAGGAGAGCCAGAGAAAAACACGGAAGACGGTGGGGGGGGGGGCATTCCCTCCCACGGCTTGTAAAGGCAGTCTAGAGGCTAATTAGCCGCTAGGATTGCTTTTACATGAAAGCCGACCGCTGGCTGAAAAGAATGATACCAAGATGATACCTAAACCTGCAGGCATCATTCTGGTATAACCACTCAAAGTCGTGAATGGCGTACCTGAAGACAAAAAAATGGTTAACAATAAAGCACAGTAAACGGTAAAGTATAAAAAATTGCAGACCTGAAAAACAAACATGATAAAACATAATAACAATAAAACATTGCAGAATAGAATACAGTAAAAAAGAGCAGAACAATAGAGAGAGAATAGAGAGAGAGAGAACAATAAAACGACAACTATTTTTTTTTATTTTATATTTTTGTATGTTTTTTTTTTTTTGTTTACACTTTTTTTTGTAACTAACTTTTATAACTGTAAACGGTTCCAGGTTCGGGTCTCTCAAAATGCGATGGCATCTTGGGAGACCCTGTGAAAGTGTGTCTAGTCTGTGCAATGCTGTACCCTATGCTAATACTCAACTAGTGAATGGTAGCGTTCAAAACATTCACCAATGCAAAGACCAGGATTGTCAGGACAGGAGGGACAATAATAGCGGGTGTCACACCTATATCCGCGCTTGCTGCAGACACAACATTTTTTTTGGGGGGGTTCGTTGGGTAGGGGTACTCGGGAGGACATAAAGAAAATGCCTCTCATGCAGCCGACTGCATTTGGTTGGGGATGTGAATGGGGGAAGTACAGGTGCTGCAGAAGCGGTGGGTTCCCAATTAGGATTGGCGAATGCAGCAGGAAGGGCACTATGGGCACGACGGGCCTGTGTTTGTCTTTTTGGTGGCAGCGGGACACTACTTGTGCTTGCCACCTCACCAGCTGGAACTGCACTTATGGGACTTGCCACGTCACCAAGTGTTACTGCAGTGCTGGTTTGACTACGACCGGGGTGTACTAGGCCGCTGGTGCTTGCCAGTTCAATAAAAAGCTTCCAAAAAAACTGTTAGCGATCGCAGGGATCAGGCCTGACTCTGCGAACGCTGCAGTTATGCGTTTAGTGTTTTGTAAGTGACAGTGATCGATCGATACTGCACTTGGGTGGGCTGGGCTGGGCCGAGCGGAGGGGCAAAACGCAGGTGCTAGCAGGTATCTGGGCTGATCCCGCTAACACTGCGTTTTTGGGAACCCTAAACTGCTGGGGACGCTAGTATAGATCTGATCGGATCAGATATTGATCCGTTCAGATACTATACCACTAAGGGAGGTGTACGGCGCGTGTGTGGGTGTTAGCGGTACTAGCGCTAACCTGACGCTGCTTGGGGCTGGTGCTTGCTAGTTCACCAAAATGCTACCAAAAAAACTGTTAGCGATAGCAGGGATCAGGCCTGACTCTGCGAATGCTGCAGTTATGCGTTTAGTGCCTTGTAAGTGTCAGTGATCAATCGATACTGCACTTGGGTGGGCTGGGCTGGGCTGCGCCGGGCGGAGGGGCAAAACGCAGGTGCTAGCAGGTATCTGGGCTGATCCCGCTAACACTGCGTTTTTGGGAACCCTAAACTGCTGGGGACGCTAGTATAGATCTGATCGGATCAGATATTGATCCGTTCAGATACTATACCACTAAGGGAGGTGTACGGCGCGTGTGTGGGTGTTAGCGGTACTAGCGCTAACCTGACGCTGCTTGGGGCTGGTGCTTGCTAGTTCACCAAAATGCTACCAAAAAAACTGTTAGCGATAGCAGGGATCAGGCCTGACTCTGCGAATGCTGCAGTTATGCGTTTAGTGCCTTGTAAGTGTCAGTGATCAATCGATACTGCACTTGGGTGGGCTGGGCTGGGCTGCGCCGGGCGGAGGGGCAAAACGCAGGTGCTAGCAGGTATCTGGGCTGATCCCGCTAACACTGTGTTTTTGGGAACCCTAAACTGCTGGGGACGCTAGTATAGATCTGATCGGACCAGATATTGATCCGTTCAGATACTATACCACTAAGGGAGGTGTACGGTACATGCGTGGGTGTTAGCGGTACTGGCGCTAACCTGACGCTGCCTGGGGCTGGTGCTTGCTAGTTCACCAAAATGCTACCAAAAAAACTGTTAGCGATCGCAGGGATCAGGCCTGACTCTGCGAACGCTGCAGTTATGCGTTTAGTGCCTTGTAAGTGACAGTGATCGATCGATACTGCACTTGGGCTGGGCCGGGCGGAGGGACAAAACGCAGGTGCTAGCAGGTATCTGGGCTGATCCCGCTAACACTGCGTTTTTGGGAACCCTAAACTGCTGGGGACGCTAGTATAGATCTGATCGGATCAGATATTGATCCGTTCAGATACTATACCACTAAGGGAGGCGTATGCCGCGTGCGTGGGTGTTAGCGGTACTGGCGCTAATCTGACGCTGCCTGGGGCGACGCATATCACCGCCGGGCGATCGGGGGGCTAAACCTTTATTCGGTAATAAACGGTGGGTTCCCTGACACTATAAAAAATAAACGAACTAACCAGCGTCACCCGTAACGGTTATACGGTGATCAGTGGTGAAAGGGTTAACTAGGGGGCAATCAAGGGGTTAAAACATTTATTAGGTAGTATATGGGGGTCCCTGTCGCTATAAAACGCTGACGGCGAACCTAAATATTTACCTCACTAACTAGCGTCACCAGTGACACTAATAAAGCGATCAGAAAAATGATCGCTTAGTGACACTGGCGACAGGGGGTGATCAAGGGGTTAAAACTTTATTAGGGGGGGTTAGGGGGGTATCCTAGACCTAAAGGGGGATAATACTAACTGTCCCAACACTGTAACTGTCACAAACTGACACCAATGCAGTAATCAGAAAAAAAAAAAAAAAAACTGCTGGTGTCAGTTTGTGACAGGGAGGGGGGGGGTGATTGGGGGGGATCGGGGGGCGATCGGGGGGGGGGGGATCGGGGTGTTTTGTGTGCCTGGCATGTTCTACTGTGTGTGTAGTGTTGTGCACTCACAGTGAAGTCTTCTCTCCTCGGCGCTGCAACGGAAAATACCGAGCCGAGGAGAGATGACATCATTTCCTTTGCTGCTGTTTAGCATACAGCAGCAAAGGAAGTGATCTGATTGGCCGGCGGCGATCGCGAGGGGGGGGCCACGAACGGATGGCCTCCCCCTCACCTCCGATCGCAGGGGGACATAACAGGACCGCCTCGGGCACCGGGGGGGGTCCGATCGGACCCCCCACCCGCGGGAGGCAAATCACGTATATGTACGTGATTTTGCCTGCCCGTGCCGCCTTGCCGACGTACATCGGCGTGAGGCGGTCCTTAAGTGGTTAATGGAGGGAGTCTGTACTGAGGGGCGACTATAGTTGGTGGAGAGGGGGGTGACACCAACCCTAGTGACGTCACTGCAGCCATGGGCTCTTCTTTTCCCCCTCCCTCTCCCTCCCCTCCCTCTCCCTCTCCACCCTCTCCCTCTCCTCCCTCTCCCTCTCCTCGCGCTGCTGTACTAGTGAGCAGCGCTTGCCAGCACAGCTGCCCCACTATGTTTCTTCCCCCGCCTTCATATCGGCCAGGGAAGAAATAGAATAAAAATATAATCAGAGAAGAGGATTGTGGGACATGTAGTCCCGAGGACTGGCAGCCCCACTGTAACACGGAAACTGCAGCCCACACAGCATGCCCAGCTGAATGGGAGAGAGAGAGAGCCAGGAGCCCGGGAAAGCTTTCAGGGAAGTACACCCAGGACTCCAGAGGGAGAGGACAGTGCTGAGGGAACACCATAAGAGAGAGAACCCCGCTGCCCTGCGGAGAAAGGAATGGAGTCATTGCCAGAATGCAGATCTGGGCTCTACCCAGCGGAGTCGCCACAGGCAATCCAGAGTGAGCTGACTCCTGATCAGAGGAACCGTTGTTGCTGGGTCAGGTGAGAGGGCCGATCGGCCATTATCTCCTGTAGTATGTCTGCAGTCTTTTGACCATCTCCTGTATTATATCTGCACTCTCTGACCCTCTTCTGTACTATGTCTGCACTCTAATGCTCTTGAGCTCATTCTG
The DNA here is from genome assembly GCA_037953035.1 of Aquarana catesbeiana. Classification (NCBI taxonomy): domain Eukaryota; kingdom Metazoa; phylum Chordata; class Amphibia; order Anura; family Ranidae; genus Aquarana; species Aquarana catesbeiana. The sequence goes on along the minus strand of JBBHAA010000628.1, from coordinate 880,169 downwards.
CTTGTTAGCTCCCTCTGGTGGATGGAGGTAAGGTAGTGTTAATCTTTTCAGCTGAAATCCATTGCGAGCACAGAAAGCACTGCAGCACAGTGTCCCAAATCTCCTTCTAACTCTAGTCAAGCACCTGGCTACAGCTGTTTAGAGAAGATTAGTGAGAAGCTATCCTCCTGTTGTTTCTGCTATCATTTGTAGTATCCTGATCCCTCAAACCTCTCCTGTTCAAGTTATTCAGCAATAAGTTTTAAAAAGACATCCCCCAGACGTAGCCTATATTGTTGGTGTGCATGGGACTGTGCTTGTGACTGGCAGCCTCTGTTCTAGCTAGGCAAACCTAGGTGAGTGATATATATATATATATATATATATATATATGATATAAAAAGTCTACACACCCATAAACATCAGGTTTCTAAGTGTAAAAAAATGAAACAAAGATAAATCATTTCAGAACTTTATCCACATTTAATGTCACCTATAAACTGTACAACTCAATTGAAGAACAAACTGAAATCTTTAAGGGGGGGGGGTAAAAATAAAAATAAATAAAATAATGTGGTTGCATAAGTGTGCACACTCTCTTATAACTGGGGATGAAGCTGTGTTCAGAATTATCTGATTGACCCCAAATAAAGTTCAGCTGTTCTAGTAGGTCTTTCCTGACATTATTTTAGTCGCATCCTACAGCAAAAGCCATGATCTGCAGAGAGCTTCCAAAGCATCAGAGGGATCTCATTGTTAAAAGGTATCAGTCAGGAGAAGGGTACAAAAGAATTTCCAAGGCATTAGATATACCATGGAATACAGTGAAGACAGTCATCATCAAGTGGAAAAAATATGGCACAGCAGCCACATTACCAAGAACTGGACGTCCCTCCAAAATTGATGAAAAAGACGAGAGGAAAACTAGCCGGGGAGGCTGCCAATAGGCCTACAGCAACAATAAAGGAGCCGCAGGAATATCTGGCAAGTACTGGCTGTGTGGTACATGTAACAACAATCTCCCGTATTCTTCATATGTCTAGGCTATGGGGTAGAGTGGCAAGACAGAAGCCTCTTCTTACGAAAAAAAACATCCAAGCCCAGCTAAATGTTGCAAAAACACATCTGAAGTCTATCAAAAGCATGTGGGAAAATGTGTTATGGTTTTTCTTCAGCTGAAACCTGGGTCTTAGTCAAGGTAGAGGGAATTATGAACACTTCCAAATGCCAGTCAATATTGGCACAAATCCTTCAGGCTTCTGCTAGAAAGCTGAACATGAAGAGGAACTTAATCTTTAGCATGACAACGAGACAAAGAATACATCCAAATCAACAAAGGAATTACTTCAGCAGAAGAAGATTAAAGTTTTGGAATGGCGCAGCCAGAGCCCAGACCTGAATCCGATTGAAAATCTGTGGGCTGATCTGAAGAGAGCTGTGCACAGGAGATGCCCTCGCAATCTGACAGATTTGGAGTGTTTTTGCAAAGAATAGTGGGCAAATATTGCCAAGTCAAGATGTGCCATGCTGTTTAACCGCTTCAGCCCCGGAAGATTTTACCCCCTTCCTGACCAGAGCACTTTTTGCGATTCAGCACTGCGTCAATTTAACTGACAATTGCGCAGTCGTGCGATGTTGCGCCCAAAGAAAATTGACGTCCCTTTTTTCCCACAAATAGAGCTTTCTTTTGGTGGTACTTGATCACCTCTGCGGTTTTTATTTTTTGCGCTATAAACAAAAGAGGAGCGACAATTTAAAAAAAAAAGCAATATTTTTTACTTTTTGCTATAATAAATATCCCCCCCAAAAAATATAAAAAAACAAATATTTTCCTCAGTTTAGGCCGATATGTATTCTTCTACATATTTTTGGTAAACAAAATTGCAATAAGGGTATATTGATTGGTTTGCACGAAAGTTATAGCGTCTACAAAATAGAGGATAGTTTTATAGCATTTTTATTATTATAATTTTTTTTTTTTTTAGTAATGGCAGTGATCTGCGATTTTTATCGTGACTGCGACATTATGGCGGACACATCGGACACTTTTGACACTATTTTGGGACCATTGTGATTTATACAGCGATCAGTGCTATAAAAATGCACTGATTACTGTGTAAATGCCACTGGCAGGGAAGGGGTTAAACACTAGGGGGTGATCAAGGGGTTAAGTGTGACCTAGGGAGTGATTCTAACTGTGGGGGGGATGGGCTTCCACTCACATGACAGCGATCATTGCAGTAATCTCTGTCATGTCACAAGGCAGTCCGCCGGTCCCGTGGGCACGGTCAAGCTGTACGCAGCGGGCGCGTGAGCGCCCGCTAGCCCGCCAATTAAAGGGGATGTACAGGTATGCCCATTTGCCCACCGCTGCCATTGTACCGACATATATCGGTGTGCAGCGGTTGGCAAGTGGTTAAGGGTGTTCACACTTATGCAACCATATTATTTAATTTTTTTACTTTTACTTCCCTCCACCTAAAAGATTTCAGCTTATTGTTCAACTGAGTTGTACAGTTTATAGGTCACATTAAAGGTGGAAAAAGTTCTGAAATGATTTCTAATTTTTTCACATCACAGAAACCTGACATTTTAACAGGGGTGTGTAGACTTTTTATATCCACTGTGTATATATATATATATATATATATATATATATATATATATATAAAATGTTGTAAATGGTTTGTAAAATGTACTTTCTTGCATTATATAAATTAGACGGAGGGGAGAACAGTTCTTGGATTGTGGTGGAGAGGCATATCTCCATACCTTTTATCCTCACTAGTAAAGCCAGTGATTTTCCTAAGGCCAAGAATAACTTAGAGAGCATAGGCCTACTTTATAAAGAATGAAAAGTATGCTCAGTCTCTCTAGATGCTATCGCTTGTTATTAATGCCATTTGCGCAGTTTATGCATTGTGCTTTCAATGGACTGCTTTGCAGTGTTAAAGGCCTTTGGTGCTGCTAATGTGTAATCCTCCAAGTCTCTGTCCTTTATGTAATGTACTTATTGTAATGAAATTCAGAGCAAACAAGCAAAATCTCCCTGGATAGCTTCCAAAGCCGGCTTCGGAGATTATATAAAAAGGAACAAAGCAGAGCTTGGTTGCTTTAAAACACCATTAGTATGTCCGCAATATCATTTTTTGTACCTTTTCCCTATGTAATTGGAGGTTTTAAGATTAAAGGACCAATAATGTAAATACAAGTAGATCTGCCTAAAGAGTTTTTAATAACATTCATAATTAACGCAGGACTCCAGCTTCCTCTGTTCTCCCAAACCTCCCCTCCACCCTCTTACATATTCACATCTATTTTTTTAAACATCCTGTGTCAACTTTTTTTTTCTAAGCTGGTCTGGTGACATCACTGGTTCTTCCTCTGTTCTTCCTGCTAGACTTAACAGCGCTCATGTAGTGAATTCAGAAATACAATGATCTTAGGCTGCAGGATGACCCCAGGGGGTGGGCTTTTGACAGCCTGGGCACACAAGTAGTAGGTTGGAAGAAGAGCAGCGCTGGACATCAGAGCAATAGCTTGGCAGAGGACAGCACTGGACATATGGTGAGTACTGCAGCAAAAGCTGTTTTTTATTTTTAAATTATTTAAAAATACTCTGGAGTACCACTTTAAAGAGGTGCAATAATAATAAATAGCATCTATTGCATTTTACTTTCTAAGCTTAACATTTTTGCTAAATATGTAAATGTGTTAATAAAGACAGAGACAGCAGAAGCAAGATGCTTCCTCTTAGGCACTTTATGTTATTAAACCCTTCTTTGGAAAAGTCCAGAAAAAGTCAGAGAATTCACTATACTAAGTCTTATTCTTGTGAGTGCAATTTTAAGTTTGAGCCACTGAGCTCTGTAAACAACAAGAGGTAAGGAGAAACAGAAAAACATTTGGAAAAAAAACTCTTTCTGCTGGCTGAGAATGAGAATTAAAATATCAATATGCAATATTTTCTAACTACCAAGAATATTTTTTAAATATAGCTTTTTCATCCTGATCATAATAAAAGAAAAACATGTATAAAACCGTTATACATTCCTGTAAAGCAGAACTAAAGCAAGGATAGTCGCTTTCCCAATGCTCCCTCCTTGGTGCAATTTCTCCTGTGTGCTGGATTTCAGGCATCTTCGTTGGCTGGCACGGGATGACGTCACTCTTGCGAATGCGCAGGAGCTAGTCATTCTGGCACACAGGTTCAGCCTAGAGGAATCGAACTTGGATAGGGGAGGGATGATATGGGATGCCCATTTTATCAGCGGAACTTGTGAGGGACTAGAACTATATACACTCCAGTATATACACACATTTTCCTCTTCTACACTCCTGCACAATCTTGATTGCAGCACAAAAACTCCCAGGACCAGCTAGCACAGATTTTAGATTCAACACAGCCTGAGCTGGATCTTAGTAGTATGCCCTTTGCAGACAGGGACCACGGGCCCCTATGATGTAGCAAAAATAGAAGTCTTTGGTGCTATCTGTCCTATATATGGCTACTGCTCCCAGTACAACCTCTTCAGGCACTGCCAGCCCTCCAGGCTGCAGCTGCCTCTTTCCACTGCCATACCATTACAGTCCTCCCGATTAGCTCTGCACCCATCCCAGACTGCTCCATCCCAGTCCTTTCAGGCGTGCTTCCCAGTCCTTGTGACTGTGTGTCACTCACCAGCCCTCTTGGCTGCTCCTGTTCCTTCTGGAGACTTGCCCGACAGTGTTCTCCTGCTGTCCTCTCTTTGCTCCAGTGCCTCCTGGCCAGGACACCTCCATGTGTTTTTTTAGAAGGTCCTGACCCAGGCCCAAGTTTACCCCCCCAGACTGGAAAGTTCCCTCAAAGGCCACGACAGCCTAACACTCCATCTCCAGCTTCCACCCAAACTTTACTCCCAAGCTGGGCTGACCCAGAGTATTTGAGGGGGCTGCCCCCTGCCAACTCAAGTTGGCGGGGGGATGCCCCCTGCCAACCCAAGTTGGAGATTGGCCAGGGCCTTCAGAATAATCCAGGCAGCTCCACCTTACTTCTCCTCCCATTTTTCTAGAAGGTTCCAGTACATTCTAGAAATAGGGGGGAGGTCTCAGTGATGCTGCCTGTGAGTCATCCAGCTGTCCCTGGATCTCTGCCCAACCCAGGAAAAACACAAAAAGGCTTGGCTGCCAGCCTGTACAAATTTACCTACACTAAACACACAAAAAAAATATCTACACTTCTAGCACTAGTGGGTGCTACAAATTGAATTACAGAACCCACCCTCCCCATCAGCAGGGGATATGAAGTAAGGTTTACTTCAGAGTGACTGACAAGGGAAGTTGGATATGTAGCACAATAGCCACAATCCAATATCCATTATCATAATTATCATCCAGCATTATCAGAGCATTCAAGAGTCAGTGGTGGCTGGTGCTCAAAATTTTTGGGGTGGAGCAAACGAACTGAAAATTTCTGAAAAATATTGACACAAAAACATCAATTGCAGTCACTGCACCATCAAATGCAGCCACTGTACCCATCATATGCAGCCACTGTGCCCATCATATGCAGCCAACTGTGCCCAGCAAATGCAGCCAACTGTACCCATCATATGCCGTCACTCTGCCCATCATATGCAGCCAACTGTGCCCAGCAAATGCAGCCAACTGTACCCATCATATGCAGTCACTCTGCCCATCATATGCAGCCAACTGTGCCCATCATATGCAGCCACTGTGCCCATCATATGCAGCCACTGTGCCCAGCAAATGTAGCCAACTGTGCCCATCATATGCAGCCACTGTACCCATCATATGCAGCCACTGTGCCCATCATATGCAGCCAAATGTGCCCAGCAAATGCAGCCAACTGTGCCCATAATATGCAGCCAACTGTGCCCATCATATGCAGCCACTGTGCCCATCATATGTAGCCAACTATGCCCAGCAAATGCAGCCAACCGTGCCTACCATATGCATCCAACTGTGCCCATAATATGCAGCCAACTGTGCTCATCATATGCAGCCAACTGTGCCCAACATATGCAGCCACTGTGCCCATCATATGCAGCCACTGTGCCCAGCAAATGCAGCCAACTGTGCCCATCATATGCAGCCACTGTACCCATCATATGCAGCCTCTGTGCCCATCATATGCAGCCAAATGTGCCCAGCAAATGCAGCCAACTGTGCCCATAATATGCAGCCAACCTTGCCCATCATATGCAGCCACTGTGCCCATCATATGTAGCCAACTATGCCCAGCAAATGCAGCCAACCGTGCCTACCATATGCAGCCAACTGTGCCCATAATATGCAGCCAACTGTGCTCATCATATGCAGCCAACTGTGCCCAACATATGCAACCACTGTGCCCATCATATGTAGCCAACTGTGCCCAGGAAATGCAGCCAACTGTGCACATGATAAGCAGCCTATGTGCCTATAATATGCAGTCAACTGTGCCCATCATTTGCAGCCAACTGTGCCCATCATATGCAGAATCTGTGCCCATCATATGCAGCCTCTGTGCCCAGCAAATGCAGCCACTTGTGCCAATCAAATGCAGCCACGTGTGCCCGTCAAATGCAGCCACTTATGCCCAGTATATGCAGCCGCTTGTGCCCAGTAAGTGCAGCCAACTGTGCCCATCATATGCAGAATCTGTGCCCATCATATGCAGCCTCTGTGCCCAGCAAATGCAGACAACTGTGCCCATAATAAGCAGCCTATGTGCCCATCATATGCAGCCAACTGTGCCCATCATTTGCAGCCAACTGTGCCCATCATATGCAGCCTCTGTGCCCAGCAAATGCAGCCAATAGTGCCTATCATATGCAGCCTCTGTGCCCATAATATGCAGCCACTGTGCCCCAAACTTGCGTCGCTCCTATTAGAACGGTTCCATTGTACAGAACGGGAGGCAACTTGTCAGGCGGCTAGGTCGCCTGACAAGTCGCCCCTGTGTGAACCGAGTCTAAGGACAGGAGGATCTCAGTATCTTCCGGCAGAGATTATCTAGCTAAATCAGGTATGCATAGGCTGCCATTGATCATGCAGGCAACAATTTGTAAGCTGGATGTCATGTATGAATCCTGTATTAAACATGTCCTGCAAAATAAAATTTATCCCAAGCCACAGAAGTTTACCCTTAGAGGCAATTTCACCTAGCATAGGTTCCAAACAAATTTGGCAACCTTTCAGTAAATAAAACTGGTAAATGTATTTTTTTTAAAACTTCCTGAAGTGCTTCCTTATTTTAGAACTTTCAATAAGCTGAGTATATCGTATTATAATGCAAATGAAAGCCAAGAAGAGCAAAAAGAAAAAAATTTAAAGTTTTAGGAATGTATTTTCTGCCATTAAGTGTAACAAGCGGAAAGAATTAAGCACACCCACTAACATAGCTCGTTACGCTGCCTGGAGCGAGTTCATTACGGTCTGACACCGCGCTTCTTCTGATGACACACCAGCTTTTTGACTCCAGCCAGCATCACGGATGAGAAATGCGTTCAGCAGAGATTATTGTGGAAAGGGCAGAGGCTCGCTGAGAAGATCATTCCCGTAATGTGAGGCCATTCTTCCGGGACAGTGACCAGCAGCACACCACTCCACAGTAACAAGGTCTAACTGACTTGAAAAGCAAAGAAATTGTTTTTTTCCTGACCCATTAGCAGAAGATCATCAAGCAGAATAGGGGCAGAGAAGACAGATACTAACTAAGGGGATTTGGCTTTATTGCCAAGACATTGTTACTATAAAGGAATATTTTTAATTGAACGTCTTTTTTTCACTTGTGTTATGAAAGGACAAGGCCTGCAGTTAAAGTAGTTGTAAACCCTTACATATCACCGGAGTCTCTGCCTCCGGTGAGACACAGAGATTAAACAAATCCTGCTACATAAGTTGTACCTGTTTATCTGCAGCCTTCTCCTCTCAACAGCTGTTCAAAGTACAGAATTGAGCTTTCAGAAAGCAGGGGGTGGGGACCTGAAGTTACACTCAGCAAGGAGAGCTGAGTGCTGATTGGAGGGAAGGGACATACCCCTCCCTCTCAAACAGCACACACTAACAGAACTGAGGCTATCAATCACAGGCTGTGTGCTGGAGCTCCCTCCCCGTCACCTTTTTCCCTCTTGGTGTCAGGAAAACTTTTCAAAAGTGACTCGTGCATAGAGCAGAGGAATGAAGCAGCAAACAGAAATTACACTTAGTGCTCTGGATTGAGACAAGTACGTACTGTAGTGGAATATGCTTTGTTCATATTTTATGTCAGAGGTTTACAGCAACTTTATCAGGTCAGTCCAGATCTCTAGACAATGGACATGAGTTATAGGTAGAGAATGACAGACTCAAGAAGGAGAAACTCAAATACAAAGATCATTAAACAAAATAAACTATACTAGATTGCATACTCCCCATATACCAACTAAAAAAAAAAACATACCTCATAAATAAATTAAAAAAGTAGATTTTTTTTCCCCCCAAGTGTAGTCCTGGTTGGCAGCCCCTTTATACTGCACAGCCTGGACATTCCTGAGGCTGCTGGACCATAGCATTTCTTTCTTCCCTACCATGATTGGACTGTGCAGCACTGGACCCTGCGGGAAGTCGAGGAAAAGCTCCCTAGGGGTTTAAGCCCCAAGGGAGCTTGGAGAGAAGAAGGCAAGAGGGCACAGGTTGCAAGGAGAATAGTGCAGCCTGTGAGGGAGCATCCCTGGAATAGTGGAGAGGGACTGTGTGCCCAGGACTGTGCAAGCAAGGAGGAAAAGACTGACAGAAACCCTGGATATACAAGATAGAGAGTAAGGGAAACAACCTAGAGGCATCCTAGTGAGTGAGAAACCTGTCTGGTAAAGAAAGCTGAAGGGACTTAGAGCCTTTAGGGAGCCACTGTATTCAAAGTGGAGAGAGGACCCATGTGGGTACAGTCTTTAGAGGGGAGCTCCAAAAGTATGGTGTGACTTCTCATCTGGCCTCCAGGAAATGGCCAGTTGACCCGAGGACACTGTTGGCCACCTTTACTTGTGTTAGACTTGCTGGCTACCTTGGGACTTTGCTGCCATTCCGGTATGCTTTGGGGGCATTATGAATACTTTCACTGTGAGAATGAGTTCTCCAACTGGTGTTTATTGGTCCTGCCACCAGCAGACTGTATATCTGTTCTCCTCTGGCCAGTGTTGTAGGCAGGGAGAAAGCGCTACAAGATAGGCCACCTTGTTTATTGGCATTCTTTGTTTACGATGGGCATTTCATTACTGCTATTGTTACTGCACAACTTCCAACTGTCCCTGATTTCGAGGGATTGTCCCCAATTTGGAACAAAGTCCCCCTGTCCCTTGTTCCTCCTCATTTGTCGCTCATTTTGGTCTGATTTATATCGTTGTATAAAAATGCACTTTTTATCTTTTAAAAAGTGTTTCCCAGTGCTAAATCATTCATCCAATTTCTAAAATGCTGCATTTGTACATTTCAAATACCAGTATAAAGGAATAGTAGTGGTAAAAAAAATGCACTTGTGGGTTTAACTAATATTTTTTTTTTATTATTCACCTTTAAGGGGGTGTGGCAGGGGGTGTGTTCTATGCCTACACACTTTTGCTAATAGGTGCCCCTCGTTCTCATCTCAGAACGTTGGGAGGTATGGTTATTCTAGTTATTCCCTTTTTTAACCTAGTGTGTTCAAGCTAGACCCTCCACAGGCTATCTGAGAGAACACAATTTTGTTTGTGTTACTGTGCTGTTTATTACTTTGGTATTCTTTAATGCACCAACCCTACTCTACTATTGTTCTAGTTGCAGGGCTTTTCTGGGCCCTATAAAAACAGGGCTTGTCTGGGACCTATTATGCTACAGGCCTGTCAGTGAGTGCTGTGTTCAATTCATGACTAGGGCAGCCAGATAACTTACTACACCAACAACACATGTATACTATCTTATAACTGCTATTCCATAATAATGACACGGACACCTTCTTGGATGTAAATGGCCTGTTTGGCCTTTATTAACAATAAACCAATAAAATGTAACCTTTATTTCAAATATTTAAACAATTCAAAATATTTAAAATATTCCAGCTCAACTCCAAGTAATTGGTTGCTGGTCCCTGACGACCCCCCTTTTACTTTTTGAGCCTGTAATCCCTTTTTAGTTAGCATTCGTCCCCAGCTTCCAACTTGCCTCGGGACTCACTAACTGACAACAGACCCCCACAACTTATTACCCGTTAGTCCGGACTGACACCAGACCAACCGAGAGGACTCCATACCTGGGATGGGTCCCAACATTTTCCAATACCTCATGTTTTATATCTGAATCAATATATCTGTCGTCAAGGACCCAACCGCAACAACACTCTTCGAAGTCCATCACTGTAAGCCTTCTATTAGGGCGGGCGGGAACGTTCCTCCTATCTTGCTGACTCCAGACTGCTGCCCCTGCTCCACCCAACTTCTGTACTGAATAAGACGCTCCACCCCTCTCATCCTTTTCTCCAATCTGGTAGGACCAGTACCTTTCTATACCCCTCCTATTATTAACCTGTTCCTCTCCGTAATCTACTTGCACCCTGTCATGTCTGTCCTACGCCTACTTTTCAATGCAGCTGCTACATGTCTTGACTAGGGCAGCCAGATAGCTTACTACTCCAACAACACATGTATACTATCTTATAACTGCTATTCCATAATAATGACACGGACACCTTCTTGGATGTAAATGGCCTGTTCAGCCTTTATTAACAATAAACCAATAAAATGTAACCTTTATTTCAAATATTTAAACAATTTAAAATATTTAAAATATTCCAGCTCAACTCCAAGTAATTGGTTGCTGGTCCCTGACGACCCCCCTTTTACTTTTTCAGCCTGTAATCCCTTTTTAGTTAGCATTCGTCCCCAGCCGCCAACTCGCCTCAGGGACTCACTAACTGACCACAGACCCCCCACAACTTATTACCCGTTAATCTGGACTGACGCCAGACCAACCGGGAGGACTCCATACCTGGGATGGGTCCCAACGTTTTCCAATACCTCATGTTTTATATCTGAATCAATATATCTGTCGTCAAGGAACCAACTGCCACCGCGGCACAAGTGTGAAACCTTATACTTGCGCCCGCAGCCACACCAGCAACGCCCTCTGGATACCGTCCTCCAACCCCAATGCCCAAAGGTCAATCCCGACAGGGTTGAGATGAACCCCATCCCCTCTCAAGTACCTCCAGGTATCTATCTCCAACTCCCAATGCCGGACTACCACTCCACCATTACGGGCAATAAACCTCCCCACTTCTTTATTGATTTGATCCGTGTCTTGTTCAACTTTTCCCATGAACGGGCCCCCCTCCAGGACATGCGGGCCACTATATCTGACCACACCACAATCATGTCCGGAAAGGATGCCCTGAGCCTGAGAAAGTTCCACTGAATGTCCTTAATGACCTGTCTCATGTGACGTATTCCCAAGTCATTGCCACCCACGTGAAGGACCAGGATGTAGCTCGGTCCAACCTAGAAAAACGATGTACTTCGGGTACCACTTTGTGCCACATCATGCCCGGAAGCCCAATCCATCTGATCCTGCCTTCCTCTCTTGTAAGCCTGAGCTGCCTACCATCTGGCCTGACATCCGCCCTTCTTGCCCCCCAAAAAACGTACGAGTGTCCCATTATCCAGATGAGACATCCAGGGGCATCTGAAAAGACAGAACAAAAACATACCCAGCAACAGAACTAACCAACAAGCTGGAAAAAATATACTTACAGGGGAAAGTATAATCACATTAAATGTGGAGTTGATATCTCGTTGACTCCCATCTACCAATCTTCTTTACCACTTCTGTAGCAAGTCCCCACCGGGACACCTCCGTGGCCGCCCCGATGCAAAAAGAGTGGGCTGCATAATCCCCCGGGGGCAAACCACCCGCCTTTAAACATTTTCGTAATACTGCTGTGAACTGAAATCTGGACAGGCACGATCCATCCCAGTGGGTGAACAATGCACCTTCCCCTGTTGGACGGATAGCCAAAAACTGCCTCAAGGCAGTCACTGGACAGAACTGGGTGTCTAACCACTTGAACAATTCTACTCGTATATTTCTTCCTTGCTGGTCCGATTTTGATCCCCTAATCCAAATATTCACTGACGTGTTTGAGCACAGTACATCTTCAAGCCTTAAACCACCCACCACCCGTTTTGACGGTGAAACCATCTCACCGATTCTTAACGCCCCAAAAAAGGCTAGCATAAAAGCCGCCCGGAAAAGCACTTTCTCAAAATATGTATAATATATAACACACCTTATCCAAACATGCTAAAATAGTCCCCAATACCTCAAACGAAATTGGGTGTCTGGAATCCTTCTGGTAAGATCCCCTTCGGTACCCCCTCAACACCTTGCGAACCATAAAACACTTTGTGAAATCCCTGAGCCCCTTACACTGAAACCAAATCGCTAAGGCTGCCATCTTTTTTCCTATTGAGGACCCCAAAACACCCCTCGAATAATTAACGCATATAAAGCACAACACCCATGCCTGTATTTCTTCCGGGTCCTCCGACCTCCTCCTACCTCAACCATCAGGTCCAACCATTCCTGCCATACTTTTTGATACGCCTTCCATGTTCCAGCGCTGAGGGAATGTATCAAACCATCGACGACTCCAATGCAATCTTTCATAATGAGGGCATGGCTCCCCGACCAAGTCCGCCTCCGGTGCCAGCTTGCGGAATTCTTCCCACTGGAAACAAGACAAAGCATCCGCTAACTTGTTGTTAACCCCAGGGATATGAACTACATAAACAAATGCATGCAAATGCACCAGTTGTCTTAACAATCTGACCACCGGGGGGGGGGGAAGATGCCGAAATGTTGTTAATCGCCACCACTACCCCCATATTGTCACAGTTAAACCGTACTTTTTTGTTACGCAAGGCCTCCCCCCATAATTCCACCGATAAGACAATGGGAAAAAGGTCCAGCAGAACCAAATTTCTGAGGAAACCTGCCTCCCCCCAAGTCCCGGGCCATGGCTCCACCTCCCCTGACAATACGCGCCATATCCTGCTAATCCCGCTGCGCCTGTGAACAAGACTAAATCAGCATTGCTGACCGGGCCCGTCTGCCACATCGAGCGCCCATTGAAAGATTCCAAAAAAGCATACCAAATCCTCAAATCTTCCTGCAGTTCTCTAGACAGCCATATGAAATGATTGGGTACCTGCACGCCGGCCGTGGCAGCCGCCAGTCTCCGACAAAATATGCGACCCATGGGAATAATCCTGCACGCAAAATTTAATTTTCCCAAAAGTGATTGCAGTTCCTTCAAACACAGCTTCCGCTTGCCAAACGCTGTACTCACCTCCTTTTTCAATGCCACCAATTTTTCTTCTGGCAGTCTACACTCCATGGCCATGGAGTCAATGGTGATACCCAGAAAAACCAACTCTGAGGTTGGGCCCTCTGTCTTGTCCGCCGCCAGTGGGATTCCGAACCTCTCTGCCAAATATTGTACGGTCCCCAGCAACACCCCGCAACAGTGGGATTCTGGTGGGCCCACACACAAAAAATCATCCAAATAATGGATGATTGAATTAACCCCTGCAACCTCCCTAATGGCCCATTCAAAAAACGAGCTAAAAGCTTCGAACAGGGCACAAGAAATTGAACAGCCCATAGGCAGGCAACGATCTACAAAGTAAGATCCCTGCCAGCAACACCCTAACAAATGGACGCTTTGGGGGTGCACCGGCAACAATGTGAATGCTGACTCCGCATCGGTTTTTGCCATGAGGGAACCCTTGCCATACTTCCTAACCCACGAAACGGCCGCATCGAAAGATGTATAAGTAACCGCACAGATGTGCGGGTCAATACCATCGTTCACTGAGCCGCCCTTTGGGTAAGACAGGTGATGAATCATCCTGTATTGCCCCGGCTCCTTCTTCTGAACCACTCCCAATGGGGAAAATACCAACCCTGGCAACGGCGGTGCAGGAAATGGGCCGGCCATCCGGCCCAGCGCCACTTCCTTAAACAACTTTGCCGACACCACCTCATGTTGGAGAAGTGCCGACCGCAAATTGTCCAATACAGGCGGGACCTCCCGCACCGTGCTCGGAATCTGAAAACCCTCTCTAAACCCAGCCTCTAACAAACTTGCTGCTGCCCGATCGGGATACCTACTTAGAAAAGGCAGCATCTTTTCCATTCTCACCGGCGTCATCTCTTTTTCTAGCGATGTCCCCCGTGCGACCTTTTCCTTGCCTGAAGTAGCGCGCGAAGGGGTTTGCACCACTGCACCTGGAACATTCGTATTTGTAGCAACACCAGTTGCCCAACCTGCATGTTCCTTCATTGAACTGCCAACAAACCCCTTTCTTTTTAGGGGCTGGCGATCCTGCTGAGGAGGCGCCGCTGACCCCCCCGGAAAAAATTGACTCGTAGCCCTGGAAGAAGTCATCAATCTCATCCAGAGACTAATGTCTTTGTGGTCCCATCTAATGGCCTTCCGCTGGGGAAATTGCTCATCATACTGAAGCCACGCTAAGCCCCCATATACCCTGTGCGCCTCGCTAATTGTCTCCAAGTAGCAGAACAGAGCCAAGCAGTTCTCAGGGACTTTTTCCCCAATCACGCTCCCAAATATCGCAAACGCTTGCAACCAGTTCGCAAACGTGCGTGGAATGAGCCTATACCTCCTCTTTTCTTCCTCTTCCTTCTTACTATCGTCCGGCTTTACCCGATCTAAATTCAATTTCTCTAACGTGACCAGGGAAAATATTTCCACAAACTCATCCTTCCAAATTTTTTCTCGTACCTCTTTTTTCAAATGCGCCGCCAGTGGTCCCTCGAAGCACACATACACCTCGCACCATGCCGCATGCGCTAATCGTACCTTTTCAGCCTCCTTATCCTTTGGCGCTATCCCTGTTGCTGTTCCCACGCCGTCTTTTTCCGTCTTCGTCTCCGCGACCGCGGACGTTGAAGCTTTTTGTGGGGGATCCGCCATGACTGGGGGCTCCCTAACATTCGTGGGAGGTGTGACCCAGGGACTAATTGGGGCCGAGGGCTGTGGAGCCCCACTCTCCAGGCGGCGTATTAGCTCCCGCAGTGCCTCCCACATGCCCCCCCCGGTGTACCCTGCGTATTACCTCCCCCCCAACCACAGATACCGGAGACAATACATTTTGAACGTTAAGAGAAGTAGATATTTGCTTACCCGGCTGCCTCGGGCGAGAAGACCCTCCAGCCATCTGTCCCATCACCACCGCCGCCTCTTGGGGGTCCTCACTCAGCTCTCTCTCTTGCTGCTGCTGGATGACCTCTCTGGTTGCACCTGCGACTGCCGCTGTCCTTCTTCCGGCCGTCCGCTATGTCTCATTGCTGTGCCTGTGTCAATCTGTGGGGGTGACCTCCCCCTGAGGGCTCCGTCCTCCATCACTGTCCTGCATCTCGCTGACGTCATTTTGCTGCACCGCCAACGCGGCCAGCACACAGGCGCCGCTCTGGCCAACCCTCCCAGGCCCCGACCTGGGCCTGGAGGCGGGGCCTCCTGACTGCCGCTCTGCAAATGTCGCCAGGCCTCCTCCATGAGGCAAGATGGCACCGCCACATGGCGAGTCGCCGGCCGCATCACAGACGAGGCCGGTGCTCGACAAACCGGATCTCCCCCGCCGTGTTGCCCCCCCCGACCGGAGCATAGCTGGGGGTGGCAGCCAAATAGATCTGTGCTTGAACGGTCCTGGAGGGGGCCTGCCTGGAAGTCTGGTGAGTGACCCCCCCTTTGGGACTTTGCCATGGACGGGGATTCCTCCCAGGCCCCCTGCCTGCTGACGGAGGGGTCTGCTTTGCAGGGGGCCTGAAGGGGCCCAACTGGGACTCCCAAGCCGGCGTTGAGTCCGGGGGGTGTTATCCGGGTTTCGGCACACTGGAGGCCAGGACCTCTGTACATGTCTGGAAGGGTCACCGCTGAGAGCGGCAGGAGAACACAACATCTCAAAAGCTCCCTAGGAAATCAGTGCTACAAAAGCAATTTTCACCTAAGCAAGCTCAGTGGGTGAAATTGAGTCTGTGCTGCAGCAAAATATTACTAATTCACTGCAACAGGCAAATTAATTAACTTGCAAACTTGTAAAAGGGTCCAAAAGGGTTATTAGTTCAATTTCTGCATGCAAAAGCAGTGTCATAGTACAATAGATTGCCTTGTTTGGAATTGAACTTTATTTACAGCCGAGGAAACATCACTCTCTCATCATTGTCGAAGGGACCATTGTCACTCACCTCTTTACTAATGGCGGAGGTGAACGGTAAATTGAGGAGCTGGAATTTTAGGCTTCAGTGCTCGTTAAACTGGGATTTAAAGACATCTACTAAGATGTTAAAATAAAGCTATAATAACCTCCCTGGCGGTATGATTCTTTCTGATTTTAGGTGCTGAAAGCGGTACAATTATTTTGCATGGAAATTTGGCGTTTTATATTGTAGGCCTGTAATTCTTAACAATAACACACTTAAATCTGTCCAAACAAGAGTCTAGTAGATATCCCGGGTATGATAAAGTTTGAAACACAAAAACATAAATTATAATATAATAAAAAAAAAATAATAATTAAAAAAAATAAAAATAAATAGTAATAAAATAAATTTCCCCACAATTCACTATCGCTCAATTCTGCAAGTGTTCTAATTTACTATCGCTGTTTTCTAGCTGGTCTAAAGCCATTTTTGACGTAAAGGGACACTTTTTGGTTGCTATGGACAATCTCCAGTTTCCAGGCAGAAAGAACAGTATATGCAATATAAAACTGCATGCAGGGCATGGGCCAGAGCACTGGGGACAAATGGGATGTGAAATGATTTCATACAGTACTGTAATCTGTAAGATTACAGTACTGTATGTGTTATGCTTTTTACATTTTTTTGAATTTGCCGCCAGGCTCCGCCCCCGTGCGTCGCGACACTCGCATGGAACAGAGCCTGGCACAGAGAGGCTTCGGAGGAGGACGGAGCCCACGGACACTGCGGGGGACATCGCAGGATCCCGGGGACAAGGTAAGTAAGGAGGCACCAGGATCCTGCGATGCAATCCCGAGTGTGGCTCGGGGTTACCGCTAATGGTCCTGAATTTTAACCCCGAGCCACACTCGGGAATACCGCCAGGGAGGTTAACAGCTCTACTGAAACAGAGGTGAAGAGTATCAGAAGGCTGAAAATTTCACTTTTACTGCGGAAATGTTTACTGGTCACATGACCAGAGGCCTAGGCCTTTGGTGTTGTGGTGTTTGCTGAAGTGAAGGATTGTTCAATCTAAACTCTGATTCTACCACTTGACAAATATCACAGATATTAATTGCATGCCTCCCAACTTTCTAAAATGGTAATGAGGGACGCTTGTCAGATAGGGCACACCCCCTGCCACACCCCCTTAAAGAAGAATTGTACAAAGAAAATGTTCAGTTAAACCCACAAGTGCTTTTTTAATCACTACTATTCCTTATATTGGCTTTTGGAATTTACAAATACAACCATTTAGAAACTGGATGAAAGGTTTAGCATTGGGAAACACTTTTTGATAGATAAATAGTGCATTTTATATACAACTATATAGATCAGACCAAAATGAGGCACTAATGAGGAGGAAAGAGGGACAGAAAAACATTGTTCCAAATCAAGGAAAAATACCCCCTAAATGATGGGACTTTAATAGACCACCAACTCGATGATAAAAAATATGTATCTTTAATAATATGGAATAAAAAGAGACGTGTGCCGTCTATACATTACATGAATACATCACAAAAAAACAACAAAACATCAATGCACAAGTACAGTAGGTGACCGCGATATTGTGTCAATCTCGCCGTTGTTAGAAGATAGCGGAGGAGCCCGGCAGAAGAACCGGACACCGGGAGAAGAGGTCGACCACCGGGAGAAGAGGCCGACCACCAGGAGAAGAACCGGACACCGGGAGAAGAACCAGACATGGGGAGAAGAGGCCGGAGAGAGCGGAGAAGTCGGAAGAAGACCCCCGAAGTCGGAAGAAGACCCCCGGAGCTGCTTAATAAATTACTTTAAAAACCTGTGTACTGTGTTTTATTTATTGACACTTTTTTTCCCTAGGTGAATGGGTAGGGGTACGATGTACCCCATACTTATTCACATAGGGTGGGGGGACGGGATCTGGGGGCCCCCTTATTAAAAGGGGCTCCCGGATTCCGATAAGCTTTGCCCGACAACCAACAGCCAGGGCTGTCGGGAAGAGGCCCTTGTCCTCATCAACATGGGGACAAGGTGCTTTGGGATGGGGGGGGCCGCAGGGCCCCTCCCTTCCCCAAAGCACCCACCCCCCATGTTGAGGGCATGCGGCCTGGTACGGTTCAGGGGGGGGGCGCTGGCTTGTCCCCATCCCCTTTCCTGACCGGCCGGGCTGCGTGCTCCGATAAGGGTCTGGTATGGATTTTGGGGGGACCCCCACGTCGATTTTTCGGCGTAGGGGGTTCTCTTTAAAATCCATACCAGACCGAAGGGCCTGGTATGCTCCTGGAGGGGAACCCATGCCAGTTTTTTATTTAAAATTTGGTGCGGCGTTCCCCTTCATGATTCATACCAGACAGCTGTCAGCAATGCGTGTCGCTCATCGGGAAAGGAAAAAACAAATTTTTCCTTTCCCGATGAGCGAGCCAGCGTGAGATGCACAGTACCCTATCGCCGAGAACCAGCGCGATGGAAACACAATCTCGCGGTCAGGTACTGTATGAATCATCATATGTACTCTCCAAGGGGTGGTGTACCCTGATACCCAAGAGTGGATTTGCCCTTCGTAAATCAACCCCAATGGGGGTTGATTTACGAAAGGCAAATCCACTTTGCACTGCAAGTGCACTTGGAAGTGCAGTCGCTCTAAATCTAAGTGGTAGATCTGAAATGAGTGGAAGCTCTGCTGATTTTATCATCCAATCATGTGCAAGCTAAAATGCTGTTTTTTATTTTCCTTGCATGTCCCCCTCGGATCTACAGCGACTTTACTTTCAAGTGCACTTGCAGTGCAAAGTGGATTTTCCTTTAGTAAATAACCCCCAATGTCTTCAGTTCTTCAGCTGTGAACCTTGAGGTTGAACTGCTTCACATTTCCTCCCGCTACAGAGATCAGTCAGAGCTTATTTACATATGCTACTTGTTAAGAATATGTACAGTGGGGACGAAAAGTATTCAGACCCCCTTAAATTTTTCACTCTTTGTTATATTGCAGCCATTTGCTAAAATCATTTAAGTTCATTTTTTTCCTCATTAATGTACATACAGCACCCCATATTGACAGAAAAACACAGAATTGTTGACATTTTTGCAGATTTATTAAAAAAGAAAAACTGAAATATCACATGGTCCTAAGTATTCAGACCCTTTGCTGTGACACTCATATATTTAACTCAGGTGTGTCCATTTCTTCTGATCATCCTTGAGATGGTTCTACACCTTCATTTGAGTCCAGCTGTGTTTGATTATACTGATTGGACTTGATTAGGAAAGCCACACACCTGTCTATATAAGACCTTACAGCTCACAGTGCATGTCAGAGCAAATGAGAATCATGAGGTCAAAGGAACTGCCTGAAGAGCTCAGAGACAGAATTGTGGCAAGGCACAGATCTGGCCATAGGTACAAAAAAAATTCTGCTGCACTTAAGGTTCCTAAGAGCACAGTGGCCTCCATAATCCTTAAATGGAAGATGTTTGGGACGACCAGAACCCTTCCTAGAGCTGGCCGTCTGGCCAAACTGAGCTGAAACTCCCCCCTGATCAGGGGAGAAGAGCCCTGGTGAGAGAGGTAAAGAAGAACCCAAAGATCACTGTGGCTGAGCTCCAGAGATGCAGTTGGGAGATGGGAGAAAGTTGTAGAAAGTCAACCATCACTGCAGCCCTCCACCAATCGGGGCTTTATGGCAGAGTGGCCCGACGGAAGCCTCTCCTCAGTGCAAGACACATGAAAGCCCGCATGGAGTTTGCTAAAAAACACCTGAAGGACTCCAAGATGGTGAGAAAAAAGATTCTCTGGTCTGATGAGATCAAAGAACTTTTTGGCCTTAATTTTAAGCGGTATGTGTGGAGAAAACCAGGTACTGCTCATCACCTGTCCAATACAGTCCCAACAGTGAAGCATGGTGCTGGCAGCACAGGGATATCCTGGATGAAAACCTTCTCCAGAGTGCTCAGGACCTCAGACTGGGCCGAAGGTTTACCTTCCAACAAGATAATGACCCTAAGCACACAGCTAAAATAATTAATGAAGGAGTGGCTTCAGAACAACTCCGTGACTGTTCTTGAATGGCCCAGCCAGAGCCCTGACTTAAACACAATTGAGCATCTCTGGAGAGACCTAAAATGGCTGTTCACCAACGTTTACCATCCAACCTGACAGAACTGGAGAGGATCTGCAAGGAGGAATGGCAGAGGATCCCCAAATCCAGGTGTGAAAAACTTGTTGCATCTTTCCCAAAAAGACTCATGGCTGTATTAGATCAAAAGGATGCTTCTACTAAATACTGAGCAAAGGGTCTGAATACTTAGGACTATGTAATATTTCAGGTTTTTTTTCTTAATAAATCTGCAAAAATGTCAACAATTCTGTGTTTTTCTGTCAATATGGGGTGCTGCGTGTACATTAATGAGGAAAAAAATGATTTTAGTAAATGGCTGCAATATAACAAAGAGTGAAAAATTTAGGGGGTCTGAATACTTTCTGTCCCCACTGTACATACATTTGAATGTCCATAGCCTGTCCACATTTCTACATTTCGGTCTGTGATGTTGTCTTTTTCAAAGCACCTTTCAGAACATATAGCTAACTCATGTTATTTTCAGTAATACTCTTGGATAGTTCATATATTGAAAAAGAATACTCATTTGCTGCTTTTTCACAGTGGCACAGATTGCAATATCACAGAGTGATATACACAGAATTTCATTTGTTGAGGAGCTGAGGCTTCTCTAGGAATGCCCAAAATCACTTAAAAACAGAAATATGTTCTAAATGAAAGATATATAAAAAAACAACTTTAGATATTGATTTATTGAACCAGAACACTGCATTCTTTTTCAGGTTTGTCACAGATTTAATCAAAAAACCTTTCTTAACCATTTAAAGACCGAGCCTCTTTTTCACACTCGGTCTTTACAAGTTAAAAACAATTTTTTTTGCTAGAAAATTACTTAGAACCCCCAAAAATTATAAATTTTTTTTCTAACACCCTAGAGAATAAAATGGCGGTCATTGCAATACTTTTTGTCACACCGTATTTGCGCAGCGGTCTTACAAGCGCACTTTTTTGGAAAAAATTCACTTTTTTTAATATAAAAATAAAACAACAGTAAAGTTAACCCAATTTTTTTTATATTGTGAAAGATAATGTTACACCGAGTAAATTGATACCCAACATGTCGCGCTTCAAAATTGCGCCCGCTCGTGGAATGGCGTCAAACTTTTACCCTTAAAAATCTCCATAGGCGACGTTTAAAAAATTCTACAGGTTGCATGTTTTGAGTTACAGAGGAGGTCTAGGGCTAGAATTATTGCTCTTGCTCTAATGATCACGGCGATACCTGTGTGGTTTTGCGGGCACTACTCACATATGCATTCGCTTCTGCGTGCTAGCTCGTCGGGATGGGGCACTTTAAAAAAAAATTTTTTTTTTCTTATTTATTTTATTCGATTTTTAGTTATTTTTACACTGTTTTTTGAAAAAAAATTGGGTCACTTTTATTCCTATTACAAGGAATGTAAACATCCCTTGTTATAGAAAAAAGCATTACAGGTCCTCTTAAATATGAGATCTGGAAACTAGGGCAGATTCCAGGGACCATCGTGCACTACAATTGCAAGTAAAGGCTCTGCAGGAGAAATCTGTGGACACAGAAAATCGCCTAAGGAGAAACAACATAAGGATTATAGGCCTCCCTGAGAAAACAGAAGGTAATAAACCTGCTGAATTTGCGGAATCCTTCCTCATTTCATTGTTGGATCTACCTGCTATGCCTCCCACTTTTGTGGTAGAAAGGGCACACAGAGTCCCGCCAACCCCTCCAATCCCTGGTAACCCTCCCAGGCAGTTCCTGCTAAGGCTTCTGAACTACAGGGACAGAGATAGGATCCTGGCAGCAGCTAGAGATAAACAGGAACTGCGGTTTAACAATGCAAAAATCATGTTGTTTCCTGACTATTCTCCTGAGGTTCAGCAGCGACGCCGGTCCTTCACGGAGGTCAGAAGACGCCTAAGGGACAAGGGCCTCAAGTTCAGCTTACTATATCCCAGCAAGCTCCGAGTCGTGGATGGTGACCGTGCACACTTCTTCGTTGATCCGGAGGCCGCCATGTCTTGGCTAGATGGTCGTAAGTGACACATGCAATGCTGTTAATATCACTACCGTCACAGTCTCCCTGGTATGGCCCATTTAGTGCCTTTTGTTTTTGTTCTTACCGTTACTTTCACGTTTTACTACATGCAATGCCCTGGATGAATGCCTCTCAGCTAGGAGGAGTACAGCTTGTTATGCCGTTTTCTAGAATCTGAGGGGCTGATTTGTAAACCGATGCCTTGCACACGTATACACTGCCCGTCATCTGCCACTACCCGCATACTCCTCCTCTTCCTACCTCTCTTTTGACCAAATGAACGCACTTTATTTGGAGTCGGACAGCCCAGTCTCTTGGACACGGAGTGCCTCATCACACCGAGAGTTAAGCCACAATCCAAATCCAATTCCATCACCTTGACTCTCGCCCCCCTCCCCCCCCCCTTTTTTCTTTTTTGTGTTTTTTGTGGTGGATGGGTTAAAGGACAAACACCCATACCCACCTAGTTGCAAGGTGTTTGGACTCATTGAAGCGTGATATCCCCTCCTAGGGGCATATCTACAGTTTGTAGCTTGTTGTTGGTTTTTTGGGTAAAACTATTCCCAACTCTCCTCTCTGTTTTTTTTCCCCTTTTTTGGAGAGGAGATGGGATTTAGTAAGATAAGCACTCAGTGCTTGGGTATTTTACGTTTTATATTGTTTGTGTTTGTTTTAGTTTGTATAAGGTTGCTGCAAAGATTTAACACTGCTGGTACACGCTGGTATTACCCAGAGATTTTGCTGCCTGTGAGTTGCTCCAAATTGTGTTCCTCCTGCCAGCCTTTGTGGTTATGGCTCCCTAAACCTACATGGCTACCCCCCTAGCTGAAACATTCACTGTCCTCTCATGGAATGTCAGAGGCCTCAATTCCAAATTTAAACGCGCGCTACTGACAAGATATCTAAAATCCCATTCCCCACATCTCATTCTTCTACAAGAAACTCACCTTACAGGCAGCAAGGTCCTAACCCTTAAAAAACCCTGGATCCAGAGGGCCATACACGCTACTTACTCTTTCTATGCCAGGGGGGTCTCG
Source organism: Aquarana catesbeiana (assembly GCA_037953035.1). Classification (NCBI taxonomy): domain Eukaryota; kingdom Metazoa; phylum Chordata; class Amphibia; order Anura; family Ranidae; genus Aquarana; species Aquarana catesbeiana. The sequence continues at coordinate 856,788 of JBBHAA010000628.1, read as the reverse complement.
ATTTTAATACATAAGAAATTTCCTTGTACAATTGAGGATGTGTGCACGGACCCCCAAGGCAAATTTGCTATCGTGGTGTTTACACATTGGTCTCAAAGGTATATTATTATTAATGTTTATATTCCCCCACCCTTTTCACCTGATTTGTTGTATAAGGTCTTGGAAAAGGCTGCACCCTTTTGTCCAGGGAAATTATTAGTAACTGGTGACTTCAATGCTATTATCTCCCCGGACTTAGATAGACCTGTCCCACCTAAGAGTCATAGTGCTGAACTATCTACTTGGGCCCAGGCTATGGGGCTAGAGGAGATATGGAGATGGAGACACCCTGTCTCATATTCATGCTTCTCGGCTTCCCACAGGACTGCCTCGCGAATTGATTTGGCCTTTTCTAACCCGGCTCTGCTGGCGGACGTAATAGAAGCCACATACTTACCTAGTGGGCTGTCCGATCATAGCCCATTGGCTATAGTGTTTCGCTCTCCCGCATACCGTGATGCGGCCTTGTGGAGGCTGGGGGCACAGTGGATCTCTCACCCTGAGGTGGCTGACACTATTCCACCCAGGTTGGCAGAGTTTTGGGATCATAATGAAGGCTCCTCATCCCCGCAGGTGGTTTGGGATACGTTCAAGGCCTATACTAGAGGGCAATACATTTCAATCATTGCGAGTGTCAAGAGGCAGCAAGGCCAGGAAACCCATTTACTACAACAGTCAGTGGTAGATCAAGCAGCGACATATAGCGCAGACCCCACACCAGCTCACTTTGATTCGCTAAGTGCTGCTCAGAGCTCACTAAATTTACATTTGACAGAGGTCACAAGACTAGATATGCATAAAGGAAGGCAGCGGTTTTTTGAGCAGGGAGACAAAAATGGTTGTTTTTTGGCCATGTTGGCGCAGCATGAACATCCATTTACAGTGGTTTCTAGTCTGCGGTCTCCAGCTGGGGACACGGTGACTTCTCAGACGGAAATTCTACAATTGTTCAATGCCTTTTATGAAACGCTCTACGCCTCTACTCTCCCCCCCAATTTCCAGCCCGAGTCATTGCAAAATCTCTTAGACCCGTTGGCACTTGGCTGGCTATCGGATGAGGAGCGAGAGTCACTGGTCCGACCATTTACGGCATTAGAGGTTTCAAATGTCATCCGGTCCTTTCCCACGGGAAAGGCACCAGGGCCGGATGGCCTACCAATAGATTTCTATAGAACACATGCTGAACTATTAGCACCCATATTAGCCCAATTGTACACTGTCTGTCTGTCCAAAGGTGATTTGCCCCCATCAATGTATCAGGCCTACCTTACTCTGATTTATAAGGACCTCAAGGACCCAGAGTTGTGTGCCTCATATAGACCGATTGCTTTATTAAATAACGATCTCAAAATTTTAACTAAACTGTTGGCCACCCGCTTATACCCACTGCTACCTACGGTCATTGATCCCGATCAAACAGGATTTATGCCCAAAAGGTCCACTGACGTCAATCTCAGGAGACTCTTCACTAACATCCATGCCCAACACCACAACTCCGGTACAAGGGCCATAGCCTTATTAGATATAGAAAAGGTGTTTGATACAGTAGAGTGGCCCTTCCTGTGGGAGACCCTATGTAGAATGGGTTTTCCATTGCGGTTTATTTTGTGGTTGCAGGTGATATACAAGTGTCCTACCTCATCGATACGCCTGGGCTCTAGACTATCGACTCCATTCCGACTTTTCAGGGGAACTAGACGGGGCTGCCCTCTCTCTCCGGCTTTATTTGCTCTAGCCATAGAGCCAGTTGCAGAGGCCCTGCGTACATCACCTCACATCAAAGGGCTTCATATCGGTATGCTGGAGGAGAGGGTAGCCCTGTACGCCGATGATATGGTCCTTTTTCTCGGGGATGCTGGCCCATCACTCCAAGGTGCATTGTCGGCAGTAACGGGCCTTCGGGTTAATTGATCAAAATCCACTTTATTCCCAATAGACCAGGCAGCCAGAACCACATCCTCCCCAGACAGCCCGTTGAAATGGGTTGACACCTTTAAATACCTGGGGGTCCATGTCTCCGCTCAAGCCTCAGATTTCCTCAAATTAAATTTAGATCCGGTGGTGGGGGATATGAAAGTAAAACTTAAAGCATGGTGTAACTTGACCTTATCCGTTTGGGGCAGAGTTAATCTCCTCAAAATGAAGGTCATCCCCAAATACACTTACCTATTTCGCCATTCTCCGCAGTGGATTCCCAAATCCTTCTTTACTAAACTCAACCAACGATTTTCAGAGTTTCTTTGGGGCCCCTCCCCACCCAGATACCGGCTGTCGACCCTGATGAGGCCAATGTCGCAAGGTGGCATGGCTTTCCCGGACTGCCAAAAATATTTTTTGGCGGTACAGCTGGTGACTGTGGTATGGTGGTTAAACCCTGACAAAACCAATGCGGCTTCCGCTTTGGAGGCCACGGTGGTGGGTTCTTGGGAAACCCTCCAATTTCTAATTTATAGAGGCCCACATGCCCCTTACCCACTAACCCCTTCCATGCTTACCACCCTGCGGGCCTGGAGAATGGGCCTAATTATCGAAAAACACAACCAGTCAGAAATTTCCCCCAATGCCCCCTTGTGGCTAAACCCCAATTTACCACATCTTAACAAACTCGCAGACCCTCAGGTATGGACCAGATATGGCATAAAATTAATTTCGCAGGTGGTGTCACAGGCTTCATTGCTTTCCTTCTCCCAGCTCTCCTCTCAGTACAACCTGCCGAAACACTACCAGTTCCGCTATTTCCAACTATTGCACGCATTCGTGGCTCAATTCCCACGCTCTTCCTGCATCCTAACCCAGTCCGGGCTGGAGAAGACACTTAGATCTGGTTGTACGGAGAAACCCACATCGCGCTTATATGCGCATCTGGTTTATGTGTCTTTGCCACCTCTGGACGGCCTCTGGTCCCGTTGGCAACGCGATATTCCCGCATTGGATGACGACGACTGGGATGATGTCTGGGACTTCCCCTTCAGGTCGCTAGTTTCTATACGTGACAGATTAGTACAATTTAAAATAGTGCACAGGGCTTACTTTACCCCACACAGACTTCATCTGATGAACCCTGTTCACTCTCCCGAGTGTTGGAGATGTGGCACTACCCTAGGAGACTTCTCTCACATTTTCTGGCATTGCCCAAAGATACAACAATTTTGGGGGGAGGTGCTTGCTCTAACGAACAAAGTAGCATCAACTAACTTACCACTGTCAATGGAAATTTGCCTGTTGGCCCTAATAGAAAACCTTGTTCCCACAATAGCTAAACGCACGATGATTGGGTTGTTATTATTTTATGCTAGGAAAATCATTGCACTGCAGTGGAAAAAACCTAATCCCCCTTCAAGTGCTCAGTGGAAACGTCTGGTCAATGAGAGTCTTCCGCTATACAAAGATACCTATGCTAACAGAGGTTGTCCGCTAGTAGGAGGAAAGTGATATATTTACCCTGTCTATACGTTATGGTTTGTAATTCCGGCTGTTATACCTGTACAATATAAGCAACCAAGTTGTATGTGTTTTGTGTGTTTTAAAATTGAATAAAAATAAATTAAAAAAAAAAAAATATGAGATCTGGAGTCAAAAAGTCCTCAGATCTCATATTTGGACTTAAATGCAATAAAAGGAAAAAAAAAATGTTGTCATTTGAAAAAATGACAACAAAAAAATGGGCCTTTAAGACATATGGGCTGAAGTGACGTTTTGACGTTGCTTCCGCCCTGCTATGGTATGGAGACGGGTGGGGGCCATCTTGCCCTCGCTTGTCTCCATACCCAGCCACGGACAGGTCCCGATCGCCTCCGCCGCTGCCGACGGCTCCGGTAAGCAGCGGAGGGCGGGGGAGAGCGGCGGGCCCTCACCCGCTGCCGATAACAGTGATCTCTCGGCAAATCTGCCGCAGAGACCACTATTATCGTTAACAGGACCGCTCACTGAAAAGATGGATACCTCGGTTATGGCAGCAGCTGCTACCATTACCGAGATATCCATCTTTAAAATCCTAAATTTCCTAAACTTAAAATTTACTTTTACTTACAGTGAAACCAGTGTTACATTCCTCGATACCATCATTACCAAGAATGCAGATGGTAGCCTATCAAGCGGCCTCTTCCGCAAACCCACAGCAGGCAATACTATATTGCACGCCTCCAGCGCCCACCCCCAGCCTCTTCTCCGGGCAATCCCTTATAGCCAGTATCTTAGGCTTAAGCGGAACTGCTCGGACCAAGAATCTTTTTTACGTGAAGCATCTGCTCTGAGTGATAGACTCCTTCTCAGGGGATACTCATTCAATTCTGAAAAAAGCATTTAAAAGAGCCAACGGACAGAATAGACGTGAAATACTCTTTAGTCATCGAAAGAAGTCTGACAGTTGTGCCCCAGTGAGGATGATTATGAAGTTTAGTAACCAACACGAATCTGTCAGATCAATCTTTGACAGATTCTGGCATTTACTATATACTGACCCGCATTTGCATCCACACCTATCTGCACGACCTTCCATTACATACCGACGCGCTAGCTCATTAAGAGATCAATTAGTTCACAGCGAATTTGTGGGCGATTTTCGCAATGACCCGTGCAAAAGATTTGGGACATTTACATGTGGGGGTGTTCAATATGCAGGTACATGAACACAAGCCCAAACAATATTCTTCCCAACGGTCGACCGCACACACCCCATCACTACTTTAACTGTAAGACCGAGGGGGTAGTGTACCTCCTCACTTGTCAATGCCAGCGTTTTTACGTTGGCAAGACTAAACTGAAGTTCTCTGCACGGGCCTCCAGACATATTACCTCAATGAAAAAAGCCAACCCCGACCTCCCTTTGGGAAGGCATGTTATTAATGAACACCATGGGGTTTTCCCACGAATCCAATTCTTGATCTTGGACAGAGTCCACCCTAACCCGAGGGGTGGGGACTGGAATAAGGTCCTTCTACAGCGGGAGGCCCGCTGGATTATGGACCTTGTTGCCACCTCACCCCCGGGCTTAAATGAGCAATTGAGCTATAGACCATTCCTAGAGGGTTTCACATCTGGTCTCTGTGAGAAAGATCTTTAGTCTCCCCCTGCAGGCCCTCTTTAGGTTTGTGTCTCTCTCTGCCTCTAATTTTTTAGTGTGCACCATCATGTTATAGCTGTTTCTTTCCTAATAATTATAATTGTTTTGTTGCTTATCTGTCATGCCCAGCTCAAATATATGGTATGCTTTGATTGCCTTTTTGCCCTGTCAGTGTCGGAGCTTTCTCTGCCTGGTCTGCTTGCGGATGCACTGGTGTCCTTATACATCTGGCTGGCCCCGCCCTGTCCCGCCCGGGGCAGGGGGGCCCCCCGGGACCCTTTTGTTCCCATGGGGGGCCTCTGTTTATGGCCTATCGGCGAGCACTTTCGTTGCTGCTTAGCGGCGTTTGCTCGCCTAACGGCCTTCCTGCGTCGGTGGGCCGCCATTGCATGACCCCCCCTCTCAGGACCCTCCTGTGGGGTGGGCCGTGCAGTGATGGCTTGGGGTCCTCCCCTTTTGGTTGGGGGCCTCTGCAACGCTTGTTCAGCTATGGATAGATGGGTATTTTCATTTTCATGTCCATCTTGCTTTTGGAAATTGGAGGTTTGGCCTTAGTGTTAAAACACAGTTCTCAGTTATATATTTAAACATTTATATAATTATGCCCAAGTGTCTTGTTTATGCCTTGCCGTATAGCATCTGTTTGTCTGCTACTAGGCAACCAACTATACCGCTCAGCCGCCCTACGTGCCCCTGTCAGATGAACACAGTCTTTCCTTCTGAGTGAGGATTATACAGTGGGCGTGGCACCATAGCACGGCCGCTCGCCTTGGACACTTCCTTGTCTACTGACTGAGGTGATGACGCCGCATGGCTAATGCGACACCACGTCTGATTCCGCCCCCTTAGGCTTCTTATAGTACAGCGCCGATCGGCGCGCTCTCATCACTAACGCATCTGGCGGTAAACGGTCCGGACGGTGCTGCATGATAGTCCCTATCCTGACAGGAAATAGCCCTGCAACCATATGTAAGTGCTGCTTGTGTTGGTTGGTGCTTAGATATCCCCGCTTTTCGAGCCTGGCACTGTTGGGCTGCCTATATAACTTTACCCTTTGTTGTTTACAGACCCTGATATTATGTGGATTGACTCTCTGCATTATCCGTGTTACCTTTTACACAGAGATGGTCTTCTCCCTTCTATGCCTTTATCCAGACTATTTGACTGAATCTGTGGACACTTTGGTATGAGTTCAGCCTCCCTCACTAACCTCCCTTTTGTATTATGATTTTTTAAATTGCATTGCTGTTTTTGGCAATATTAAGCTATATTGCACATATTTTTACCCTTTAGATATCCATCCGGTTAGAGTGTTGCGATTCAGTTTCCACCTGAATGGTGGGATTGCTGGGTGCCCCCTCGTCCGTGGGTTGGATCAGTGTGGATAGAGTGGGGCCAATCATATACACCCGGGTCCTCGTTATTCCCCTTGGACCTGTGGGTTTTTGACACTGTCGCTGCTGCGGTTTTGGCGCAGACGCTCTGATACTGATATGTTTGGGTAGGTTGTGTCCTCTGGTTTATGTTCACAATGACCTAATGTTGTATATGTGGTACTTGCAAATGTCATTTTTATGCTGTTGTTTTTTGTACTTATTTTTCATATTTCATTACATAATAATACTATGCCCCATGATTTGTCTCTGATGAAGGGACACTCTGTCTAGTCCCGAAACGCGTAAGCCCTCATGGCAAGATTATTGAACATAGCCTTCATTCCTGCATATTAGTACAGCTTGTATAGCTTCCTATCTGTTTTATGATATTGTTGTTGTTATGTTATGTTGATTTTTTCAATGTTTTTCATAACATCTTTTTCTACCTAATAAATTTAATTTTAAATTTTAATACGTGGTTGCCGTTAAAGTCCCTTTAATCCCTTGGGGGTAATTTTTTATGTACAACAAAAAAATGGGCCTTTAAGACGTATGGGCTGAAGTGACGTTTTGACTTTGCTTCCGCCCTGCTATGGTATGGAGACGGGTGGGGGCCATCTTGCCCTCACTCGTCTCCATACCCAGCCACGGACAGGTCCCGATCGCCTCCGCCGCTGCCGACGGCTCCGGTAAGCGGCGGAGGGCGTGGGAGAGCGGCGGGCCCTCTCCCGCTGCCTATAACAGTGATCTCTCGGCAAATCTGCCACAGAGACCACCATTATCAACAGGACCGCTCACTGAAAAGATGGATACCTCGGTTATGGCAGCAGCTGCTACCGTTACCGAGATATCCATCTTTAAAATGCCGACGTACAGTGGGGACGGGAAGTATTCAGAACCCCTTAAATTTTTCACTCTTTGTTATATTGCAGCCATTTACTAAAATCATTTAAGTTCATTTTTTTCCTTGTTAATGTACACACAGCACTCCATACTGACAGAAAAACACAGAATTGTTGACATTTTTGCAAATTTATTAAAAAAGAAAAACTGAAATATCACATGGACTTTTTGGCCTTAATTCTAAGCGGTATGTGTGGAGAAAGCCAGGCACTGCTCATCACCTGTCCAATAGAGTCCCAACAGTGAAGCATGGTGGTGGCAGCATCATGCCGTGGGGGTGTTTTTCAGCTGCAGGGACAGGACGACTGGTTGCAATCGAGGGAAAGATGAATGCGGCCAAGCACAGGGATATCCTGGGCGAAAACCTTCTCCAGAGTGCTCAGGACCTCAGACTGGGCCGAAGGTTTACCTTCCAACAAGACAATGACCCTAAGCACACAGCTAAAATAACGAAAGAGTGGCATAACAACAACTCCGTGACTGTTCTTGAATGGCCCAGCCAGAGCCCTGACTTAAACCCAATTGAGCATCTCTGGAGAGACCTAAAAATGACTGTCCACCAACATTTACCATCATCCAACCTGACAGAACTGGAGAGGAGGAATGGCAGAGGATCCCCAAATCCAGGTGTGAAAAACTTGTTGCATCTTTCCCAAAAAGACTCATGGCTGTATTAGATCAAAAGGGTGCTTCTAGTAAATACTGAGCAAAGGGTCTGAATACTTAGGACCATGTGATATTTCAGTTTTTCATTTTTAATAAATCTACAAAAATGTCAACAATTCTGTGTTTTTCTGTGAATATGGGGTGCTGTGTGTACATTAATGAGGAAAAAATGAACTTAATCGATTTTAGCAAATGGCTGCAATATACCAAAGAGTGAAAAATTTAAGGGGGTCTGAATACGTATATGTACAGGAGCCGGTCTTTAAGTTTAAAGGAAACTTGCACTAAGAAAATATAAAGGCTGCAATTGTTGGCCTCCCCTTCTGAAAATGCAACATCTGGCTATCATGCTAGTCCAAATGTTTTCAGTACTTCTTGAGTCAATGACCTGGATCAAACATTGAGACCAAGAGTTCTGACTTCAGTGACTGCATGCTTAGTCCCAATGAGGAATAGCAACATACTGTGCAGGGTTCCTTTTAGGTATTGTGAACTACAGATATATTGGTGGACCTCAACGTTAATGGATAGTTTTAGTTTTACAACAATGGTAGCTCTCTAGAGACAGATGGAACATCAACAATAAGTACAGTTGACGATCGAGAGTGATACAGGGTCATTAAAAGTCCAACTTTTTATTTCTCAAAGCAAACATCAAATAGATATCCAACGCAGGAGTTTAACCACTGTTATGCCCCGTACGCACGGTCGGATTTTCCGATGGAAAATTTCCGATCGTAGCGTGTTGTCGGACATTATGACCGTGTGTGTGCTCCATCGGACATTTTCCATCGGATTTTCCGACACACAAAATTTGAGAGCAGGCTATAAAATTTTCCAACAACAAAATCCGATCGCGTCAATTCCGACCGTGTGTGGCCTGTTCCGACGCACAAAGTGCCCGAGACGGAACAGCTCGGTCGGGTAAAATTAGTGTTCGCAATGGATACAGCACTTTCGTCATGGTGCTATGTCAAAAATGGTTTAATACAGCGCACTCTCTTCTTCTTTATAATGTGAGAAGAATTAAGTAGTTTTGCTGCTCATAATCACACAGACTTCTCACAAACTTCTTTCTTTATTATTTATCGGGACTCCCTCAATATATTTGGATTTGTCACATCAGACAAAATTAATTGTGGGTTGTTTTTTTTTTTTTTTTTTTAAAGGCTGTTTTTTTTTTTTTTTTTTGATTTAGGTTTGTATTTTTTTCAAAGCTGATCTTTGTTCTATTTTATTTTTAGTTTTACTCCATAATATTTTTGTGTGTGTTTTGTGTGTCAAGTTACCACAACACCATTGATATCTTATATTATTTAATCTCAAGGAGATTGTTTGGTGTTGGTGTCCCTTGTTAATTTCACATTGTACTTTAGAAATGTACCTGCCTCCTCACAAACAAACTGTCCTTTTTGAAGGAAAAAACACATAGGAGAGTGTAATTGAAACAAAAAATCCTTTATTAAGGGCTCAGAACCAGCCAAAGAGGGAGGCAACACTGGAGAAACAGCTGAGATTAGCGAAGCCTTGGACCCCCAGGGCAGACATAAATTCTTTACCAGCAAAATTGGTGGCCTGAGGAGTCCTTATCAAAAGGGAGTGCAGTCTGGTCCAGAAGTCCCAGAGATCCGGAAAGCAGCAGATGACATCTGTGTCCCCAGGCTGTGGTACTACAAGAGGCTGCATCTTTTGCCAGACCAGACTGGACCCAGGGTCATCACTTTCTGGTCTTCTTTCCACGCTTCCTTCCTGGCTGTGGCTCAGGTGTTGGAGATGTGGCAGGAGGAGGCGTAGGACCTGGAGGAGGAGGAGGACTAGTAGGACCTGGAGGAGGAGGAGGAGGAGGAGTAGTAGGACCTGGAGGAGGAGGAGGACCATGTGTGAGGTCACAAATGTGGGTATCAGATGTTATTTGGCCCCTCAACCCCTTATGGAGAGCTTCCAAAATTAAGGACTCACAAAGGAGTCGTTGGCCCTCCTCCATCTGCCTCATTTTGCAGGCAGTTATGCAAGCAAAGTCCTCCTCCACAGTGTGTGGGCTTCTCAGGGCCTCTGTAGCCTTCCAAAAGAGGCCTATGGCAGCCTCCTCCAGGGTACTCCTCTTCCTGCCACTTTGTTTTTGCGGGTGTAGGGGAGGGACCTGCATATCAGGTAGCCTGCTTGGCCAGGCCACCTCCTGGCTGAGACTTCCCTGTGTATGAAAAAGGGACATGGTTGTAGTTTTTGCATCATCAATCACAATCATAAATTAGTACTCCAAACTAACATCTAGTTAACATCATTGATTGGACAAGCAGAAATATTTAGAGGAATGCTATACCTGGCTCAATCTGGGCTCCTCCACATGTTGCTGCCTGGAAGGCCCAGGTTGGGAGTCAGAAGCCTCAGCTGGGGTGGAAGGAAGCGTGGAAGGAAGACTGGAGAGTGATGACCTGGGTTCAGTCTGATCTGCCAGAAAATGCAGCCTGTCATAGTACCACATCCTGAGGACATAGATGTCATTTGCTGCTCCGGATCTCTGGGAATCCTGGACCTTCTTGTGCTCACTTAGATATGTACTCCTCAGGCCACTAATTAGGATCTTCAAATAGGTGATGTCTGCCGTGGGGATCACCGTCTTCACAAATTCCAGCAATTGATCCAGTGCTGCCTTCCTCTTTGTTTGGTTCTTATAATGTGGGTGGTTTATCTGCCACAGACAAGGCAGCTCCCTGTACATATCAATGAAGATTGCCATAAAGTCGTCATCTTTCAAGATATCCATTTTCACTGCAAGACACAACATAAGACAAACCCTAATGTTAGGCAAAACTCTCCTAATCTTGTTACAATATAGGCCTCAATCTAGAAGCAGTATAGGCCCAAGTTTGGCTCTTACCTTCGTTATCACGATCGGTGCCTCCGATACTCCTTCCTCCGTTCACAGATCGTACGTACTACGTACGCGTGTTACGCTTTATACACACTGCGCATGCGTGTAACTCCACCCGCCCCTGACGTTCTTTCTAGTCTATTCCCCACCCCTTTTCGTTCGGCGCAGTGGGGGAAGAGCACATGGCGAAGACACAGCAGGTGAGTGCTAATTACAGCAACGAGGAGGAGGAGGAGGAAAGCCCAGAGCCGGAAACGTCTGGATCCAGAAGGAGCAGATTTAAGGCATCAAATATGTCCTTTGGGGAGATGTTGGAGATGGTCAACATCCTGAAGAAGGCCGACTATGATGGAAAGTATGGACCTTACCCCAACCCCAATGTCCGAAAGGCCAAGATCATGGCGAAAGTAGTCAAGAGTCTGCACCGGAATTTCGGGGTACGACGATCGAAAGATCAGCTCAGGAAGCAGTGGTCGGACCTCAAATTAAGAGAACACGAGCAGTACAGAAAGATCCGGAGAGTGCTGCAAAAAAGTAAGTAGTTGTGCTGTGTTCCTATTCTTTTTGTGTTTATTATGTTCGTGCTCCTCAATGTGCTTTTAGGAACTGTTGTACAGTTTAAAATGGCAACGTTCATATTCATGGGCACATTATTCGTTCGTATCAAACATTTTTCTTTCGGCCTATAAAACACCATTGTTTTTGCCATATGCATTGGACCACATTTTTTAGGGCCTACTTGTATGAAACTAATTTGGTTGTGTAGATGAGTTTGTTACTAGAATTAATTGCAAACTAGATTCTGTATAAGGAGAGGACACTCAGCAGCAGTTTTCACATCTGGACGCTGGAGCACTAGTGTGGGACACATGAACACCCTTTTTCTTAGGGGGCAACACAGGTGCTCCAGTGTATACTATAGGGGTGTCTCCATCTGTGAAGCTTGTACAAGACAGGTAAGTATTCAAGCTTGACAAAGGACACAAAAAATTCTACATCTTGGAACTCAGCCAAAATAGACAATTGTACCCCACTTCCAAGCAATGTTTCATATTTCTAGTTCTGCCATCAAATATCTGTGTGCTAAGTATACCTTTTTTTTCACATAGGGGAGAAAAGACTCGGAGGGCACCCCTCATCCGAGGAGACCAGAGACCCCCCCCCCTCTGGAAGAAGGGGAAATCCCCCAAACACAAGAAGAGCAGGAGGAGGAAGAAGACGTGGTGGAACTAGTCACCACAACAGGTGAGTGTCTGCAACCACAGGCTCAGGTAAGAGATGGATGCCGGCATATTTATAATACCTGCTTTTTTTTGGTTTCTCTCTTTTTAGGTGATCGTGATGTTGTGGATACAGATCCTTTCACCTCAGAAAGTGCCCAGATCCTGATTGGGGAGATCATGGGGTGTAATTTTGCATGGGAAAACATCACGAAAAACATCAATGATGTTATTCAAAAAAATAAGAACATCATTGATGTTTTGGGGAGAGTTTAAAACCCCTACAAAGCCCTTTCTTTTATGGTGTACTACACTTTTAAAATTGTTTCGCAAATTTAAGAAAAGCCAAATTTTGAGGATGCACACAGTGTGCCAACATGTGCTATCTGCCATCACGGGAGATCAATGGACGCGTTTTGGGGGTGCAACCCCTTCCTTAATGGTAAAGTAGCTGAGAGGAAGGGGTTGCTCCCCCAAAACACGTCCCTTGATCCCCCGTGATGGCAGCTAGCACATGTTGACATTCGTAAATTGGTGTGCATCTTCAAAATTTGGCTTTTCCTGGGGTGACTTCACCCCATCTGAACGCAATATCAAACACAGTTCCTAAATACTCATGTCTGATATTGCCTTCAAGTTCTACCAAACATAGACAAGATTTGTGTCTTTCTTGTTGGTTTTAAACATGCCAGTTTTATGTTAAAAGGACATTTCTACTTTTTCTAATGCCACCCCAAAAATTGTTATATAACAAACATGTTGGTTTGTTTTAAAAACCTTGTCAAAATGCACATGTGACTGTGCAGGTATTAAAAAGATTGTTATTAATCAAGAATGTGTGGATAATTGTCTCAATGCTTCAACACTTTTGGGGTGCTCTAATTGCTATTTTCTGTGACAATAGGTGTTATTTCATAAGGACAAATCCACTTTGCACTACAAGTGCAGTTTCAAGTGCACTTGTAGTGCAAAGTGTCTTTGCCTTTAGTAAATAACACCCAACAGTGCTTTGTAAGGTTACACAATCACGCCATTTTCACGACTCACCACATTTCTGACAGGGTCAGCTAAACAAAACACAAGCAGTAAATGTCACCAAAGATTTGCTTATTTTTTTTTATTTGATAAAGGTTTCACACATTGTCTGGCATATTGATGGCCCCCCTACCCGCAAAGAACTCAAGGTATCTTAGCCGGACATCACGGGCACTCAAGGAGGGCAAGCCAGGACGGCCACTTTCAAGCGCCGTCAGGGTTGTTTCATTTATCATTCCGGCCTCAGGCCCAACTGAGCCAGCATAGTTGGTAGAATGTTGACATAAAAAGTTATGTAGAACACAGCACGCCAGGATAATATGATTCAGTTTATACTCCGCCATATGTATGGGTGTCAAAAATAGGCGGAACCGGCTGGCCATGATTCCAAATGTGTTCTCCACCACTCTTCTGGCTCTGGCCAGCCGGTAATTGAAAACCCTCTGGTCCGAGGTGAGGGTCCTCATCGGGAATGGCCGCATAAGATGGTCCCCCAGTGCAAATGCTTCATCCGCAACGAAGACGAATGGGAGTCCTTCCACATTCTCTTCTGGAGGTGGCAAGTCCAAGCTGCCATTCTGGAGATGCCTGTAAAACTCCGTCTGGGCGATGACTCCACCATCGGACATCCGGCCATTCTTCCCCACGTCCACATACAGGAACTCATAATTAGCCGACACAACCGCCAACATCACAATACTATTGAACCCCTTATAATTATAATAGTACGACCCCGAGTTGGGTGGTGGGACGATGTGGACGTGTTTCCCATCAATTGCCCCTCCGCAGTTAGGAAAGTCCCACCGCTGGGCAAAGTGGGAGGCCACAGTCTGCCATTCCTGTGGCGAGGAAGGAAACTGTTGAGGTAAACAAAAAAGATTAGTCTTTTTGCACATAAACATGGAAAGCAGATGAGACACAAACATTCTTGGCCAACATCAAGATAACATTTATTAATGGGAATTTTTAAAGACCAAAGTATAAGGTACACCTATCATATCCCCCCCCCCCGTCATGGGCCATCTCTAACATTATAGGGGGGGGGAGCTCTTGGACAGGTAACCCTCTCCACTTCATTGAGAGATGAATGCCTAAATAATGGGTATTACTTGGAACAGCCCCTCCTTAGTTACACTATTGGCAGCCCACTGAACAGGTAAGAAGTGTCATAATACAAAGATATAAATACACATTGTACACATTTGAGCACATTTGGACATTCTGCTATTACCTATCAAGATAATAATAGGATCCAAAAACTTTAAACAGTACCATTTGAAAGTATACAGGCAGGCCCTTGCACTACATGCTTTGGGGAATTCATCCATAAATCTGAGCACAGAAGAGATGGGTATAGTGTGTATGGGTTTGGCAAAGTCAGCAGATAGATGATTGAGGATAGATAGAGAATTGGTATCAGTTGACTTAGCAGTTGATAGGAGGGAGGATTCCAAATGATTTGGGGACCCCCCAAAAAAAAGCCTCTGACACTCTGCCTGAATTTAAAGCACAAATCACATTTAGAAACATTTTAGGGGGTGTTTGGGGTAAAGCACTACTATGGAGCTGATAAAATACATTGTTAAGTGACTACATGAGGTGAATATAGGGCCAGGAGACCATGCTGGGGAGATAAGTGAAGGCAAATATGTATGAAGGACAAAAAAATAATTACATAAAAATCCAGCATACATGAGGACAAAGGGGACATTCACAGCATATTACAATCATGGTAATTAGGGAATGAGGAAAGAAATACATTACATTATCAAACATTGAATACAATAAAATGTGATATTAAAGGATACAAATCTTACCTTAATATAGCCCTTCTGTAGGACCTGTATGATGGCAGAACAGGTCTCCGGGATAATGATCCCCAGAGCCTGGGGGGAGATGCCTGTCGAGAACTTCAAGTCCTGCAGGCTTCTCCCCGTCGCCAAGAACCGCAGGGTGGCGACGAGCCTCTGCTCCAGAGTGATGGCTTGCAGGTATCCTGCCTGCTAATATAGGGGGTCAGCAAAGCCAACAAACTGTGAAATACGGAGTCCGTCATCCGGAGAAAGTTCCTGAAATCATCAGGACATTC
Source organism: Aquarana catesbeiana (assembly GCA_037953035.1). Classification (NCBI taxonomy): domain Eukaryota; kingdom Metazoa; phylum Chordata; class Amphibia; order Anura; family Ranidae; genus Aquarana; species Aquarana catesbeiana. The sequence continues at coordinate 841,526 of JBBHAA010000628.1, read as the reverse complement.
CGACCGTGTGTATGCCCCATCTAACTTTTTCTGTCGGCATTTTTGACGGACTCAGATATAGAACATGTTCTAAATCTTTCCGTCGGAAATGCCGATGGAGTTTAGCCCGTTCGCAAGTCCGCTCGTGTGTACGCGGCATTACAGCATACATACACACACCGATTATCCAGATTTATTATGATTTTTTATGAAGTGCAATTCCTGATACTGTACTAAACAATACAATAATACAAGTCCCAGTGACAAACACCATAAGGAAATATGTCCATTCTGTCACTGAGATTGGTTAAGGGACCCCCCCCCTGCTGGGGGATAATTGGATAAGGGGTGATTTAGTTGACACTTTGTGTTAATCCCCGAGATGGTGTAGTTATCTGGAGTAAATGAGCTAAATTGTAAGCTGTTGTTTAATCGGATGTAAAAAGGTGGCATATATCCACGGTAAGTTATCAGTCCAGAAACCCAGGTAAACAATTGTGCAGATAATGCTTAATGAATTCATTCACAGGGGATCCCACTGTTGGGTAGCAGTAGATTAATAGTCACTACAATACAGAGTAGACTATTGCAGGCTGAAGAAGAAAAGAGTCAAGGAAAGCATTTAAGGACCAATGGTCTGCTCCCCCGACCGTATTGAGGCAGTGGTATCAAACTTCGGGCATATACACAATCAACTCCAAAAGATTTACTTTGGATAACCAAAAGCTGTGTGGTGTCGTCCAGTATGTTCCGTTGCCATACGGGGTCATGGAGCTCCAATGAATAGCCACCGTCAAGGCTATCACGCTATAGGGTCTTCCAGGCCATCGTCCAATTTCCTCAGCCGAGAAAGTCCCTGCTAGCTTCAGCTTGTCAACTGCGCATGCACGGGTGTGGTGTAGTATGTCATCCGTGACGCATGGAGCGTCTCTGTCGTGATGTTAACTCCGACATGTCTCACCAGATTACACTGATTTTTTCAAGGTAAAAAAACAGTATATTATCTGTTTATAGCTAAATGCCTATGAATTGTTGTGAGCTGTCTTTCTCTGCCCTCCGGAGTTGTTCTGATGTTTACTTGTGCCCACAGCAATCTACACAAAAGCCAGACCGTACAATTTTTTTTTTTTTTCACAGTGGTAAGCCACGGGATATGAAATAATAGCCATGGCTAAAGGGCAAGCATGTGTTATTTTTATCACAAAGCTTGCAAGTTGGAAAAAGCTGTTTCATTGAGAGGTGTTTCCCTTTTATTTATTTTTATTTTGCTTTTGATTGGCATCTTGTGCTTTTTTTTTCTACATTGCTGCTAAAAACAGGCCACGTGAACTGAAAGCTAACCGACTGAAATATCCAGCTTAAGAGCTTCCCATAGTCAGAAATGAATCACACTCTCACACAGACCTCTGGCAGTTTACCAGACACTGTCGTCTTCCATATGTAATGAATAGGATAAATCAACACATTGCAGACGGTAGTGATGTAGGCGAGTCATTTATAAAATGCTTTATAGAGCCTGCTTTCACTATTTGCTACCTGTTGCACTCAATCCATTCTTTCTGCTCCTATGTATGATGATCATTTGCTTTTTTTCTATGCATCAATGCAATTATTCATATTAACCTGTGTTTGCTAGGAAAAAAGCTTCAGCTTCTATTTTATAAGCTAAACTCCAGGAAAACAGCTAAAGGCACAGTAGAAATACATATGTGAGCGCTGTTTTAGGCAGACAAAAAATTTGGCAAAGATACTATATAGCTAAAAATAAACTATATTACCAAAAGTATTAGGACACATATTTTAACACGCACGTGAACTTTAATTGCTTCCCAGTCTTAGTCCGTAGGGTTCAATATTGAGTTGGCCCACCCTTTGTAGCTATAGCAACTTCAACTCTTCTGGGAAGGCTGTCCACAAGGTTTAAGAGTGTGTCTATGGGAATGTTTGACCATTCTTCCAGAAGTGCATTTGTGAGGTCAGTTACTGATGTGAACGAGAAGGCCTGGTTCACAGTCTTCACTCTAATTCATCCCAAAGGTGTTCTATTGGGTTGAGGTCAGGATTCTGTACAGGCCAGTCAAGTTCCTCCACCCCAAACTTGCTCATCCATGTCTTTATGGACTTTGCTTTGTGCACTGGTCCAAATCATTTGGTGGAGGGGGGATTATTATGGTGTGTTGTTTTTCAGGGGTTGTTCTTGGCCCTTTAGTTCTAGTGAAGGGAACTCTTAAGGTGTCAGCATACCAGGACATTTTGGACAATTTCATGCTCCCAACTTTGTGGGAACAGTTTGGGGATGGTCCCTTCCTGTTCCAACATGACTGTGCACCAGTGCACAAAGCAAGGTCCATAAAGACATGGATGAGTGAGTTTGAGGTGGAGGAACTTGACTGGTCTGTACAGAGTCCTGACCTCAAACCGATAGAACACATTTGGGATTAATTTGAGCGATAACTGCTAGTCAGGGCTTCTCATCCACATCAGTGCCTAACCTCACACATGCGCTTCTGGAAGAATGGTCAAACATTCCCATAGACACACTCCTAAACCTTGTGGACAGCCTTCTCAGAAGAGCTGAAGCTGTTATAGCTGCAAAGGGTGGCCAACTCAATATTGAACCCTACAAACTAAGACTGGGATGCCATTAAAGTTCATGTGCGTGTAAAAGCAGGCGTCCCAATACTTTTGGCAATATAGTGAAGATAAAAATATGTGGACACCTAACCATCACACCTATATGACTGTATTGGACATCTCATTCTGAAACAAAGATCATTAATATGGAGTTGACTCCCATTTGAGGCTAAAATAGGCTCCACTCTTCTAGGAAGTTTTTCCATCAGATTTTTTAGATCATTTTTGAGGTCAGGTAGTGAGGCTGGATGGGAAGACCTGGTTTGCAATCAGTGTTCCAATTCACCCTAAAGTTGTTCAGTAGGGTTGACGTCAGGGCTTTGTGTAGACCCCTCCAGTTCCTCCACACCAAACTGGTCAAACCATGTGTTTAGGGAGCTAGATTTTTGCACAGAGGCACAGTCATATTGGAACAGGAAAAGGCGTTCCCCAAACTGGTATCAAAAGGTTAGAAGAACACAATTGTCTTTATATGCTGTAGTATTACAAGTACCCTTTGCTGGGAACACCTGAACTCAATCAGATGGAGAGATAATACTTTTGGCCACATGTGTGGTCAGTATAAGTATAGTGTAAGTATGATGGTCAAGTGTATACAAACATTTGCCAATTTAATGTATTTCTGTCTATCCAGTCCTGATAGACAGAAATACATTAAACCCTGCCAGACAACACTGCCAAGTTGTGACTTCGCTCTTATTAACTTTATTTCTGCAGTACTGCTTGGTCACTTCTCCAACTTCAGAAGTCAAACCAAAGCCTGAGCACAAGGGAAAGCAGCCTACTGATTATTGTCTATAGCAGCCTGAACAAACACTTTCAGTATATTTAATCCACTCAAGTGAATCCAACTCTTCCTATTGTGTATGTGCTGTCTGGCAGGTATGTCTGGATCACAGGATTGGCAAAAAAGAATTGAAATTCTTTTTGCAGGTACGTCAGTTCATTTACATTTGCTCTCATCTGTGCATTACGCCAATTGCTCAAAGTTCAGCTTTAAAAACTCCAAGCAGATATATATGGCACCAGTTAAAGCAGATTTGTAATAAATAATACATAATTAAATGTATTTTTAAAATGCAAACAGTGTAGGTATTTGAATGTGGCCTGATATCAGCCTATTGCAGCCCCTGGGAGGCAGGGATGGAGTATAAGAGGAAGAAGCAGTACAATCAGGAGCCAATCAGTTTATATTTTCCAAGAAGCATGCTGATAGGGGAGAGACTACAAAAAAAAAACAAAAGAGGGCACACCAACCTAGTGCATTATCCCACAGCTTTTATTTAAGATCAACAAGAATAATACTCACAAACATGTGAATTAAAATCACTCGTTGAGCTACTCATCTATAGCCCAGTTGTCCTATACTTGGCACACTCCAGAGTGCAGGGGGACCTCACCGAGATCCTTTAGGGCTAACATGTTTCGATGGAAACCCCTTCTTCCTCAGAGCCAAAACTGTTTTGATGAGTAACTTGACGAGCGTATTTAATTCACATGTTTGTCAGTGTAGCACCACCCCTGTGGGGGCTGCTAGGTATTGCTTGTCCTTATGTGCTGCCCTGACCCTGGGAACTTTCCAGCCCATCTGACACTCTAGGTTCAGACATAATGTATGTCCCTTTAAATGAAACACAGACAATGCAAACTGAGTTTAACAGTCCTTTTGTATTAACCAAACGGCAAAAAGGGGTGTATAGGAGCGTCAATCAGCCAATCACGGAAAGACACACCAAAATCTGTTGAATTGAACGCTCAGCAGACTGGTATGAACAAATGGCAATCAAACAGTGAATAATAGCAGTACTTAAATTTATAAAGCAATAACAGACACATAGCAATGGAACGGTCAAAGGGACTTGTATTGATTATGCTACTACTAAAAGGGAAAAGGGCCGGCCTAATGTGACTCTAATCCTAATGAGAGATTGAGCTGTGAAACCATTCACACTTACCAATATTTGCAAGAAGAGTAGTAGTCCATATATTAGGTCTGAGGGTTATCTTCATCGGCAGCGTTGGAGCTCAAGATGTGAGCAGGGAATCCTCAATGTATAACATAAGGGTTCAATAATCAGCAAGGGAGTGCTATTTATGGCTAAGTGGCAGATCTCTTGACAATCCAGGTTATGTTGTCTGCATGCAGTGCCCATGTGTATATTATTGGCAGGCAAGTAAGGGTTTGGGCATAAGCTCGCTCACCCGATCCTGAAGACAGCAGGCACTCACACACAGGAAGTGATGCAGGATCTGTACACTGGTCAGCAGTGATCTGGATGGGATGGATTGGTCGGATTTGGATTCAGCGATCTGAGCTGTCATTTGCTTTGCTGTCTCTCTTTCATCTGCAAGGATCACAGGGGGTTTTCGGGACAGCAATGCATGGGGGGGTCCTCTTGGGCAGGAACAGCGGTATCTCCTGGCACTGCGGTAGGCCGCAATTCCCACAGCTGGGCGGCGAGGTCAGTGCTCCCTCGATGTATTTTGGGAAGAAGAGAGCGTGAGCCTGCTGGGAGACTCCTTTTATCTCTTCTCCCACTTTTCTTCCCTGGAGAGGGTGGCTTGCTGGGAGATGTAGTTTGCAAAGGATTCAACAATGCAATAATGGCTGTGCAGGAGACTACAAATCCTACAATGCTCTCCTTCAGAGCTCAGGAATGTGATGAAGATAATCTGAGCCCAGCACTAGGGGGAAACAGGAGTAACCTGCAGTAATAGAGATAAAGTCTGCTACTTCATATTACAGTAGTCCACTCCTGGCTACATCCTCCCCCCACTGAAAGTCTTTGGTCCCCAAAGGCAAAATATAGTCCTTGCAAATGTATATTGATTAGTAAACAACAATAAAACTTATCAACCAAAACCTACAGTATCAAACAACTGACTGATAGAAGGATTCTCTAATAGCAAACTGTACAAATTATCAGATAAAGTTAGATCATTCTGGTGACAGGCCAGTAGAATGTTAGTGGCCCGCCTAGTAGTGTCAGAGGGTGGTTACGGGTCATCCTCTACCAAAGGTACGGTAGAAGAAGCTGGCATTTGGCTGGAGCATTGAGCAGTATCAATGAAATCATCACAGCTTTCTCCAAGAGCACTGTATGTCAGTCTTTTCGGTAAACAGATGTCCCTTCTGAGCCTTGAGTTTGTACTATCTGAGGTCTCAAGTTTGCGGGTTATTCCCCATGTATAAAAACAAGGCTATGGTTCTTTTAAGCATTTAAGGGCAGTATCTCTTAATGCATCATGGGCCAGAGGATTGAGGGCTTCCCCAGAATCTTCTTCTTCAGAGATGTCAGTTGATTCTAGCTTGATCTCTATGATCCCAATTGGGGGGTGGTGGAACAGAATCCTCTAACTCAGAAGTCTGATGCCCTATTTTTTTAGACTGAAGAGCTCCACATGTATCTTCCAACTGAGGCTGGGGGGTTCTATTGGTGCCTTCTGGTGGGGGGACCCATAGTCAATCAAGGGCCACCTCTTCCTCATCACTCTCTTCCTCTTCTGCCCCCCCCCCCCCCGAAGGAATGTGCTGGTGTGTTTAATGAGTTCTGTGTCTCAAGTAAGAACGGGGTGTTTCAGAGCAGGAGGGTTGGGGCATCCGAATGGCTTCAGAGTTGGGCAAAAGGTGATTCCGATGCCAGACCAGTCTTCCCCTTAGGGCGAATCTGGTAAAGGGGAAGCCCAGGCAGTTGTCTGGAACGATGTACGGCTGAGATTGCCATCGATCAGCTAACTTGTGTTTTCCTGGTACTCCCAGATTTTGCAACGGCACTCTGTCTCCTGACTGCAAGTCTTGCACCCTCACCTTGAGATCAAAGTTATATTTGTTTCTTTGTTCTCTAGCAGCAGATGCTTCTTTGGTCCTTTCATAAACTTCAGATTTTTTTTGCAGCCGGTCAACATCGGAGCCTTGAGAAATGTGGTCGAGAGACGTCCCAAAGGCTAAGGCAATAGACAGATGGGCCTCTCTCCCGAACATCAGTCTGTAACGGGAATATTTGGTAGAATCATTCATGGTGCTGTTATAGGTATGGACCCCTGCAGCAATGTGGTTTCCTCAATATTGCTTTTTCTCCAGAGGCAGCGTCCCCAACATGGTCAGCAAAGTGTGATTAAAACGTTCTGGCTGCGGGTCTCCTTGCAGGTGATATGGGGATGTTCTAGACTTCTGAATGTTCATCAATTCACACAGTCTTTTGACCAGTTTACTCTCAAAGTCTCTGCCCTGATTGCAATTTAAGCGTTGAGGTAAGCTGTAATGGACAAAGAATTTCTCTACCAAAGTCTTAGCTACTGTGCTGGCTTGCTGGTCTTTGGTCGGGAAAGCTTGGGCATAGCAAGTGAAGTGATCAGTCACAACCAGGACATTGCTTCATCCACTCGAATCAGGTTCCAGACACAAAAAGTCAATGCACTCCAGTTCCATTGGCCCTTGGCTTAGCAGATGGCCCATTGGGGCAGCCCTACCAGGCAGAGTCTTTTGTTGGATGCACCGGATTCAGCCCTCCTGGGTCAACCTTGGCACCTACATCTTCCCTTGAGTCTCCATTACTCTCATCAGAGCGTGTTGCATTCGAGGCTGAGCCTGAATGACTTGGGTCAACAGCTCTACTTGCTTTGGTTCACTAACTAACTTTTGACCCTTCAAAGTTGTCGTGCCCCTCTCGATCTGTCTCTGCCTCACTGACCTCATCTGAGAATCTGGGTTCCATTGGAGTAAAGAATATCCCCGCGCCAACCCAATAAATAAAATAGATTAAATACTGCTGCAGACACTGAAGGTAATGTCAGAACCCTAATAAAAGTATAAAGGCAAAATAGTGCTGCGCTGTACAATTAATAAACAAAGTGCAAAATGAGCAAAGTAAAGTGACTAAGTGCTCAGTGCTACATACACTTAATAGAGGCAATTCATGTGACGAAAAAAACAATAAATATCCTTATGTAATTGATACAGACGAAAATATAACAAACGTATCACGTGCTAAACCTGGTGCTCCTAGATGGAAGCAGTGATTATTTCAAGCATCAAATAAATCCGTATAAGTATATGCAAAGTGATCCTTTTTCATAACAGGTGAACCAATGTATCCGTGAAAGTCTTTAATATATAAGGTGCAAAATGAATGGTGACTGTATATCTACAGGGTCAACAAACAAATATAAGGTGCTGGTGACCACTCTCTTGAAAGGAAGGCAAGTGACTGGTGACTTCCTGTCTTCTGTGCAACGTGGTGTATAGAATTCCCCTTACCTTACTGCTGCAAGGTAACAGCATATGGGTGTATCTTTATAGGAAGCCAGTATGTCCCCTGTGGATCTACATGCCTGGCAGCCTCCCAGTCCGGCCTCTCCGGCTCTGCTGGTGTATGTCTCTGTATGTAATCAGAGTCCCCCTTTTGTGCCAAGTATGTCTGGATCAAGTAAGCCTCGTGGATGGGCGTGGGGAGATGTGAAGAATGCCAGTGTTCTCCAGACCTGCTCTGGGTCTCAGCTGTGATAATTAGTGATGAACAATTCTCAGCTCCTAGGAAGTCACACTCACTACAATTACCTGCAATGTGTACACATTATTGTTGGGCTTATGGTCAATAATTCAGAAGATTGTTACCAACACTCACAAAATGTATGGTACAAAGTACAAGGAGACATCTCAGTGATAAACTATTTTCTTGTTCTAACATATTTGATATATTTCTCTGAACAGGTCTTGCTTGTAGCCATGATAAAAAGTGAAGGAAGGACTACTACTGCTCACAGCAACCAGGCCAGAGGCAGAGAACAGAGACAATTGTTTGACTAGCAGGATCTAAAAGGTACTGACAGACATGAGATGACAATTACCAGATCGGCAACTACCTGGTATTGCCCTTTTGCAATCCCTGTACAACAGAGCCCAGACTTGGAGATCGAGAAGCAGCACAAGGATCCAGTCAGCTGTACTGGAGTGCTTATGTGCTAGCAAGAGACTAATGGGGAGATAGAGCAACAGAGAGATTATATAATTATTCTGCTGCTTCTTTTTTTACTGTCCAGTCAAGGGCTTTGGGAGGGAAAAGACCTGTAAATGTTACTTAACTTCTGCAGATAAAAATCAGGTCCCCTGCCTTGCCAGATAGACTGAGCTGCGTAAATATCAGGACTGGATGGACAAAAAGCACAAATCTTTTGTTAGGTAAAAAAGCTCCTTTAGGCCTTTATGTGTATTTCATTTGTGTATTGAGCAGTCAAAGTGAAACTAAAGGTAATTTTTTTTTTTTTTAAATAACAAACATGTCATACTTACCTCCACTGTGCAGCTCGTTTTGCACACAGTGGCCCCGATCCTGGTCTTCCGGTGGCTGTCTCGGCCCCTCCCCGCATCAGATAACCTCCTGGGAGAAGCGCTTTCCTGGGGTGTTACCTTGCAGGCGAGCTCCCGAGTCCAGCATTCAGCCAAATGCAGGACTCGGCCCCGCCCCCCAGCGGCCACATCATTGGATTTGATTGACAGCAGCGGGAGCCAATGGCTGTGCTGCTATCAATCTATCCAATCAACAGCCGAGAACCCCCAGACAGAGAGAAGTCGAGGGTTCAGGTAAGTAAAAAGGGGGGGGGGGGGGCTGTTGGCCAGTCACTGACAGGTGTTTTTTCACCTTAATGCATAGAATGCATTAAGGTGAAATAACATGAACCTTAACAACCCCTTTAATTTCAACTTTAAATATACAACACACAAATCTTTTTTTTTTAGTCTTGACCTTGGTTACCAAGACACTTTTGTAATCCCTATAGGGACTACAGATAATCTTTTTTTAATACATTTTAAATAGATAATACAGTTTCTGTAAAATTCCTTATTGTCACTCTTGACTTAAATGGATTTTTCTGCAAAGCAGCACCCAATGCAAAATCTGCTGCAAGGCCATCAGTTCTTATCTAGAAATAATCTAATACCTCCATTACCCGGCATCAGGAGCTGAAGAATAAAAATAAAAAGGCTCAGGTATGCGACGGATGGCTTTTTTAGGAAAAAGATCACATAAAAAAAAGGGAAACATTAGCCAGAAAAAAAGAAAAATAAAACATGTGAAAATCTGGAGATCAAGGCTGAATAATGCATTTTATACTGCCTTTGTTCGTGATGATAGACACCTGCCATCTTGTACTTTACTTCTTGTGTACTGGCATCTTATCCCAGAATCCTCTCTGACAGTTACTAGACCAGATAGGGAACTGACAGATCTGGTTCCACGCCATTAGTTTGCCATTTTTCATCTCTTCTCTCGCTCGTTGCTCTTTTCTTTTTATTTCATCTTCTGTTATTCAGCTGACTTTTCCGAACCTCCTGGGGTCGCCAAATTCATATGAAAACACTGGTTAGCTCCTGACAAGCGTGACCTCCGACTGACGGCCAGGCTTATGGCTCCCCAGCCAGAAAATATTATTTTGTTTATCCTTGTAGGGAACTGTAAAAGAAAATCTATAAAAATCTATTTCATACAATTCAATAAACGCAGAAAAAAATCAACATACAAGTCAATAAGGTACATGGAGAGGTTCATCTGGGGTTAAAATAAAGGTTATGATTGAGTTGGTGTGTTCAACATGTTTGGGTTATTGTGACAAGGCTATATGCCAGAAAAGATGTGTTTTTATTTTTCTAGTCTCTTAAAGCTGAACTTCGGGCAGATATAAAAGGCTCAAATACTGCAGCCCTGCAATCTTTAATTGTTAATATAAAATTGAGGTGTGTGTGATGTGTTTTATTATTTCCACCTAGCATTCCAGATCCTGTCCTTTCATTACGACACTCACTCTTTTACTGTATCTGTGGTTGTCACATAGGCTGGACTTCAAACATCTGTATTTCTTCATCTCTATTACATAGTGGATTGATGGCACTAGAAGTTTACATCAGTGGTCTCTAAACTGTGGCTCGTGGGCCGGATGGAGCCCTTTGCTTGCCTTTATCTGACACTTGGGCACTATTTTTCCCACTGATACCAACAAGGGACACTCTTTCTCCCACTGACACCAACAGTGAGACACTTATCCTCCCACTGACACCAACAATGGGTACTACTATTCCTTCCACTAATACCAATGATGGGGCATTGTTTTTTACTTCCGCTGATCCTGGTGCATTTTCTAATCCCAATAACTACAGTCTGGTCCTCCTAAAGTCTGAAGGATGGTAAACTGGCTCATTGTTTATCCCCTTCCCGCCGACCGTACGCAGATATGCGTACTCGGCTTTCCGGGGTTATACCGGGATGATGCCCGCAGCTGCAGGCATCATCCCGGTACCGTTGTTTAGAGCGGGCGATCGGCTACCCGAGTATAACAACCGATGTGGCTAAAAACCGCTCGGCTGTTATACCGGAGGAGCAGGAGGGGACTTCCCCCCCCTCCCGCCGCCTCCCGCCGCTCTTACCGGGAATCCCGTGCGATCGGGAGGCCCGGTATCCAATCGGTTGTCTCCGGCGGCTGTGGGCGGGCTGGAACGAAGCCGTGGGCGGCTTCGTTCCAGCCTTCTCAATGTAAACGCGGAAGCAACGTCATGACGTCACTTCCCGTTTACTCGGCTGCCAATGGCGCCGAATTTAAAAACATATACAGTATTCAGAATCGCCGTTTTCAGCGATCTGAATACTTTGAAGTGCAGAGGAGGGATCGGGGGTCTTTTAGACCCCCGATCCCTCCATAAAGAGTACCTGTCACCACCTATTACTGTCACAAGGGATGTTTACATTCCTTGTGACAGCAATAAAAGTAAAAAAAAAAAAACATTTTTTTTAAAAACACAATTTATAAATCTAAAAATAAATAAAATAAATAAAAAAAATAAAAAAAATTTTTTTAAAGCGCCCCCATCCCCACGAGCTCGCGCAGCGAAGAAAACGCATACGGAAGTCGCGCCCGCATATGTAAACAGTGTTCAAATCACACATGTGAGATATCGCCGTGATCGTCAGAGCGAGAGCAATAATTCTAGCACTAGACCTCCTCTGTAACTGTAACCTGGTAACGGTAAAGAAAATTTAAAGCGTCGCCTATGGAAATTCATAGCTACCATAGTTTGTCGCAATTCCACGAGTGCGTGCAATTATAAAGCGTGACATGTTTGGTATCTATTTACTCGGCGTAACATCATCTTTCACATTATACAAAAAAATTGGGGTAACTTTACTGTTTGGATTTTTAAAAATTCATGGAAGTGTCCCTTTTCCAAAAATTTGCGTTTAAAACACCGCTGCAAAAATACCGTGTGATATAAAATATTGCAACAATCTCCATTTTATTCTCTAGATTCTCTGCTAAAAAAATATATATAATGTTTGGGGGTTCTAAGTAATTTTCTAGCAAAAAATACGGATTTTAACTTGTAAACACCAAATTTCAAAAATGGGCTTAGTCATGAAAGGGTTAAAAAAATTGGAGACCCTAGGTTTACACATGTAGGAATCTGCTGCCCTCTAGTGTATGAATTTTTAAATGCCTGTAAATCTATTATGTATGCACTTCCTGACCCTGTTTGTTGGCTCTGAAACCCCAAAAGGAAAGTGGAAAGAGAGGAAGACAGAAAATCTCAGCAACATGACTAGTCCATGCTACTGAATTCTGGACCAGAAGAAACTACAGTGGAACCTCGGATTACGAGCATAATCAGCGAGTTTTCCCATTGAAGTCAATAATTTGTTCCGCATTGACTTCAATGGGATGCAATACCGCATGCGGCCAGAGAGCCTCGGAAACGACCGAAAAGGCCCGAGCACACTTCGGCTGACCTCGGCAAACCACGAAAGACTCCGTTCACAAGCCTTTCCGAGGTTTGCCAAGGTCAGCCGAACTATCCTCGGGCCTATCCGTGCATTTCCGAACGGTGGCCATCTCTGCCGTTCGGCTCCGGCGCCCTCCACCTCAGGCCAAAAGCGGTCCTGCACACCGCTTTGGCCTGAATCCTGCTCGTTTTGCGAGACAACACTCGCAAACCGAGTTAGGATTTTTAGAAATACAGTGCTCGTATTGCGAAACACTCGTTAACCACGTTACTCGCAATCCGAGGTTTCACTGTATTATGCAAGTATTCCTATAATCCAATAGTTTAACTGCAGCTGCTGAGTGTATATCTAAACCTCTGTGACAGAGTATATCTTGTCTGTCTTTGTTATTATCTCACATGCACAGTACCAGATAGCTAGGTCTGTGCTACTGTATGTGTACCGGTCAGTGTAGGAGATGTTGGATAGGATGGGTCCTTTATTCCTTGCCTCAGCCCCTCTGACACACTAGGTTGAATGTATAAACATGCATAGTCACAGGAAATAATTGAAAATAGCAATTGCCACTCAGCAGTAATACCTTGTTAAAGAAATAGACACAAAGCAAGTTAGTAAAAGCAAACTTGATATATTTTCACTAAGCAGGGTTGGCAACTGTAACAATGACAATAACACCTTCAGCGAACTCCCTAAAGGGCTGCGGGTAGTTTGGGCCTATTTCCTCCCCTTAGCACACAGCCAGGCACACAGCATTTTTGACAGTCTCTCTCTGGCTCAAGGAGCAGTCTAGGGATTTGTCTTGTGGTTTTTAGCTTTTTTTTCAGCTTTCAGTGATGTCGTACTCTAAAGGACAATTGCGCAGTCATGCAACGGTGTACCCAAATCAAATTTAATCATTTTCTTCTCACAAATAGTGCTTTCTTTTGGTGATATTTAATCACCCCTGGGTTTTTTTTTTTTTTTGCTAAAAAAACAAAAAAAATCCAAAAATGTTGAAAAGGAAAATTTTTTTCTTATTTTCTGTCAGAAAGTTTTACAAAAGAGTAATTTTTCTCCTTCACTGATGTGTGCTGATGAGGCGGCACTGATAGGCAGCACTGATGAGCGACGCTGATGGGCAGCACTAACGGGCAGGCACTGATGGGCACTGAAAGGCAACACTGATTGGCATTAACTGATGGGCACAGATTGGCATCACTGATGGCCACAGATTGGCCTCACTGATGGCCACAGACTGGTGTCCCTGATGGGCACAGACTGATGTCACTGGTGGGCACAGAGTGGCATCACTAATGGGCACTGCTGGGGCTGCATTGTAATCAGTGCACTGATGATCAGTTCCCTGATTACCTTTTCACATCTTCCCTGTGAAGAGATGCCGCTGACCAGCTCTCCTCACATCACACTCTGTCAGCGTGAGGCGAGCCGATAAACGGCACTTCCTTGTTTACATGTGACCGGCTGAGATTGGACTTTACCGAGATCGGGGTCGCGCCGCATTCCAGAACGAGAGCCACACCGCTCCCCAGTCATATGACGGTGGGCGGATGGCAAGTAGTTAAACTTGAACAGATTGAGGACTACTAACTATCTGGCTGCTCTTGTCCACTTCTTTACAAAAGGCTTGTACTCGTTCATCTGCACTTGTACAACACCTGACAGTATTGCACCCCTGCTTGGTTGTACTGGCACACTTCAGGCTGTACTTCTGTCAACAAAAGTCCCACAGATGTAATTCTTCCCATGCAGATTGCACCCACGAGTTTTGGGATTGTACGGGAATACAACAATTCTGGCATAATGTAGTACAATGTGCAATCTGTCATGACATTAAATATAATCCCTAGTGTACAGATTTGCATGCTGTGATTGGTTGACCTCTTAGCCCCTACAAAGGTGGTCAGAACTCTGCTAACCTTGTTGTTCTATTATGCCAGAAAAAGCATTACTCTTTCTTGGAAAAAATCTAATGCTCCAACCATCACGGCCTGGAAGACTCTAATTAACAAAACCCTGCCTCTTTATAAGGCTACATATGCAAGTAGAGGGTAGGGATGGGTGAACGGTTTGGCCCGAGCATAAGTTCTTTCGTTGTTCGGTCTTTTGGCGAACAGCAGAACAAATGGGTCGTTCAACCGTTTGTTCGGCCCCCCCGAACCAACCACAATGAATTGCGGCGCTGTACAGTGCATTGCAAGCCCTGATTGGCTGAAGTAATGAAAATTTCAGCCAATCAGGGCACAGAGCACTGTCAGAGTCATGATTGGACACTGTCATCATGACTTTATCCAATCATGGCTCATTCCCGCCCCACAATATAAAAGTATTCTTTCAATGGCAGCCATTTTCAGTGTGATTTTAGCATGGAGAGAGATAGAACAGGGCTCTGTTCAGAGCAATTAGTTAGTTAGTGTGCTATACTGTGCTATTTTGCTTCAATTGTCAGTGTAGAATATTAGTTTAGTGCCAGTTTAGGGATAGTGCGAGTGTAGTGAAGAGGACCATCATTCAGTTTTGCATAGTATGCAGCTAGAGTAGGGACAGCTCAGATAGTTTCACTGTAGTGTAGTGAGACCGTGTCATTCATACATACATTAGTGTAGAGTAGGGACAGCTCATATATTTTCAGTGTAGTGTAGTGAGACCGTGTTAGTAATCTTGACATTAGAGTATAGCTAGAGTAGGGACAGTTCAGATAGCATCAGTGTAGTGATGGTTGAACACCGTCTATTTGATTGTGTTACTGACATTTTAACGGCATTTACTTCTGTGTGTTGCTTCCAGGTTAATTCCATATAGTTTTGTGTGTTACTGCCAGTTTAACGCCATTTACTTCTGTGTGCGTTACTGCCAGTATAATGCCATATCGTTTTGTGTGTGTTACTGCCGGTTTGACGCCATATTGTTTTGCGTGCGTTACTGCCAGTTTAACGCCATATAGTTCCGTGTGTGTTACTGCCAGTTTAACGCCACATCGTTTTGTGTGTGTTACTGCCAGTTTAACGACATATAGTTCTGTGTACGTTACTGCCAGTTTAACGCAATATAGTTTTGTGTGCGTTACTGACAGTTTAACACCATATAGTTCTGTGCGTCACTGTATGTTTGGTGCATTATATTGCAGTATATTATAGTGTATCCATGGAGTGTGTCTGTGTAGTGTGTGTACTCAAATTAAAGTGCACCAAACACCTCTTTACATTGATTAAAGTGCATCTACATACAGATTTCAACTTCTTTACATTTGCTTATAAGTACCGCCCCCTCCCTCCCAATAATGTCTGGAAGGACAACAAGGAGAGGCAGACGTTCCCTTGGCACTGTAAGGGGGCCAGCAACTAATGTGTCCACAGGCAAAGGTGGACGTGGTGGTCAGTCCTCAGGCAGGGCATCATTTCCTCTGTTTAGTGAGTTTGCCCATGCTATCCAGTCACAGCATGCAGAGGAGGTGGTGGACTGGCTTACTAATCCTTCCTCATCCTCTGTCACACATGCAGGGACATGTGTGCAGTTGCCAGAGTGGATAAACCTGCCTCCCTGTCCACATCTATTCCTGCCATAGCCCTAACATCAGCCATTGAGGAGTCAGCTGAGTTATTTGACCACAGCGTCAGCCACTTGAGCCTTGATGATGCCCAGCCATTACTGGATTCAGATGTTGGTTCTGAGCTTGAGGATGACAGGAACACAAGCCTAGAGAGAGGGAAGAACACTGGTAGACAAATTGGCATTCATGTTCCCCAAGCCGCAGCGTATTGCCAAGTTGTCTCCAGTGGTATTGATAAAGATGAAGGAGATGATGATGATGAGGTCACTGATGTGACTTGGGTGCCAGATAGAGCAGAGGAGGAAACTGAAGGTGAGGTGGCACAACCCCAAGGAGGTCGACATTAAGAAAGAGTAGAGAGCAGCCACCCTATTCCATCACATTCTGCAGCTGTTATCTCCTGGCCCACTCCCCAAAGCTCAGCTGTCTGGGCCTTTTTCAGCACATCTGCAGCAGATCGCACTGTTGCTATCTGCAAACTGTGTCTCAGCCACATCAAACGTGGCAAAAACACCAACCATTTGGGTACCACATGCTTAACAAGGTATTTAACGTCAAACCACTCAGCCTATTGGCAAGAGCACCTAAAATCCACACAAAAGGGGCACAAATCTGTCCCTACTCCTCCTCCTTACCCACTTCAGCCTGCCTCTGCGATACCAAGTCATTAACTCTCAGCAGCCTCCACTGACAGGGATAATGGTATAGCATAGGGTGTCCCAGGTCCTAACAGCACATATGCCAGCAGCACACCACCAGCAGTAGACTAGGCGGCAAACTTCTCTGCCCCATCTGCTGCAGCGGAAAAAAAATACAAGCCCTGCCACCCACATGCCAAGCGTCTGAATGCAAGCTAGTCAAATCTGTTGGCTCTTCAACTTCTGCCTTTTAGCCTGGTGGATTCTGCCCCTTTTGTGAATTCGCACTGTGCTGTACCACAATGGCAGGTTCCCAGTCACTACTACCTTTCACGTAAGGACGTTCTATCTCTCTACCATCACGTGGAAGGGAATTTTCTGGCATCGTAGGGCAAGGCAGTCAGCCGTAAAATCCACCTTACTGCTGACACATGGTCCAGCAAGCATGGGCAGGGATGATATATTTTGTTCACAGCACACTGGGTAATGCTGCTTGCAACTAGAAAGGATGCAGGACAGGGCTCGGTGCTGCAGCTTGTTGTGCCCCCATGTCTCCATACAGCTGGTGGTGATGATGCCAGACCCATGAGCTCTACCCCCTCCTCCTCCGCCACCTCCATGCCCTCCTCTGCAGAATTGTCCTTTGAACATCAGGTACCCCCTAAGCGTTCAGAGGGCTATTCCCAGAGTCAGGCTAAAAGGTGCTATGCAGTGCTTCAGCTGGTGTGTTTAGGGGACAGGAACCACACCAGAACAGAGATTCTTGCAGCTCTGCAGGGACAGGCCCAGAGGTGGTTCATGCCATGCCAGCTGGAGCCAGGAATGGTGGTGTCCGATAATAGCTCAAACCTCCTGTCCACCCTTAAACATGGAAAGTTGACACATGTGCCATGCCTGGCACATGTCCTCAATTTGCTGGTGCAGCGCTTCCTAAGTACGTACCCAGGGTTGCAAGATGTACTAAAGCAGGCCAGAAGAGTTTGTAGCCATTTTACACAGCCAGTGCTCGGTTGGCTGAAATTCAGTAGGAATTCCACCTGCCTGTAAACCGCCTGATTTGTGACATGCCCACCAGGTGGAACTCAACTTTGGGAATGCTGCAGCAGCTGTACATGCAGCAGAGGGCTGTCAACGAGTACCTGTGCCAGTACGGCACGACGACAGGCTCAGGCCGCCTTGGCTTTTTTTCCCCACGCCAATGACTGATCATTAAGGATGCATGCACTGTATTGTCACCATTTGAGGAGACCACAAGGATGGTGAGCAGTGACAGTGCATGCATCAGTGACACAATCCCTGTTGTGTTCCTGCTGGAGCAGACTCTGCGTGGCATTATGGATAGGGCACTGGAGGCAGAGCAGCAGGAGGAAGAGGAGGACTTCCTTTCCTCTCAAGGCCCACTTTATCCAGACACCATCATTCCTATGTCACAGAACACACAGGAGGAGAGAGGGGGGGAGGATGAGGATTCTGTCACTTTCATAGGCTTCGAAGAAGAGGAAGACTTGCGTCAATCTGTAAGCGATGGCTTTCCAACCACAGGACCGTTGGGAGTAGTACGTGGCTGGAAGGAGGAAGTTCCAGCTGCTGTCATCCTGAGTGACCTCGAGGAGTCTGCTACTCAAGCCTCTGCAAATTTGAGGCGCATGGGCAACCTCATGCTTCAAAGCCTGCGAAAGGAACCAAGAATACATGGCATAAAGGAGAAGGATGATTACTGGTTGGCAACCCTCCTTGACCACAGTTATAAGGGGAAGGTCTCAGAACTCATCCCATCCCCACAGAGAGTGCAGAAGGTAAAATCTCTTGAGGACACATTAAAGAGGATTTTATTGAACATTTTTCCTGACTCCAGTAGGTATCAGTGTCATGATTTTGAGTCTTCTGTTGGTCAAGAGAGGAGTGTTGGAGAAGGTGTGAGGCATTTCAGAATTTTTTTTGTCCTCGCTGCCCAGGGCTGTCAGCTTCCACATCCCATCAGCAGCGTCTGCATCACATGGTGGACGATTACCTTGGGGCCAAAACAGAGATGGATAGCTTTCCAGCTGACGATCCACTGACTTACTGGGTCATGAGAATAGACCACTGGCCAGAACTTGCCCAGTATGCTATTGAGATGTTGGGCTGCCCTGCATCCAGCGTGCTTTCAGAATGGGCATTCAGTGCTGCAGGAGATTTTGTTCCTGATCATAGAACGCGTCTGTCCACAGACTCCGTGGACCGTTTGACTTTTTTAAAAATGAATCAGTCCTGGATTACCAGCTATAAAGCCCCTAATGCCGATGTCACTGATTATGTCTTTTTGGGATGTGGAATCTCTGCAGGACTTCGAGGCTGCCTAGCTTTGAGGGTGTTCAATCATTTCATCTGGAAGAATGTTTTTCAGTTTGACAGGTGCATATTTTTGCAATTTTTTACAGCAAGGCCAATTCTTGCTTTCATCAAGAGTACCTCTATAGGGTTACGGTGGGAAGGCACCACGTCACCCAAAGGCCAATTTTTACGCACATGTTACTTCTATCCAAAGTCAAAGTAACACCAGAATGTATCCAAAAAATCTCTAATCTTGTTCCTAGCGCACTACATTGTGGCCTCATCATACACACTGGCTCCCTAGCTGTTGCTGAGCAAACTAAAGGCAGCTTGCAGGGAAAATGTAATTTTTTTTGGCTTTATAAATGCAATTATTGCAGCAGCAGATTCTAGACATGGTACAGATCTGCCACTTTACAGATAGACTAAGGGGACCCCCCACCCCCACCCCTCATTTGTATGCTTACACAAAAAAAAAAATCACTGCTCATTTAAAATGACGTTTTTCTCAAACTTTTTGTTTAATTGATACATGTCCCCCAGGGCAGGACCCGGACCCCTAGAACCATTGTATTCCCAATTACTTGCCTTCAAAATGGGCACTTTTGATTTTTGACGTTCTGGTCCCATTGACTTTATTGGGGTTCGTTACTCGGGTCCAAACTTTCACGGTGTTCGAAAGTTCTGGTGGGAACCGAACAGGGGTCTGTTCGGCCCATCCCTAGTAGAGGCATACCAGCAAAATTTGACAAAGCGTGGGGAGGCTGGGTGAATGATGCATCTACTGCATCAGAGTGAGAGCTGAATCTCTTTGAATATGTGTTTCAATTGTTTGTCAATACCAAAAAAATTCATCTAGTAGTAATCTGCAGTAATTTATCTATCGGTTAATAACTCTTTTCTCTTTTTCTCTTTCTTTGTGCTGATCGGTTTATTGTAATAGATATATATTTTTGACCAGAGAGCCACACAATGATATATATTGGTGAGTGGGTGTCCATTGGGGGACTATGCAGCCCTAATTTTGTAGCTCTTATTTTATTTTATTATTTATATTTCTTGAACTACAACTCCCATAGTTCTCAGCGCTCTGCACTGAAGTCTATGGGCTGGCTTAACTATGGCTCTCCCCCTACTCGTGGAGGGGATAATGGAGCATAACATCCACAATACAGTAGAGTGTGGCCCAACAAAGGACAGTGTCTCCTTCTTCATGTTTTTGTAGCCCAGCGCCTGGCTACACCAGTTATCCTAGTTAACCCTGTCACTTCTGGTCTGGGATTCTATAACTAATTTTAGCTTAGGGCTTGATAACTAACACAGGCTAGAGCCAGGCTAGGCTTCCGGTGGTCACATCAGGATCACATGCTTAGTGATTCAGTTGCATGTCAGATTAGAAACTATTAGGGTGGGACTGTAGCACAGTAGTAGATAGGCTGACTCTAAGTCCACAGTGCAAGTTCCACACTTTAGTTCCTGCTGTGAGAAACTCAGTTCCAGGCTGGTTGGACAACAGTTGCAGGATCTCCCCATGACCACAGAACCTGTCTTCAGGTCACACAAAGACAGGCACCATATCTTACTTTGCAGCAACATTCATCTGGAGGTATTTATATTAATCACTTAAGGACCGAGCCTCTTTCTGAGATATGGTGTTTACAAGTTAAAAACAGTTTTTTTAGAAAATTACTTAGAACCCCCAAACATTATATATATATTTTTTTCTAACACCCTATAAATTAAAATGGCGGTCGTTGCAATACTTTTTGTCACACCGTATTTGCGCGGCGGTCTTACAAGCGCACTTTTTTGGGAAAAAATACTTTTTTCAATTAAAAAAATAAGACAACAGTAAAGTTAGCCAAATTTTTTTTTTATTTTGTGAAAGATAATGTTATGCCGAGTAAATTGGTACCCAACATGTCACGCTTCAAAGTTGCGCCCGCTCGTGGAATGGTGACAAACTTTTACCTTTAAAAATCACCATAGGCGATGTTTAAAGAATTCTACAGGTTGCATGTTGTGAGTTACAGAGGAGGTCTAGGGCTAGAATGATCGCTCTCGCTCTAATGATCGTGGCGATACCACACCTGTGTGGTTTGAACGTCGTTTTCATATGCGTTTCATATGCGTTCGCTTCTGTGAGCTCGGCGGGACAGGGCGCGTTTAAAAAATTATTTTTTTTCTTATTTATTTTACCTTTTATTTTTAATTTTTACAGTGTTCTTTTAAAAAAAATTGGGTCACTTTTATTCCTAATACAAGGAATATAAACATCCCTTGTAATAGAAAATAAGCATTACAGGACCTCTTAAATATGAGATCTGGGGTCAAAAAGACCTCAGATCTCATATTTACACTAAAATGCAATAAAAAAATTTAAAAAATGTCCCTTTAAGAGCATGGGCGGAAGTGACATTTTGACGTCGCTTCCACCCTGCAATGATATGGAGACGGGTGGGGGCCATCTTCCCCTCACTCATCTCCATGTCAGGCTAGGGAGAGGATCTGATTGCAGGAGAGGGGCACCCTCATGGCGAATCCGCTGCAGAGACCACTTTTATCTTGAAGTGGACTGCCCGCTGAAGAAGAGGATACCGGGGTTATGGTAGCTAGGTGCTACCATAACAACGGTATTCCTCTTCAAAGTAGCGACGTAAAACGACGGCGGGCGGTCCGTAAGTGGTTAATTATTATATATATTTATAATTATTAATAACTATATATACTCGGGTATATGAGTTCCACCAGGGCTTGGGCCCTTTGCTGATTATCCCTGTTTGTCCATTGAATGTATGTACTGTCATTAATCTCTTATTATATGAAGCTTGTATTATCTCTATACAGGTCTGCTTCTGTATGCTTATGGTGAAAGTTATATGCTGGTTGCAGTAGTTCATCTGCTCCCAATTACTTTGTTTAGATTACTGTATTCAAAAATGTGTGACACAGATCGGCCCCTGCTACAGGTTCTAACCTTGTGACTTACAACAGAGATGCAAAGTTGCAGTCTGGTCACTGGAGGAGAGGAGACCGGGGCTTTACCGTCGTTTTAGCGGCACTATTCGGCTGCTAGCGGGGCGCTTTTAACCCCCGTTAGTGGCTGAAAAAGGGTTAAAACTGCCGGCAAAGTGGTGCTGTAGCGCCGCTTTGCCGGTGGTTTGGCCGCACTGCCCATTTGATTTCAATGGGCAGGGGTGCTTTAGGAGCAGTGTATACACCACTCCTACAGTGCTGCAAAGATGCTGCTTGCGGAACTTTTTGTACCGTCCTACAATCGCTCCGCTCCAGTGTGAAAGCACTCGGGCTTTCACACTGGAGAGAGGAGAGGCTCTTTACAGGCCCTATTTTTAGTGCTGTAGCACCTGTAAAGCGCCTCAGTGTGAAAGTAGCCTAATGCCCCACGACACACGACCGGTTTTGCCGTCGGAATAAACTCTGAAGGTTTTTACAACGGAGTTCCGACGGAATTCCGCTCAAGCTGTCTTGCATACACACAGTCACACCAAATTCCGACCGTCCAGAAAGCAGTGATGTACAACACGTACGACGGGACTAGAAAACACGTACATGTACGACGGGACTAGAAAACGGAAGTTCAATAGCCAGTAGCCAATAGCTTGCGTCTCGTACTTGCTTCAGAGCATGTGTTGGTTTTGGTGCATCGGAACAGCATACAGACGAGCGGTTTTTCAGTAATTTGTTCCGTCGGAAAACTATAGAACATAGCCTGAATTTTCGACAGAAAAAGTCTGATGAGGCATACACACGGTCGGAATATATGATGATAAGCTCCCATCGGACTCCGCTCTAATTCATCCCAAAGGTGTTCTTTCAGGTTGAGGTCAGGACTATGGGAATGTTTGACCATTCTTTCAGGAGCGCATTCATAAGGTCAGTCACTGATGTGGATGAGGAGGCCTGGCTCGCAGTGTCCGCTCTAATTCATCCCAAAGGTGTTCTAAAGGGTTGAGGTCAGGACTCTGTGCAGTCAAGTTCCTCCACACCAAACTCGCTCATCCATGTCTTTATGGACCTTGCTTTGTGCACTGGTCCAAATCATTTGGTGGAGGGGGGATTATAGTGTGCGATTAATTTTCAGAGCTTCGACTTGGCCCCTTAGTTCCAGTGAAGGGAACTCTTAAGGTGTCAGCATACCAAGGCATTTTGGACAATTCCATGCTCCCAACTTTGTGGGAACAGTTTGGGGATGGTCCTTTCCTGTTCCAAAATGACTGTGCACCAGTGCACAAAGAAAGGTCCATAAAGACATGGATGAGTGAGTTTGGGGTTGAGAAACTTGGCTGGCCTGCACAGAGTCCTGACCTCAACCCATTAGAATACCTTTGGGATGAATTCGAGCGGACACTGCGAGCTAGGTCTTCTTGTCCACATCAGTGCCTGATCTTACAAATGCGCTCCTAAAAGAATCATCAAACATTCCCACAGACACACTCCTAAACCTTGTGGACAGCCTTCCCAGAAGAGCTGAAGCTGTTGTAGCTGCAAAGGGTGGGCCAACTCAATGTTGTAAAGGCAGGCGTCCCAATACTTTTGGTAATATAGTGTATATTTTTATGTTGCAAGAGATCTAAAGCCCAAGTCCAGCCAAAACATACTTAATGGTTTCATTTTGGTTAGAGTTATATAATAATCGTTTTTGTCAAGTTTTTATTGCTGCCTATGTTCCTGGTGGAGCAATTTCCTTTCACTTCCTGCCCCGATGACCAAACAGGAAGTGAGATCTACCCATCAGGGACACACACAGTAATAAGGCCCTTGCAGAGCTTTGAACCCTTCCTCACCCAACATTGTCAGCACATTTGAATACTGTCTGTACCCTTGTTAGAGAGGTTTTGGTTACTTCTACTCACTATCTGTGACCACACAGGAAGTGAGAGGAAAACCTCGCCAAAGGCTACACAAAATGCAATAAAAACATGACAAGGGTTCTAACCCTTCTCTACTCTGTCTAAAACTAACAAGTAAACAAACAAAATAAACAATTTTAACTAGAGGTGGGCTTTAAAGTTTTCACTGGCAAAAAATATCAAATATGTTGAACATCTATAAATATAATTTAGTACAAGGTAGTGAAGGGCAGTAAAATATTTGACCAATATATCATTAAAGCTGAACTTAATAACTCAGTGAAAGATGAATTTGCTGCAATATTCGGCTTCAATCTAGAGATTTTGCTGCAGGACTATTTATCTGGCGCTAGATGTCCTCCATCTGATGTCCAGCATCATTTAACCCACTTCCTCTAAGCCCAGATCATCTTGGACTTGCCCAGCTTGTAATTGGACAGTGAAATGAAAAGCATCACAATGAAGCAGCACTCTGCTTTCTCCTTCTATCAACATGCTTCTCGTCAGCATATGAACTGATTGTCTTCTTGCACTGCTTCTCTTTCTCTCACTCCAGCTCTGCTGTACAGGCACTGCAGGAGGCCAATACTAGGTCAAATATAGGAACTTACAATGCTTGAATTTAAAAATAATTTTCTAATTATATATTAATGATTACAGAGTTGCATTAAACTGTCTTTTTTTTCTGTCTTTTACCCAGGTTTAAAAAAAATGTTTAATTAAATCTTGTCGGGAAAGAAAATAAAGAAAAAAAAGTTGTTCCATTAACCTACTGAACCTTCAGCAAACCTTCACCTGGACCCTCAGGGCCTGTCCCGCCACTGAGAAAACATCTCAGAGAGGCCTGTATGACTAACTTTTATCTCATAAAGAATTAGGTGGTGTTCAATTATAGATGAATCCATTGTCGGGCTTCAGCAGACGTAGAGGAGGTAGAAAAAAAAAAAAATCTGTGGGTTGTTTTAATTATAATCTCATGTCAAAAAGCCCAGTCGGAGAATGAAATGGCTCTTAGGAGACCATCTGTGATATTACATCTCAGCCATTTAAGCAAGGAAGCTATTTAATCATCCAGCCCACTCCCCGTCTCATCTCTTTTGTTGTCTGTGCAAAAGGCTTGGACCAGCGAAATGTGTTCGGAGGGCTGCGGGATTTCTGGCAAGGAGCTCTGGCAACACATTGATGGCCGGGTTCATCGTTTCATACTTCTACCTGTTGTGTACATGCATTTGTCATTTTCATGGATACAGCATCCCACAAAAGCAAGTACACCCCTCACATTTTTGTAAACATTACATTCTATCTTTTCATGTGACAACACTGAAGAAATGACACTTTGCTACAATGTAAAGTAGTGAGTGTACAGCTTGTATAACAGTGTAAATTTGCTGTCCCCTCAAAATAACTCAACACACAGGCATTAATGTCTAAACCGCTGGCAACAAAAGTGAGTACACCCCTAGGTGAAAATGTCCAAATTGGGCCCAATTAGCCATTTTCCCTCCTTGGTGTCATGTGACTTGTTAGTGTTACAAGGTCTCAGGTGTGAATGGGAAGCAGGTGTGTTAAATTTGGTGTTGTCGCTCTCACTCTCTCATACTGGTCACTGGAAGTTCAACATGGCACCTCATGGCAAAGAACTCTCTGAGGATCTGAAAAAAAGAATTGTTGCTCTACATAAAGATGGCCTAGGCCAGGGGTCCTCAAACTACGGCCCGCGGGCCACATGCGGCCCGCCGAGGACATTTATCTGGCCCACCCCACCCAGGGCCGGATTCCCGACAGGCCAGGCTCGGGCCGGGGCCAGGTCGGCTCGGCTTGGGCAGGTCCACTCTGCTTCGGAAGGGAGCATATCCGCTCCGCTCAAGCCGCCTCCCCCACCCCAGTAATGGAGGGCTCCGTGTGCCGCGCTGCATGCTGGGAAGTGTAGTTTCCAGCACAGTCCCGCGCGGAGGGTGACAGCAAGACAGGAGGCACGAAGAGTGACAGCGAGAGCGGAGGCTTCAGGCAACAGCCTACTAACAAGTGAGGACCCCTGTCCATCCCACTGTCCCCCTGTCCACCCCACTGTCCCCCTGTCCACCCCACTGTCCCCCTATCCACCCCACTGTCCCCCTGTCCCCCCCTCTGTCCACCCCTCTGTCCCCCCCTCTGTCCCCCTGTCCATCCCCCTGTCCCCCTGTCCACCCCTCTGTCCCCCTGTCCCCTGTCCATCCCTCTGTCCACCCCTCTGTCCCCCTGTCCATCCCACTGTCCCCCTGTCCATCCCTCTGTCCCCCTGCCCATCCCTCTGTCCCCCTGCCCATCCCTCTGTCCCCCTGTCCATCCCTCTGTCCCCCTGTCCATCCCTCTGTCCCCCTGTCCACCCCTCTGTCCCCCTGTCCACCCCACTGTCCCCCTGTCCATCCCTCTGTCCCCCTGTCCATCCCACTGTCCCCCTGTCCACCCCTCTGTCCCCCTGTCCACCCCTCTGTCCATCCCACTGTCCCCCTGTCCACCCCCCTGTCCACCCCACTGTCCCCCTGTCCACCCCACTGTCCCCCTGTCCACCCCACTGCCCCCCCCTCTGTCCCCCTGTCCACCCCTCTGTCCCCCTGTCCACCCCTCTGTCCATCCCACTGTCCCCCTGTCCACCCCACTGTCCCCCTGTCCACCCCACTGTCCCCCCCTCTGTCCCCCTGTCCACCCCACTGTCCCCCTGTCCACCCCACTGTCCCCCCCTCTGTCCCCCTGTCCATCCCACTGTCCCCCTGTCCACCCCTCTGTCCATCCCACTGTCCCCCTGTCCATCCCTCTGTCCATCCCACTGTCCCCCTGTCCACCCCACTGTCCCCCTGTCCACCCCTCTGTCCATCCCACTGTCCCCCTGTCCATCCCACTGTCCCCCTGTCCACCCCACTGCCCCCCCCCTCTGTCCCCCTGTCCACCCCTCTGTCCATCCGACTGTCCCCCTGTCCATCCCTCTGTCCCCCTGTCCATCCCCTATATATATTATTATTTATTATTCATTCTTTTATTCTTTTGCACTACAAAAAAGATGTGTGCATAGGAATTTAGGAATTAGTTCATATTTTTTTTAAACTATAGTGCGGCCCCCCAACAGTCTGAGGGACCGTGAACTGGCCCCCTGTCTAAAAAGTTTGAGGACCCCTGGCCTAGGCTATAAAAAGATTGCCAAGACCGTGAAACTGAGCTGCAGCAGGGTGGCCAAGACCATACAGCGGTTTAACAGGACAGGTTCCACTCAGAACAGGCCTTGCCATAGTCGACCACAGAAGTTGAGTGCACGTGCTCAGCATCGTATCCAGAGGTTGTCTTTGGGAAATAGATGTATGAGTGCTGACAGCATTGCTGCAGAGGTTGTAGGGGTAGGGGGTCAGCCTGTCAGGGCTCAGACCATACGCTGCACACTGCATCAAATTGGTCTGCATGGCTGTTGTCCCAGAAGGAAGCCTCTTCTAAAGATGATGCACAAGAAAGCCCGCAAACAGTTTGCTGAAGACAAGCAGACTAAGGACATGGATTACTAGAACCATGTCCTGTGGTCTGATGAGACCAAGATAAACTTATTTGGTTGAGATGGTGTCAAAAGTGTTTGGAGGCAACCAGGTGAGGAGTACAAAGACAAGTGTGTCTTGCCAACAGTCAAGCATGGTGGTGGGAGTGTCATGGTCTGGGGCTGCATAAGTGCTGCTGGCACTGGGGAGCTACAGTTCATAGACGGAACCAAGAATGCCAACATGTACTGTGACATACTGAAGCAGAGTATGATCCCCTTCCTTCGGAGACTGGGCCGCAGGACAGTATTCCAACATAATGACCCCAAACACACCTCCAAGACGACCACTGCCTTGCTAAAGAAGCTGAGAGTAAAGGTGATGGACTGGTCAAGCATGTCTCTAAACCTAAACCCTATTGAGCATCTGTGGGGCATCCACAAATGGAAGTTGGAGGAGCGCAAGGTCTCTAACATCCACCAGCTCTGTGATTTCATCGTGGAGAAGTGGAAGAGGACTCCAGTGGCAACCTGTGAAGCTCTGGTGAACTCCATGCCCAAGAGGGTTAAGGCAGTGCTGGAAATGATGGCCACTAGGGATGAGCTTCGTGTTCGAGTCGAACCCGTGTTCGACTCGAACATCGTGTGTTCGGTCATTCGCCGAATTACGAACGATATGGGCCATTCGCGCCAAATTCGAGTGACGCGTCACAGCTCATAATTCACTGCGGCATCGCAATGCATTGCTGGCTGATGATTGGCCAAGCATGCACTATGACCCACATGCTTGGCCAATCACAGCGCCGTCTGTACAGAGAGCCGTAATTGGCCAAAGCCAGGGTGGCTTTGGCCAATTATGGCTCAGGGGGTTTAGTACAGGCCCCACATTATATAAGGCCGCCTGCACGGTGGCCCTGTGTAGTGTGTTCCGGCATTGAGAGAGAGAGATAGATAGACAGAGAGACAGTGTCATTTGATTTAAGTTAGATAGAGTAGGCAGGTGAGTCAGTTAGCTGCACTTACAGTGTATTGTGTATATATACATCCTAGGTGTTGTGTATATATATATATATATATATATATATACACGCACAGTATTTACAGCTAGCTACCTGAAGAAAATTGCTGGTGTTCTCATCCTATTAGTCCTATTAGCTACAGTATTTACAGTTAGTGTAGTGCGTCCTCTGCACAGTGTGCACCTAAAGCTACCTGAAGAAAATTAGTGGTGTTCTTCCGATCCTATTAGTACAGTACCGCAGGCAGCTGCAGTATTTACAAGTTAGTGTAGTGCGTCCTCTGCACAGTGTGCACCTAAAGCTACCTGAAGAAAATTAGTGGTGTTCGTCTGATCCTATTAGTACAGTACAGCAGTCAGCTGCAGTATTTACAAGTTAGTGTAGTGCGTACTCTGCACAGTGTGCACCTAATGCTACCTGAAGCAAATTAGTGGTGTTCTTCTGATCCTATTAGTATCGCAGGCAGCTGTAGTATTTACAAGTTAGTGTAGTGCGTCCTCTGCACAGTGTGCACCTAAAGCTACCTGAAGAAAATTGGTGGTGTTCTTCTGATCCTATTAGTACAGTACCACAGGCAGCTGCAGTATTTACAAGTTAGTGTAGTGCGTCCTCTGCACAGTGTGCACCTAAAGCTACCTGAAAAAAATTGGTGGTGTTCTTCTGATCCTATTAGTATCGCAGGCAGCTGCAGTATTTACAAGTTAGTGTAGTGCGTCCTCTGCACAGTGTGCACCTAAAGCTACCTGAAGAAAATTGGTGGTGTTCTTCTGATCCTATTAGTACAGTATCGCAGGCAGCTGCAGTATTTACAAATTAGTGTAGTGCATCCTCTGCACAGTGTGCACCTGCATTAATACCACAGGAAGGCAGCTACAGTAATTACAGTTAGTGTACTGTGTCCTCTGCACAGTGTGCACCTAAAGCTACCTGAATTAAATTGGTGGTGTTCTTCTGATCCTATATTAATACCACAGGCAGGCAGCTACAGTATTTACAGTTAGTGTACTGTGTCCCCTGCACAGTGTGCACCTAAAGCTACCTGAATAAAATTGGTGGTGTTCTTCTGATCCTATATTAATACCACAGGCAGGCAGCTACAGTATTTACAAGTTAGTGTAGTGCATCCTCTGCACAGTGTGCACCTAACGCTACCTGAATAAAATTGGTGGAGTTCTTCTGATCCTATATTAATACCACTGGCAGCTACAGTATTTACAGTTAGTGCACTGTGTCCTCTGCACAGTGTGCACCTAAAGCTACCTGAATAAAATTGGTGGTGTTCTTCTGATCCTATATTAATACTACAGGCAGGCAGCTACAGTAATTACAGTTAGTGTACTGCGTCCTCTGCACAGTGTGCACCTAAAGCTACCTGAAGAAAATTGCTGTTGTTCTGCTCCTATTAACCACTTGCCGACCGCCTAACGTATATATACGTCGGCAGAATGGCACGGGCAGGCAGAATCACGTACCTGTACGTGATCTGCCTCCCGCGGGCGGGGGGTCCGATCGGACCCCCCCCGGTGCCATCGGCGGTCGGCATCTGACTGGGAGCGTCGGGAGGCGAGGGGGAGACCATCCGATCGTGGCCCCCCCCTCGCGATCGCTCCCAGCCAATGGGAATCCTCCTCTGCCTGTGTATAGTTTCACACAGGCAGAGGATGTGATGTCATCTCTCCTCGGTCTGGCAGTTTCCGTCCAGCGCCGAGGAGAGAAGACATGTAAGTGCACACAACACAAACACACACAGTAGAACATGCCAGGCATACTTTACACCCCCGATCCCCCCCCGATCGCCCCCCGATCCCCCCCCAATCACCCCCCCCCCCCCCCCCGTCACAAACTGACATTAGCAGTATTTTTTTTTTTTTTTTTTTTTTTTTTCTGATTACTGCATAGTGTCAGTTTGTGACAGTTACAGTGTTAGGGCAGTGAGTATTACCCCCCTTTAGGTCTAGGATACCCCCCTAACCCCCCCTAATAAAGTTTTAACCCCTTGATCACCCCCTGTCACCAGTGTCACTAAGCGATCATTTTTCTGATCGCTGTATTAGTGTCGCTGGTGACGATAGTTAGAGACGTAAATATTTAGGTTCGCCGTCAGCGTTTTATAGCGACAGGGACCCCCATATACTATCTAATAAAGGTTTTAACCCCTTGATTGCCCCCTAGTTAACCCTTTCACCACTGATCACCGTATAACTGTTACGAGTGACGCTGGTTAGTTTGTTTATTTTTTATAGTGTCAGGGCACCCGCCGTTTATTACCGAATAAAGGTTTAGCCTCCTGATCGCCCGGCGGTGATATGCGTCGCCCCAGGCAGCGTCAGATTAGCGCCAGTACCGCTAACACCCACGCACGCAGCATACGCCTCCCTTAGTGGTATAGTATCTGTACGGATCAATATCTGATCCGATCAGATCTATACTAGCGTCCCCAGCAGTTTAGGGTTCCCAAAAACACAGTGTTAGCGGGATCAGCCCAGATACCTGCTAGCACCTGCGTTTTGCCCCTCTGCCCGGCCCACCCAAGTGCAGTATCGATCGATCACTGTCACTTACAAAACACTAAACGCATAACTGCAGCGTTCGCATAGTCAGGCCTGATCCCTGCGATCGCTAACAGTTTTTTTGGTAGCGTTTTGGTGAACTGGCAAGCACCAGCCCCAGGCAGCGTCAGATTAGCGCCAGTACCGCTAACACCCACGCACGCACCGTACACCTCCCTTAGTGGTATAGTATCTGATCGGATCAATATCTGATCTGATCAGATCTATACTAGCGTCCCCAGCAGTTTAGGGTTCCCACAAACGCAGTGTTAGCGGGATCAGCCCAGATACCTGCTAGCACCTGCGTTTTGCCCCTCCGCCCGGCCCAGCCCAGCCCACCCAAGTGCAGTATCGATCGATCACTGACACTTACAAAACACTAAACACATAACTGCAGCGTTCGCAGAGTCAGGCCTGATCCCTGCGATCGCTAACAGTTTTTCTGGTAGCGTTTTGGTGAACTGGCAAGCACCAGCCCCAGGCAGCGTCAGGTTAGCGCCAGTACCGCTAACACCCACGCACGCAGCATACGCCTCCCTTAGTGGTATAGTATCTGATCGGATCAATATCTGATCCGATCAGATCTATACTAGCGTCCCCAGCAGTTTAGGGTTCCCACAAACGCAGTGTTAGCGGGATCAGCCCAGATACCTGCTAGCACCTGCGTTTTGCCCCTCCGCCCGGCCCAGCCCAGCCCACCCAAGTGCAGTATCGATCGATCACTGTCACTTACAAAACACTAAACGCATAACTGCAGCGTTCGCAGAGTCAGGCCTGATCCTTGTGATCGCTAACAGTTTTTTTGGTAGCGTTTTGGTGAACTGGCAAGCACCAGCGGCCTAGTACACCCCGGTCGTAGTCAAACCAGCACTGCAGTAACACTTGGTGACGTGGCGAGTCCCATAAGTGCAGTTCAAGCTGGTGAGGTGGCAAGCACAAGTAGTGTCCCGCTGCCACCAAGAAGACGAACACAGGCCCGTCGTGCCCATAATGCCCTTCCTGCTGCATTCGCCAATGCTAATTGGGAACCCACCGCTTCTGCGGCGCCCGTACTTCCCCCATTCACATCCCCAACCAAATGCAGTCGGCTGCATGAGAGGCATTTTCTTTATGTCCTCCCGAGTACCCCTACCCAACGAACCCCCCCAAAAAAGATGTCGTGTCTGCAGCAAGCGCGGATATAGACGTGACACCCGCTATTATTGTCCCTCCTGTCCTGACAATCCTGGTCTTTGCATTGGTGAATATTTTGAACGCTACCATGCACTAGTTGAGTATTAGCGTAGGGTACAGCATTCCACAGACTAGGCACACTTTCACAGGGTCTCCCAAGATGCCATCGCATTTTGAGAGACCCGAACCTGGAACCGGTTACAGTTATAAAAGTTAGTTACAAAAAAAAGTGTAAAAAAAAAAAAAAACACATACAAAAATATAAAATAAAAAAAAAATAGTTGTCGTTTTATTGTTCTTTCTCTCTCTATTCTCTCTCTCTATTGTTCTGTTCTTTTTTACTGTATTCTATTCTGCAATGTTTTATTGTTATTATGTTTTATCATGTTTGCTTTTCAGGTATGCAATTTTTTATACCTTACCGTTTACTGTGCTTTATTGTTAACCATTTTTTTGTCTTCAGGTACGCCATTCACGACTTTGAGTGGTTATACCAGAATGATGCCTGCAGGTTTAGGTATCATCTTGGTATCATTCTTTTCAGCCAGCGGTCGGCTTTCATGTAAAAGCAATCCTAGCAGCTAATTAGCCTCTAGACTGCTTTTACAAGCAGTGGGAGGGAATGCCCCTCCCCCCCCAACGTCTTCCGTGTTTTTCTCTGGCTCTCCTGTCTCAACAGGGAACCTGAAAATGCAGCCGGTGATTCAGCCAGCTGACCATAGAGCTGATCAGAGACCAGAGTGGCTCCAAACATCTCTATGGCCTAAGAAACCGGAAGCTACGAGCATTTTATGACTTAGATTTCGCCGGATGTAAACAGCGCCATTGGGAAATTGGGAAAGCATTTTATCACACCGATCTTGGTGTGGTCAGATGCTTTGAGGGCAGAGGAGAAATCTAGGGTCTAATAGACCCCAATTTTTGCAAAAAAGAGTACCTGTCACTACCTATTGCTATGATAGGGGATATTTACATTCCCTGAGATAACAATAAAAATGATTAAAAAAAAAAAAAAATGAAAGGAACAGTTTAAAAATAAGATAAAAAAATAATAATAATAAAGAAAAAAAAAAAAAAAAAAAAAAGCACCCCTGTCCCCCCTGCTCTCGCGCTAAGGCGAACGCAAGCGTCGGTCTGGCGTCAAATGTAAACAGCAATTGCACCATGCATGTGAGGTATCGCCGCGAAGGTCAGATCGAGGGCAGTAAGTTTAGCAGTAGACCTCCTCTGTAAATCTAAAGTGGTAACCTGTAAAGGCTTTTAAAGGCTTTTAAAAATGTATTTAGTTTGTCGCCACTGCACGTTTGTGCGCAATTTTAAAGCATGTCATGTTTGGTATCCATGTACTTGGCCTAAGATCATCTTTTTTATTTCATCAAACATTTGGGCAATATAGTGTGTTTTAGTGCATTAAAATGTAAAAAAGTGTGTTTTTTCCCCAAAAAATGCGTTTGAAAAATCGCTGCGCAAATACTGTGTGAAAAAAAAAAATGAAACACCCACCATTTTAATCTGTAGGGCATTTGCTTTAAAAAAAATATATAATGTTTGGGGGTTCAAAGTAATTTTCTTGCAAAAAAAAATTATTTTTTTATGTAAACAATAAGTGTCAGAAAGGGCTTTGTCTTCAAGTGGTTAGAAGTGTGGGTGATGTGTGACATAAGCTTCTAGATGTTGTGCATAAAATGCCAGGACAGTTCAAAACCCCCCCAAATGACCCCATTTTGGAAAGTAGACACCCCAAGCTATTTGCTGAGAGTCATGTTGAGTCCATGGAATAATTTATATTGTGACACAAGTTGCGGGAAAGAGACAATTTTTTATTTTTTTTATTTTTTTTTGCGAAAAGTTGTCACTAAATGATATATTGCTCAAACATGCCATGGGAATATGTGAAATTACACCCCAAAATACATTCTGCTGCTTCTCCTGAGTACGGGGATACCACATGTGTGGGACTTTTTGGGAGCCTAGCCGCGTACGGGACCCCGAAAACCAAGCACCGCCTTCAGGCTTTCTAAGGCCGTAAATTTTTGATTTCACTCTTCACTGCCTATCACAGTTTCGGAGGCCATGGAATGCCCAGGTGGCAAAAAAACCCCCCAAATGACCCCATTTTGGAAAGTAGACACCCCAAGCTATTTGATGAGAGGTATAGTGAGTATTTTGCAGACCTCACTTTTTGTCACAAAGTTTTGAAAATTGAAAAAAGAAAAAAAAAAATTTTTTTTCTCGTCTTTCTTTATTTTCAAAAACAAATGAGAGCTGCAAAATACTCACCATGCCTCTCAGCAAATAGCTTGGGGTGTCTACTTTCCAAAATGGGGTCATTTGGGGGGGGGTTTGTGCCACCTGGGCATTCCATGGCCTCCGAAACTGTGATAGGCAGTGAGGAGTAAAATCAAAAATGTACGCCCTTAGAAATCCTGAAGGCAGTGATTGGTTTTCGGGGTCCCGTACGCGGCTAGGCTCCCAAAAAGTCCCACACATGTGGTATCCCCATGCTCAGGAGAAGCAGCTAAATGTATTTTGGGGTGCAATTCCACATATGCCCATGGCCTGTGTGAGCAATATATCATTTAGTGACAACTTTGTGCAAAAAAAAA
Organism: Aquarana catesbeiana; assembly: GCA_037953035.1. Lineage (NCBI taxonomy): Eukaryota > Metazoa > Chordata > Amphibia > Anura > Ranidae > Aquarana > Aquarana catesbeiana. Next base: position 806,934 of record JBBHAA010000628.1, on the reverse strand, counting down.
AAAAAAAAATTTGTCACTTTCCCGCAACTTGTGTCAAAATATAAAACATTCCATGGACTCAACATGCCTCAAAGCAAATAGCTTGGGGTGTCTACTTTCCAAAATGGGGTCATTTGGGGGGGTTTTATGTCATCTGGGCATTTTATGGCCTTCAAAACTGTGATAGGTAGTGAGGAGTAAAATCAAAAATGTACGCCCTTAGAAATCCTGAAGGCAGTGATTGGTTTTCGGGGCCCCGTACGCGGCTAGGCTCCCAAAAAGTCTCACACATGTGGTATCCCCATACTCAGGAGAAGCAGCTAAATGTATTTTGGGGTGCAATTCCACATATGCCCATGGCCTGTGTGAGCAATATATCATTTAGTGACAACTTTTTGTAATTTTTTTTTTTTTTTTTTTTTTTTGTCATTGTTCAATCACTTGGGACAAAAAAAATGAATATTCAATGGGCTCAACATGCCTCTCAGCAAATTCCTTGGGGTGTCTACTTTCCAAAATGGGGTCATTTGTGGGGGTTTTGTACTGCCCTGCCATTTTAGCACCTCAAGAAACGACATAGGCAGTCATAAATTAAAGGCTGTGTAAATTCCAGAAAATGTACCCTAGTTTGTAGACGCTATAACTTTTGCGCAAACCAATAAATATACACTTATTGACATTTTTTTTACCAAAGACATGTGGCCGAATACATTTTGGCCTAAATGTATGACTAAAATTGAGTTTATTGGATTTTTTTTAGAACAAAAAGTAGAAAATATCATTTTTTTTCAAAATTTTCGGTCTTTTTCCGTGTATAGCGCAAAAAATAAAAACGGCAGAGGTGATCAAATACTATCAAAAGAAAGCTCTATTTGTGGGAAGAAAAGGACGCAAATTTCGTTTGGGTACAGCATTGCATGACCGCGCAATTAGCAGTTAAAGCGACGCAGTGCCGAATTGTAAAAAGTGCTCTGGTCAGGAAGGGGGTAAAACCTTCCGGGGCTGAAGTGGTTAATACAACAGGCAGGCAGCTACAGTATTTACAGTTAGTGTACTGTGTCCTCTGCACAGTGTGCACCTAAAGCTACCTGAATTACATTGGTGGTGTTCTTCTGATCCTATATTAATACTACAGGCAGGCAGCTACAGTATTTACAGTTAGTGTACTGCGTCCTCTGCACAGTGTGCACCTAAAGCTACCTGAAGAAAATTGCTGTTGTTCTGCTCCTATTAATACAACAGGCAGGCAGCTACAGTATTTACAGTTAGTGTACTGTGTCCTCTGCACAGTGTGCACCTAAAGCTACCTGAATTAAATTGGTGGTGTTCTTCTGATCCTATATTAATACCACAGGCAGGCAGCTACAGTATTTACAAGTTAGTGTAGTGCGTCCTCTGCACAGTGTGAACCTAAAGCTACCTGAATAAAATTGGTGGAGTTCTTCTGATCCTATATTAATACCACAGGCAGGCAGCTACAGTATTTACAGTTAGTGTACTGTGTCCTCTGCACAGTGTGCACCTAAAGCTACCTGAATGAAATTGGTGGTGTTCTTCTGATCCTATATTAATACCACAGGCAGGCAGCTACAGTATTTACAGTTAGTGTACTGCGTCCTCTGCACAGTGTGCACCTAAAGCTACCTGAAGAAAATTGCTGTTGTTCTGCTCCTATTAATACAACAGGCAGGCAGCTACAGTATTTACAGTTAGTGTACTGTGTCCTCTGCACAGTGTGCACCTAAAGCTAGCTGAATAAAATTGGTGGTGTTCTTCTGATCCTATATTAATACCACAGGCAGGCAGCTACAGTATTTACAGTTAGTGTACTGCATCCTCTGCACAGTGTGCACCTAAAGCTACCTGAAGAAAATTGCTGCTGTTTTGCTCCTATTAATACAACAGGCAGGCAGCTACAGTATTTACAGTTAGTGTACTGTGTCCTCTGCACAGTGTGCACCTAAAGCTACCTGAATAAAATTGGTGGTGTTCTTCTGATCCTATATTAATACCACAGGCAGGCAGCTACAGTATTTACAGTTAGTGTACTGCATCCTCTGCACAGTGTACACCTAAAGCTACCTGAAGAAAATTGCTGTTGTTCTGCTTCTATTAAAGCGGGGGTTCACCCACACCGCCAAAAAAAAATATATTAAAAGCCAGCAGCTACAAATACTGCAGCTGCTGACTTTTAATACATTGCCACTTACCTGTCCCGGGGTCCAGCGATGTCGGCAGGGGACGCCGAGAACCCGCTCGGTTCTCGGCAGCTGCCGCCGCCATCCTAGGTGAGGGAATCAGGAAGTGAAGCGTTGCGGCTTCACTTCTCGGTTCCCTACTGCGCATGCGCGAGTTGCGCTGCGCGTCCCTAGTGGTCCCCGCTCTCTGCTGGGAGCTGTGTGTTCCCAGCATACAGCGCGGTCGGGACAGGAAGAAGCATAGACTCCCATGGGAGTCTATGCCGGAAGTAGGTGCAAATACCTGTCTTTGACAGGTATCTGCACCCCCCTCCCCCCTGAAAGGTGCCAAATGTGACACCGGAGGGGGGGAGGGTTCCGAAAAGCGGAAGTTCCATTTTTGTGTGGAACTCCGCTTTAATACCACAGGCAGGTAGCTACAGAATTTACAAGTTAGTGTAGTGCGTCCTCTGCACAGTGTGCACCTAAAGCTACCTGAATAAAATTGGTGGAGTTCTTCTGATCCTATATTAATACCACAGGCAGCCAGCTACAGTATTTACAGTTAGTGTACTGTGTCCTCTGCACAGTGTGCACCTAAAGCTACCTGAATAAAATTGGTGGTGTTCTTCTGATCCTATATTAATACCACAGGCAGGCAGCTACAGTATTTACAGTTAGTGTACTGCGTCCTCTGCACAATCAGCACCTAAAGCTACCTGAAGAAAATTGCTGTTGTTCTGCTCCTATTAATACAACAGGCAGGCAGCTACAGTATTTACAGTTAGTGTACTGTGTCCTCTGCACAGTGTGCACCTAAAGCTACCTGAATTAAATTGGTGGTGTTCTTCTGATCCTATATTAATACCACAGGCAGGCAGCTACAGTATTTACAGTTAGTGTACTGTGTCCTCTGCACAGTGTGCACCTAAAGCTACCTGAAGACAATTGCTGGTGTTCTCATACTAATATTACTGCAGGCAGGCAGTTGATTCTGCTAGATGCATTATCAGTATATATATACATCCCAGCTTTGTGCAGCTACATCTCACTGCAGGCCATTAGTATGTCTGGAAGCCAATAAAAGAGGGCAAGCAGGCTCTGTGTCTAGAGGCAACAGTGCTGGTCGTGGAGATGGTGCATCCTCATCGGCACGTGGCCGTGGGACATGCTTGTCCTTTTTTTTGGCAGCTGGCCGCGTTGAGCCGCAACATGCGGAAGACTTGGTAGAGTGGATGACCAAACTGTCCTCATTCTCCTCATCCTCTCTCATCCAGGCTCAGGGTACTTTGTCTGGTAAAGCAGCTGCCAACGCGGCCTCTTCCCTCGGCTCAATGGCATCAGTCACTCCCTCCCTAGACCCTCGATGTCCTCCTGAGGAGTCCCCCGAACTGTTTGACCACAGTGTTGGGTACATGCTCCAGGAGGATGCCCAGCATTTTGAAGGCTCCGATGATGGTACCCAGCTAGAGGAAGGCAGTAAAGTGAGCCCAGAGAGAGAGGGTGCCCAAGAAGGACAGCAATCTGTCAGTCATGTTCCCCCAGCTGCAGCATACTGCCAGCTTTGCTCCAGTGATAAGGAGGGAGGGGATGATGAGGTCACTGACTCCACGTGGGTGCCTGATAGGAGAGAGGAGGAGGAGGCACATCACCAATGAGGCAGGATGCCCTCCAGGGGCCAGCTTAAGGGCAGCACACCGACTGCATCACACCGCAGAGCTTCGCATGTGCAGGGCGCTGCTGTCTCTGCGCGTTATTCCAAAAGTTCTTTGGTGTGGGCCTTTTTTGAGACGAGTGCATCAGATCCCACCACTGCTATTTGCAACATATGTCTCAAGCGTATCTCGCGTGGCCAAAACCTCTCCCGCTTTGGCACCACATGCTTGACCAGACATATGTTGACCTGCCATGCAGTTCGTTGGCAAGCATACCTAAAAGACCCACACCAAAGAACAAAGAGGACCTCTCCTTGCTCCTCATCAGCTGGATTCTCCAACCCCACTATACCTTCAATCCTCTCTGAGACCTGCACTGAGAGGAATGAATGTGTAGAATTAAGTGTGTCACATCCAAGTACTTGGGGGCAATCTGCTATCGGTACACCGATGTCAGATCGTACCAGGCAAATTTCCCTGCCCCAGCTGCTGTACCGCCGAAAGAAGTTTGCTCCCAGCCATCCACATGCCCAGCGGTTGAATGCTAGCTTGGCTAAATTGCTAGCACTTCAACTGCTCCCTTTTCAGTTGGTAGACTCTGCCCCCTTCCATGAGTTTCTGGAATGTGCGGTTCCTCAGTGACAGGTTCCAAAATGCCACTTTTTCTCATGAAAGGCGATTCTGGCTCTCTACCGGCATGTGGAAGGCAATGTCTTGGCTTCGCTGGACAGGGCGGTCAGCGGTAAGGTGCAGATTACCACTGACTCATGGTCCAGCAGGCATGGACAGGGATGTTACCTATCTTTCACTGCGCACTGGGTGACTCTTCTGGCAGCTGGGAAGGATGCAGGACAGGGTGCAGTAGTGTTGAAGGTTGTTCCGCCACCATGCCTCCAAAATACTACTAGTGGTGATTCTGCCACACCTCTCTCCTCCACCCCCTCCTCTTCTTCTTCCTCCATGGCCTCTTCCTGTGCTGATTTATCTTCGGAACCAGCGGTGCTCTGTAGGCGTTCAAGGGGCTACGCAAGCACGCAGGCCAAAAGATGCCATGCGGTGCTTGAGCTGGTGTGCTTGGGGGACAGGAGCCACACTGGGGCAGAGATTCTGTCAGCTCTGCAGGGGCAGGTTCAGAGGTGATTGACGCCACGCCAGCTTAAGGCAGGTATGGTGGTTTGCGACAATGGCACCAACCACCTCTCCGCCCTCCGACAGGGACAACTGACCCATGTGCCCTGTTTGGCTCATGTCCTTAACTTGGTGGTGTAGCGGTTCTTGGGCAGGTACCCGGGCTTACAGGATGTCCTAAGGCAGGCCAGGAAAGTCTGTGTGCATTTCCGCAGATCATATAATGCCAGTGCTCAGCTGGCTGACCTCCAAAAGGAATTTAACCTGCCCAAGAACCACCTAATCTGTGACATGCCCACCAGGTGGAACTCAATGATGGCCATGCTGCAGGCGCTGCACACGCAGCAGAGGGCCATCAATGAGTACCTGTGTGACTATGGCACCAGGACAGGGTCAGGGGAGCTTGTTTTTTTTCCCCACGCCAGTGGGCCATGATCAGGGATGCATGCACTGTCCTGTCACCATTTGAGGAGGCCACGAGAATGGTTAGCAGTGACAGTGCATGCATCAGTGACACTGTCCCCCTTGTCCTCCTGTTGGAGCACACGCTGTGTGGAATAATGGACAGGGCACTTAAGGCAGAACAGAGACAGGAAGAGGAGGACTTCCTTAGCTCTCAAGGCCCCCTTTATCCAGACAGTGTTCCTGCATGCCCGCCGATCACACAGGAAGAGGAGGAGGAGGATTGTGTCAGCATGGAGGTGGAGCCTGGCACTCAGCATCAGCAGCAGTCTTTAAGGGATCATTTACATTCCCAAGAAACCCATGGACTTGTACGTGGCTGGGAGGAGGTGGCTGCGAATCATGTCGTCATTAGTGACCTAGTGGACTCCGGACCGAATGCCTCAGCAAACCTACGCTGCATGGCCTCCCTGATCCTGCAAAGCCTGTGGAAGGATCCTTGTATTTGTGATATCAAGGAGAGGGATCAATACTGGCTGGCAACGCTCCTTGATCCACGTTACAAGGGTAAAGTTGCGGACCTTATCTTGCCATTGTAGAGGGAGCAGAGGATGAAACATCTTCGGGAGGCCTTGCAGAAAGGTCTGTGCAACGCGTTCCCAGAGACTGGGAGCTTACAAACTCCTGTCCCTGGACATTGTGTTGCTGAGGCTTCAGTCAGTCAAAGAAGGGGCCGTGGAGAAGGTCGCCGTCTGACCGATGCGTTCAGACAATTTTTTAGTCCGCAGCCCCAAGGTATGATTGGTTCCAGCAACCATTGCCAGTGTCTGTTTTACATGGTGCAGGAATACCTAGGGGCAAGATCTGACTTGGACACCTTTCCCACCGAAAATCCTCTGGGTTTCTGGGTCTTGAGGATGGATCACTGGCCAGAGCTTGCACAGTATGCAATTGAGCTACTGGCCTGTCCTGCATCCAGGGTTCTTTCGGAATGCACATTCAGTGCTGCTGGAGGCTTTGTAACCGATCACAGGGTGCGCCTGTCCACCAACTCGGTCGATCGACTGATCTTCATAAAAATTAATCAGTCTTGGATCACCACCAGCTACCAAGCACCTGATGCTGATGTAACCGAATAATTTTTTTTGAAATGTCAGATCCCTTCAAGACTGCCTATGCTGATGCTGATTGACTATCCTGTTATGCTGAGTGACTATCCTCTTGCTCCTCAATGATCATGCTGATAGCTTGTAAGAATATTTTTGGTTCTGGGCGCTGCCACCAGTGGCTAAGGCCCAATTTTTCAGCCCCTATTTAACAGGGGCATGGAATTACAATTTTTGATGCAATATTTTGCAAGGAGGGTTCGTTGCTCCGCTCAACTAGAGTATTTGTGAGGGGTTGCAGTGTTGTGGCACCAGCACCAGTACCTAAGGCCTAATTTTTCAGCCCCTGTTTAACAGGGGCGTGTAAATACAATGTTTGATGCAATACTTTGCAGCAGGGCTCGTTCCTGCGCTCCAACTAGAGTATCTGTGAGGGGTTGCAGTGTTGTGGCACCCACACCAGTGCCTAAGTCCCAATTTTTCAGCCCCTGTTTAACAGGGGCGTGTAATTACAATTTTTGATGCAATACTTTGCAGCAGGGCTCATTCCTGCGCTCCAACTAGAGTATCTGTGAGGGGTTGCAGTGTTGTAGCACCAGCACCAGTGCCTAAGGCCCAATTTTTCAGCCCCTGTTTAACAGGGGCGTGTAAATACAATTTTTAATGCAATATTTTGCAGGAGGGCTCATTCCTGCACTCCAACTAGAGTATCTGTGAGGGGTTGCAGTATTGTGGCACCAGTGCCTAAGGCCCAATTTTTCTGCCCCTGTTCAACAGGGACATGTAATTACAATTCTTGATGTAATATTTCACAGCAGGGCCCGTTTCTGCACCCACCAAGAGTAACTGTGAGGACTTGCAGTGTTGTGGCACCAGCACCACCACCACCAAAGGCCCAATTTTTCAGACCCTTTTCAACAGGGGCATGTAATTACAATTCTTGATCTAATATTTGACAGCAGAGCCCGTTCCTGCGCCCACCAAGAGTAACTGTGAGGGTTTACAGTGTTGTGGCAACACCAACACGTAAGGCCACAATTTCTGCAGAGTATATAGGGCAGGCCCCTACTTTCAAACATCCAACTTACAAACGACTCCTACTTGCGGACGGAGACAACAGGAAGTGAGATGAAATCTACCCCTAGGAAGGGAAATTCTCTCCTGTAAGAGTTAATATGGGAAAAATGTGTCTCCTCTCCACTGATGCTTTATCACCAATCCTTGTTTCACTAAAAACCCCAAATTTTCAAAAAACATTTGTCATTGGGACAGAAAGTGAGGTGAAATCTTCTGAAGAGGTGCACAGACAGCAAAACAATTGTTACAGGGATGATAACCCTTCCCTATGTTTTCCAAAAAGCTTAAAAATAGATTTTTTGGCTGGAGCTACACTTTAAAAATGTGCCAGTTCAAAATTACAAACAGATTCTACTTAACAACAAACTTACAGTTCCTGTCTTGTTTGCACCGCCTGTATACTGCTGTTTCCTTTTTTTAGTTTAGGTGCGGGTTCCCCTTAATATCCATACAAGACCCAAAGGGCCTGGTAATGGACTGGGGGGGGGGGGGGTGTACCCATGCCGTTTGTCTCACTGATTTTCATCCATATTGCTGGGACCCGACATTACATTAAAGCCGCAAGCAGTTTTAAAGGACTTTTATTCCTTTAAAAATGTCATTTTGTGCAGGGACTGTTCTAAGCACGGGAAACACGCGCCACTTTACAGGCATACTATAGACAACCCCCAGGTATGATATTTAAAGGAATATTTCACTTTTTTTTCACTTTAAGCATCATTAAAATCACTGCTCCCGAAAAAACTGACATTTTTAAACTTTTTTTTGCATTGATACATGTCCCCTGGGGCAGGACCCGGGTCCCCAAACCCTTTTTAGGACAATAACATGCAAATTAGCCTTTAAATTTAGCACTTTTGATTTCGAATGTTCGAGTCCCATAGACTTCATAGGGTTCTAATGTTCGTGCAAAGTTTTGGTCCGTTCGCAGGTTCTGGTGCGAATCGAACCGGGTGGTGTTCGGCTCATCCCTAATGGCCACACAAAATATTGATACTTTGGGCCCAATTTGGACATTTTCACTTAGGGGTGTACTTACTTTTGTTGTCAGCTGTTTAGACATTAATGGCTGTGTGTTGAGTTATTTTGAGGGGAAAGCAAATTTACACTGTTATACAAGCTGTACACTCACTACTTTACACTGTAGCAAAGTGTCATTTCTTCAGAATTGTCACATGAAAAGATATAATAAAATATTTACAAAAATGTGAGGGGTGTACTCACTTTTAGTGAGATACTGTATAGCGCCATCTCTGGCCACTTGATATATTTCTTCTTCTTCCCATTTTTCCACGTCCATGTTGGCCAATGTACAGAGGAAGTCAGATCAAAATATATAGGGTGGATTCCCATTATAAATATGGCGCGGATGCATCAGACGTCCTTCCGCGCCGTGAAGATGGTGAACGACGAAACGCGTAGGGTGGGGAATGTACACTGACATCATCTCGCATGCCTGTATTGCACTCGTGGCTCTCGGATTATGGTCGGAGGCGATAGGCAAATAATAAACAAACGTTACTTCCTTAGTGTCGGGGGGGGACTTGAATCATGTGAGTGGATTATACATTTTTAAATAAATTTTATTTTTTATATACAAATTTATGCTATGGAAGCCCTTCTTCCTTTATCTTGATTCCATGTATGATGGGGATGTGCCTGAGTGGATTTAAAAGTGAGGAACCATATTACGTACTAGAACCGTGGAGATTAGCCCTTTTGGGTTTGTTACAGAGCGCAGATGCTGGTCTATAACGTGATCAGCCATTATATCCGGTGAGTCAGTCTGGTGTGGTTGGTGAAGGACTCTGGGTGTCACCTATAGCGATTTGGAACATCATCTTGGAGAAGATTCATTGTGTTTTTGGGACACTTTTTTGCTTCTGGATCATGAATGAATTTTGTTTTTTGATTGGACATTTATCACCGTACCACCCTGCATTCTTAAAAAAACATAGATAAAATGTATGTAGAGCCCAAACTATTTTAATTTGGTTTTGAAGTGAGAGAGTATTCAAAATCCTTTTCAGGTATCTGTGTCCCCTCTGGAGATTTTTTTCCCTCTCTATTTTTCTTGGTGACTAAAGTGGGGTACACACTATAAGAAAATCAGGCGAGCATTCGTCTGTTTTTTCACAGCAAATCAAAAACCGATGAAAGAAAATTTGTACGAAAATTCTTACGAATATTCTCGTACGACAAAGGCTTTTTTTGTTGTTTATTGTTTCTGATCATGCACAGTCTTTCTTTTCTGATTTTTCTTGTATGTGTTCTGTTATCATACAAGAACATTTTTGGAGTTTGTCCCTTCGGGAATTTTCGTATGAAAATTCATAATCGGTTGTCGAAAGTTGTGTACACACTATACCAAAATCATACGAAAATTCTTTGGATGAAAATGTTCGCAGAACTTTTTTATAGTGTAAACAAGCCATTAGTCTCAGGTACAAAAAGTGATGGGAAATCCAACATTTGGCACTCCCCACTACAGGACACATACAGGAAAAAACAAAAAAAAAACAGTAATCTTAAAGTGTTATTAAACCTTGGTTTTTTATTGAAATAACAACATGTCTATACTTACCTGCTCTATGCAATGCTTTTGCACAGAACAGCCCCAATCTTCTTCTTATAGGGTCCCCTGCTGGCACTCGAGGCTCCTCCTCTTCGGGGGGTGTCCCAGTGGAAAGCTGATTTCCATGGGGGCACTCATGCATGCTCGCTCCCGAGCTGTCCTGACTGTGTCTATTGACACAGAGCGGGTGGCTCGCCCCCACCCCCTGCTCCCATGTCACAGCATTTGATTGACAGAAGTGGGAGCCAATGGCCAATGCAGCCCAGAAGGTTTTTTACCTTAATGCATAGAATGCGTTAAAGCGGTTGTATATCCTTTTTTTGTATTTTTACCTACAGGTAAGCCTATAATAAGGCTTACCTGTAGGTAAAATGAATATCTCCTAAACCTGTACGGTTTAGGAGACATTCACTTTGCATGCAGCCACTGACGTCAGCGGTGCATAAACGTCCGGCAGACGCTGCCGGACCTTGCTGGAAAGAAGTCTCCCGCGCGCACGACACTCACAGCGCCGGAGCCGCGAATCCGGAAGACACGCTGAGGGGAAATATCAGCTCCCTCGGCGGTGACCAGGATCAGCTGCCGACGCCTCGTTCTAAGGTAAGTATTTCATAATGAGCTAGTATGCAGTGCATACTAGCTCATTATGCCTTTTGCTTACAGGTTTAAAAAAAAATAATTTCTGTGGGTATACAACCGCTTTAAGGTGAAAAACCTTAGGGCTTTAGAGCCACTTTAACTATACCCAACTATGGAAAACTGAAATACCTGTTTTGGCTTTATATTTTTAAAAAAGTGAGTCGCTGCAATCGTCCTAAACTGACTGTTACCTGCCAGTCATGCACAATGCAGCCCACAGTAATAGTGCATACAGAGATGTTCCTTTTAGTAAGCTCGTTTCTACCTACATTGTTTCAGACAATTGTTGGTATGTTGTCATATAAGGAAATACAAAAATAAAAATTCAGAGGTCATTTTAAAGCAAGGTATAAAGCTAAATAAAGAAGGGCATCTAATATTTGAATTTTATATATATTTTTTTGTTTTTTCGACATTCTTTTGTTTAGGAAAATGTACTAACCGGCCTTTAAATTTCAGGCAAGCACAATACTGTGTCAGAAGACAATGGAACACTTTACACTTTATTTTTGCTCCATTAGAAATAATAGAATATACATTTTTATATTTTTACCTGCTGCTTTTCAGAAAAAATTGAAAGGGTTTTTACAGCCCAAACTTTTTTTTGTTTTGTTTTGAATAGAGTAGAGAATGTAAAATCCTGGCACAAAAGTTTTCATTTAAATATATTTCTCATAAATCCACTTTGTGTGCACCAAATACCCTTGCAAATCAAAGGATTACTTAATGAAAATAGCAGTGATAGTCACTGTGCTGTACACAGTCTGTGCTGAGAGCAGAGTTGTGGGAGGGGCCAAACAGGCCACACCCACTACAGACTGCCTGCAGAAAACTACAGCAGGAGGCGGAGACACCCTGCACAAAGTGAGAGAACAGCTGTGACCGGTCTTTATTACAAGAAGCTCCTGCTAAGAGGGAACGTTTCACACTAGATTTCTGCAGCAATCTGGAAGAAATACACAAAGTACACCAAGATTCCAGTAAGAATACACACGCCTCTTGTGCTTAGACAATATTTTCTTATCCCAGAGTTCTGTTTTTTTGGGGTTTTTTTTTGCTGCCTGTGTCTTAGTGGGGAGATTTTCCTTCATTTCCTGTCCATCTATACAAACTTAGGGGAATTCCCCCCTTGTTCACACTGGTGCAACTTGTAATGCGGTTTGACAGATCAAAGGCGTGCGAAGTAGCGCGATTTCGAAGCTGCATTCGGTGTGAACCCAGGCTTAGATAGCTTTCCCCAGACCAGGTGTCCCTGTTGGGAGATATTTTTTCTGTTGACAAATGTTAGATTTCCAATCACAATGCTTACCATGACAAGTAGAGAGATGAAATGTACTTAGAAGGGACACAGACAGTAATAAAAACTTGACAGGGGTTCTAATCCTACCAAAGTCTTTAAAAAAATGTAATTCATAAGCATTGTTATTGTGCAGTTGATCAATTCTATAAACCATAACTGTTCCTGGAATCATCAACAGTAGATAGCGATGAATCTACACTACTAGAATGTGAAGTTCAGCTTACCCAGAAGCCTCTGCTTCTTTGCAATGTCCCCCCCCCCCGTACATGATTTATGCATGTCATGCAGGCTCAGAGGAAGCTGTGATTAATAAAATGTCCCAGCAATGTGTAACAGTTAAGAGCTTAATAAAGTCCCAGACCCAACACGACTTGATGTAATATTGTCAACCTTTACTCGCCTCTTCCCTTCTGTGTGCATTATTATCTGACATTAAAGAAATATACGAGCATATTAAGAAAATGTATCTCATCGTATTCACCTCCTGTAATGTTTCTGAAAATGTTTCCACTACAGTGAGGAACACTTGGCATTATCGTAATCGGCTATATTGGTTTTAATGGCCTTGATTTATAAAAGAGGGGGACATGTCTTATCCTTTCATTCATTTTCTAACATGCACTAGAAAAATTGATAGGAAGAATTTGAGTTATTGCACATAGTCAGTTGTAGCAATGGGAAGAATTCAGAAGATACTGTACCTTAAAGCCTGGACCTACTAGATTCTGACTGGCCCCCATGTGTAGATTGAAGAGGCTATCAATGGAATCCCCTCAAGCAATAGTGGGGTCTTATCTTTTTATTTTAGTTCTAACCGGCTGTAGAAAAAAAAATATGCGGAAGAAGGACTATTTGGGCGTAGTGTAATGCTTCTTTGCAATATCTAAAAGGTGTGGTGAAGGACAGTTTTATAAGATTCCCCAAATTCTGGACCGACTTGCTTCTAATTTACCTAGCAGGACTCTATGTGTAAGTATAAACAGGCTGTCATCGGTAGAATTCCCTCACGCAGGGGTGGGGTCTTATCTTTTTAAAGCGAATCTTAAGGAATTAAAAAAAAAAAAAAAGTGTAGTGGTTAGCACTTTTGCCTAGCAGCAAAAGGGTCATTGGTTCGAATGTAAAACTACGACACTACCTGCCTGAAGTTTCCTCTGGGTAATCCGGTATCTTCCCACACTCCAAAGACATGCTTGTAGGTTAATTGGATCCTGTCTAAATTGGCTCTAGTATGTGTGTGTATGTATGAATGTGAGTTGGGGACCTTAAATTGTAAGCTTCTTGAAGGCAGGGACTGATGTGAATGTACAACGTATATGTAAAGTGCTGCGTAAATGAACAATGCTATATAAGTACCTGAAATAAATAATAAATAACATGTCACCTTTACCTGCTTTGTGTAATAGTTTTGCACAGAGCAGCCCGATCCTCCTCTTTTGGGGTCCCCCACTGGCACTCCTGGCTCCTCCCCCCTCTGAGTGCCCCCAAAGCAAGCTGCTTGCTGTGCGCGGCACTTGTATGGGCTCTTTACTGAGCCGTGCTCTGTGTGTCCATTGACACACACAGAGCTTGGCTCAGCTCTGCCCCTGCTCTTTCCTCACTGGCTGCTATTGATCCCGCTGCTGTCTCTATCTCCAGTGAGGAGAAAGAGAGCCAAGGGAGCCGCTGCTCTGGATAGAGATTTTGCTCAGGCAGGGCCGTAAATAAGGGGGTACCATCAGTCTTCCTGTATGGTGCCCGGGCCAGCAGGGGGGCCTAGGCAGTGGGGTGAATCAGATATGGGCAGGCAGGGTGATTGGTATGGCAGGGGAGGAATTACTGGAACCAATCCCCTGTATGGCTCTCTCTGCAACAGCTGAAAGCTGGCTTCTTCTCCTCTCCTTCCTGTTGGCTTTCAGCTGCTGCAGAGAGAGCCATAGGAAGGATTGGTTCTAATAATTGCCCCCCTCCCCCCGCCACTCCAATAACCCTACCAATGCACCATATGTTTTCCCCTGCTGCCCAGGCCTGCCTGTGTGTCCCCCTGCCCCCCACAGTGCTATTGGCTTTCCTCCTCTTCTTCCCACTGGTAGCCGCAAGCACACAATAGGATCCTTCAAGATTGAAAGTGGAGGAAGGGCTAGGTAAATATGTCATATTTACCAGTCCCTTCCTTTCCTGAATGAACACAATAAGTGATCAGTACCAATCACTCACTGTGTTCATTCATAACTGAAGCATTGGCTGTACGGGTCCCCGTGTCAGGTTGTCTATATGGGGCCCTATGTCAAGTTGCCTGTAGTGGGCCCTATGGTTTCTAACAGCAGCCCTGGGCTCAGGTAAGTATAAGGGGCAGCTGCTGGGGAGCTGCACACAGAAGGTTTGTTACCTTAAAGTGATTGTAAAGGATCGTTTTTTTTTAAACAAACATGTCATACTTACCTCCACTGTGCAGCTTGTTTTGCACAGAGTGGCCCCGAACATCATCTTCTGGGGTCCCCCAGCAGCTTTCGCGGCTCCTCCCCGCATCAAATAACCCCCTAGGAGAAGCGGTCTCCCGAGGGGGTTACCTTGCGGGCGCACTCCTGAGTCCAGCATTTGCGTCAACGGACACGAATGCCGGACTTGGCCCTGCCCCCCCAGCGCCCGCTGCATTGGATTTTATAGACAGCCGTAGAAGCCAATGGCTGCGCTGCTATCAATCTATCCAATCAAGAGCCGGGACCCCGTGGAGAGAGGGACAGCGCATCCCCAAAGAGATGAAGGGGCTCAGGTAAGTAAAATGGGGGGGGGGGGGGGTGCTGGGAGGCCGGTGACTGCCAGGTGTTTCTTCACCTTAATGCATAGGATGCATTAAGGTGAAAAGACACGAGGGTTTACAACTTCTTTAATGCAGAGAATGAATTAAGCTAACAAATCATCTACCTTTACTTCTGATTGGCATAGCAGGACCCTATGTGTGAGCCTTCAGAATTTATTGGTAAATAGAGTCCACCTGTGTGTAATTTAATTACAGTATAAATACAGCTGTTCTGTGAAGCTCTCAGAGTTTTGTTAGAGAACTTCAGTGAACAAACAGCATCATGAAGGCCAAGGAACACACCAGACAAGTCAGGGATAAAGTTGTAGAGAAGTTTAAAGCAGGGTCAGGTTATAGAAAAATATCCCAAGCTTTAAACATCTCACAGAGCACTGTTCAATCTATCATCCAAAAATGGAAAGAGTATGGCGCAACTGCAAACCTACCAATACATGGCGGTCTACCTAAACTGACAGGCCGGACAAGGAGAGCATTAATCAGAGAAGCAGCCAACATGCCCATGGTAACTCTGGAGGAGCTGCAGAGATCCACAGCTCAGGTGGGAGAATCTGTCCACAGGACAACTATTAGTCGTGCACTCCACAAATCTGGCCTTTATGGAAGAGTGGCAAGAAGAAAGCCATTGTTGAAAGAAAGTCATAACAAGTCCCCTTTCCAGTTTGCGAGAAGCCATGTGGGGAACACAGCAAACATGTGGAAGAAGGTGCTCTGGTCAGATGAGACCAAAATGTTACTTTTTGGCCTGAAAGCAAAATGCTATGTGTGGTGGAAAACTAACACTGCAACATCACCCTGAACACACCATCCCCACCGTGAAACATGGTGGTGGTGGCATCATCATGTTGTGGGGATGCTTTTCTTCAGCAGGGACAAGGAAGCTGGTCAGATTTTATGGGAAGATGGATGGAACCAAATACAGGGCAATCTTAGAAGAAAACCTGTTAAGAGTCCGCAAAAGAATTGAGACTGGGGCAGAGGTTCACCTTCCAGCAGAACAACAACCCTAAACATACAGCCAGAGCTACAATAGAACAGTTTAGATCAAAGCATATTCATGTTTTAGAATGGCCCAGTTAAAGTCCAGACCTGAATCCAATTGAGAATCTGTGGCAAGACTTGAAAATTGCTGTACACAGATGCTCTCCATCCAATCTGACAGAGCTTGAGCTATTTTGCAAAGAAGAATGGGCAAAAATGTCACTCTCTAGATGTGTAAAGCTGGTAGAGACATACCCAAAAAGACTTGCAGCTGTAATTGCAGCGAAGGGTGGTTCTACAAAGTGTTGACTCAGGGGGGCTGAATACAAATGCACACCACACTTTTCAGATATTTATTTGTAAAAAAAATTTAAAACCATTTATCATTTTCCTTCCACTTCACAATTGTGTGCCACTTTGTGTTGGTCTATCACATAAAATCCCAATAAAATACATTTACGTTTTTGGTTGTAACATGATAAAATATGGAAAATTTCAAGGGGTATAAATATTTTTTCAAAGCACTGTAATTTGAAGGGGGACTAGATAAGAGTCTTGGTAGTACTGTTTGTGAGGTGTGGTGATAGGGGGGTTCAGAAGATATCCTGAATTGGCTTACTTCTAATGGGCCTCAGAGCACCCTATGTGTAGATAGAGCAGTTAGATCAAGCGATTGCTGGTAGATACCCCACTGAGGAGGAGTGGGGTCTATGTTTAGTAGGTAATGCTACTAAAGTTACCCAGAAGAGCACCAACTCCAAGAAGCGGGTAGCTAGTGTCATTTGGTGCGCAGGCACAGCATTGAGAGATATGCAGCAATGGTCATAGTTGGTTATTTTTGGGTGTTATGTTTGTGAGGTGAGCTATGTGTTTTTCTGTCACCTACCCATTGGAGAAAAGTTGTCTGGATCTCTCTGAGTTTTAAGTATTAAGGAGAAAAGATCAGCGCCATCTGATTGCAGTAGTAAAATAACCATTTATTGGGTAAATTTTACCCAATAAATGTTTATTTTTCTACTGCACGTAGATGGAGCTGCTCTTTTCTCCTTTTATCTTCTCCAGAGTTCCTTCTAGCTCTTCATGAGCCGGCAGCCACTGAGCCAAGCATCTCTTGTATTTTAAAGACTGTCATTTGGACTTTATGGACTCCTCCACATTGCCCCTACCTTCTGTATAATTTCCTATCATTGTTTTTTATATAACCCACTACAGCCCTACTTAAGTTCACTCAATAACCCTTTAATAATTATTGCCTGACAAAGAACCTTGTGTAAAAATGATGCTGCCAATTGAGGTATGGAAACAAATATAGTGTCAATAGAGTAGTCATATAATTCATTTTCCATGTTTTAGCCTCAAATTTACTGCTGAACCTGGCTGTCAGAAGGACTCAGCTTAACCATTTGGCTATATTATCTGAGAGTTCTGGACGTTACCACAGCTGCATGTCTTTCAACAAACACATGCTGGTGCTGGCACAAGTCAACTGCCCTTGGGCAAAACTGACAGCTGGGCGCTCAATAATAGTGTAAGCTTGATTAAGTGATGGCAAAAAAGTAAGTATGCCTTTGTAGAACTGGTTATGGATATAGGCATTTTGTCGGCAGCTGTGACATGCTCCTTACAAGCATAGTAAATTATGAAAAAAGTGAAAATGTCTTTGATTGCATACGTTTTCTGTAGTTTTTTTTATGAATTGGGATACCAAACTCCTTGTCTATATTCCAGAAGACTGCTGTGTTTTGATTTGAGAATGGGAATGTTTAGTGTAGTAGTGGGTGTGACCACCTGTACTCTGACTCAGAGGCGCCTCCCCTGCTTTCAGGCAGATTGTTCTGGAAGAGAGGTTGGACCTGAGGTTTGAGTGGCAGGCAGCTCACGTGAGGAGCTCTGACCAATTACCCCTTGGTATTGGCAGGGGGCAGGCCTCCCATATAAGCTGAGGTCACATGCTGCCAGGGAGGAGTTTTGATGGTGCAGGAAGAAAGAATGGAGTGTTAGGAAGTTACCACAGGGCGGCCCTATGTGGAGGCGAGCCGGGCGTGGAGGAGGGATGGAGGAGCTGCCAGGGAGTAATCCTGAATAAAGATCTTCATCATGGAGTTGGTGTCAAGCTGCTGTGACCAGGGAACGCAGGACTTGTACACAGGAGAAGATCAGTGAAGGAGAAGTAACAGTAAAGCGGAGGAGAGTAGATCAACGTTCTGTGACCGGGGAACACAACTTGCCCATTGGAGAAGGTCAGTGTGAGAGAAGAAAAAGGAGAAATGTTGAGAGTAGTGCACAATGCTGTGGCCGGGGAACACAGAATTTGCAGTTATGGACTGGCTGGGAACAGTAGTCCGCCTATTACCATGTGTCAGGCCATCGGGGGAAGGTACAGAGTATCTCTGGCCTGGTAAAGCACACTGGTAATCATTGAGCCATCGGGGAGAGGCTGTGTATGTCTCTGGCTTATTGATTTGCTGAAAGAACACCTTTATGGTACGCAAGCTGGGGATATTCTGAGTGATCACTTCTTGTTTCAATGGAAGTGAAGCAACAGTAATCTAACAGTTTTGCAGTGGAAGATTTGTACAAGAAGAGAGGAATTCAGAGGAGTGATATTTTGTAGGAGTCAGTGCAGAGGAGGAGGAGGTGCAATAGTCTGCAGAGGAGATATGCAGAGGAAATAGACTGTGAATGTTAGAGGTGCATCATTTCAAGGCCAAGGCCACTAATCAATGTCTTATCAATGCGATGACAATACATTAAGTGCTATGGGTATCCCATATCTTCCTTTACCCCACCCAAGTTGTAGCCTGCAATAAACGCAACAAAACTATGCAAATGACTGCTCATGGTCTCAAATGATATATGGGGGTCTAGCAGCAGGGTGATTTGGCGGATTGTTTGTCAGGTGTGCACCATGGTTACAGTTGCAAAAGACTGTTAGAGACTGGTTTTATCAGGGCTTTCTATCTTGGGTACCATATAGGGAGTAGCAGACTTTAGCCCCCCCCCCCCTTCATTTTTGCTGAAGTTCCAAAGGGGGAGCCTCCTCTGTCTGTTAAATAAGCATTTTGAAGAGTGTGGTTGGGTGGCACTAAATCCAAAATCCAACTGCATGTTGCATTGTTGAGTACAGTCTATTAGAGTGCAGTGACTCTTAATTGGGGCCTTGCTGGATGCTTTGAACAGAATCCTGGAGGTGTAGAAGAAAAAGGAATACCAATGCTTTTGAACCCAAAAGTATTTAATCATACAAGCACAAGAAAAAAACACAATTTTTCATGGGCCCTAGTTTACCCCTTCATCAGGGCTAAAAATGCTGGTTGAAGAAGGATGACTGACTCAGTAATGTTAAAAGATTTACAAGTAGATAGGAAAATTGTAGGAAGCAGACTTCAGTCACTTGTAACTGCAACCTCCAGTTCTGATGAAGGGGGCACACTAGATACCCCATAATGCAATGGCTTGATTTCACAGACTGGTATGATGAAATAAATACTTCCAAACTCCAAACCCTTTATGTGGCATTCCTTTCTATACAACACCTCCTTTATATGTGACTCATTAATAAGACACAATTAAGGTAACTGCAATCACCAAATAGAAAAATGATTTCTTGATTTTTCAAGGTGCACTTAACTGAGCTAAAGGGCGTTTTAAACGTTTGACCTGAGTCATTCTCTTAAAATTTGTCCTACTGATAATTGAACATACACTTATTTGCAGGACATTCTACTTAACAGATAATTAACCAAGATGTAATTATGAAGAACACTGACTCTGCAGATATGGATTACTCCGAGCAGCTGACCCATGTGTCGCGGATGAAGGAGGAACATGTAATGGATTTCTTAAAACATTATCTTTAAATCCATTTAGCCTAATAGTTGGTGCTAATTGCTCTGTCTACATGTTGGCTACCCATAACTAGAGCAAGATAAACAATTAATTTCCCTTGGTAAGTGGGAAGGTACAGGTCAACCAAATTATGCAAAATCAATTTGCTGCGCTAGAATTAATAGAATTGCAATTACTCCCACTGGGTGTGACATTATAAGATACTCCCAAACTGTGGATGTTATCACTGCAGAATGGAATGGGTGTATAAATTCTTAAATGGTCAATTAAAGTGGAACTCTTGACAAAATAAAAAAATGACATAGTGTATATGATGATGATGATGAGAACATGTGTAATTTTCTTTTTCTGAATCATACCATTTACATAGTTTTTATTACCTGTTAAAGCTGTGAGTAGATGTGCAATTTTTCCACTTCCTTTAACCAGCGGACAAAGATATTCGTTTTGCAGTGAAATTGCATGTAAGTTGGGTCATGCCCTGACTCCCAGGCACTGGAAATCCCCCATGATACGGACCATTCAAGAGTGGATTGCTGAAATAAACTCCATTATGCAAATGGAAGAGTTACTGGTCATTGCCAATGACAACTTCTTCATATTTTGAGACTTGTGGCTTTCATGGATTGATGTTTCAGATTCTCCTGAAATCTTGCCTTTTCTTAGGAATTAGGCTTACTGTACAGACCAGATAGATGGACTCTCCATTCAGATGCTTTATTCCCCCCCCCCGTTGCTGTTTTCACTCACCTTCTTTACTGTCTCCACCTTGTCTCTTCTCTAAATCCCTCCCATCTTTAACGTTATATTTGGGAAAAGTGCAATGTGCTATTCCAAACCTATGCAAGGGTTCACCTCACATGGAATGGCATCTTATGTTTTGCTGGCTTGGAGCCTGTGCTGACGCTTGACCTACCTTCCTGTTTTCCACCCCTGTAGATCCCAAATGAATGGCTTGTTCAAGTGGACTCATGCATATCCTTATTACATTTCTCAATCAATATATTTTTAAGTTTACATGGTTTGCTATAATTTAAGACAAATACTAATGTTACTATACAATATCACTGTTGCTGCAGCACTTTGTTTACGAGATTGTACACATTTCAAATTATTAAAAAATGTAATAAAAAAATAAAAATAAATTGCATGTAAGGCCACGTACACACGAGCGGACTTTTCGGCAACAAAAGTCTGACGGCCATTCCAGTAGACTTTCGTGAGACTTTTGACGGACTTCCGACGGACTTTTGAACGAACGGACTTGCCTACACACAATCACACCAAAGTCCGACGGATTCGTACGTGATGATGTGCGACTGGACTAAAATAAGGAAATTGATAGCCAGTAGCCAATAGCTGCCCTAGCGTGGGTTTTCGGATTAGCATACAGACGAGCGGATTTTTCGACCGGACTCGAGTTCGTCAGAAAGATTTGAAGCATGTTTCAATTCAAAAGTCCATCAGATTTTCGACTGGAAAAGTCAGCTGAAGGTCCGATGAAGCCCACACACGATCGGATTGTCCGCCGGACTCGGTCCGTCGGACCAG
This sequence comes from Aquarana catesbeiana, assembly GCA_037953035.1. Taxonomy (NCBI): domain Eukaryota; kingdom Metazoa; phylum Chordata; class Amphibia; order Anura; family Ranidae; genus Aquarana; species Aquarana catesbeiana. Next base: position 785,720 of record JBBHAA010000628.1, on the reverse strand, counting down.
TCTGGTCGAAAAGGCCGCTCGTGTGTACGCTGCATAAGTTTTAAAAATCACTTTAGAAAGTCAAAAACCAATTAAAGCACAACCACAGTTAACACTTTTAGGCAGTTAGAGCCACGGTTTTCTTTTCTTTTGGAATAAAAGTTAAAACCCCATGAATACATTCTGATAGGTGTAAGAACCCCCGGCAGTATTAAATGATTTGTCCTGACCTCAGTAACTTTTGTTGGACAGCTTGTTGACCTGCATGTATATGTGGAGAAAAATATAAATTCAAACCCATGAAGTTAAAAAAAAGGAATTGACATGCTGAATACTATCATAACAGGTATTAGACACATATACTTACTGGAATATATAACAAATCTTTTTTATTTTAGTGGTCTAGCCAAAAACATGGAACAATCTGATAGTTCAGGCTACTTAAATTACACTTACTGGCTTTGTACCCGCTCTCCAATCTCTTTCCTTTAATCCCAAAATGCCCTGCAGTTACATTATGTCCACAGTCTTCCAGGTTGAGTGTCATTGTGGTGAAGAAAAGCTATTGCAGGGGACAACTCTGGATTAAAGGCAGTGCATTGCAACCAGGACTGCGTTTTGTTATTTGTTTTTTTTTTTTTTTTCAAAGGTTGGGGGCATTTCTAATGAAAAAACTAAACTTGGGGGGGAGGGGAGTTTATGTAAATGGACATTGATGAATGCAAAAGGCATACAAACAAGATTGTACAATTGTCTGTTGCAAAATGTTTCAATGTTTTAGAAATCAAGGTAAGAGACAATCCATATCCAGTATTATCTTCTCATTACATTTCACATAGCCTAGATAAATTGGACACAGAGGTAGGCTCCACCGGATGAGGCTAACACAGGTGGAAAGGAAGCAAAGCTTGAGGGAAGAGGGATATGGGAAGGGGGAGTAAGGTAAGGAAGATTAGAGCTGAGCAGCCACAGGGGAAAAAGTATAGGGGGGGGGGGGGGTGAAAAAGAACATCTAACCAGCAACTAAAAAGAAATAAACCAAAGTGGTGCAGGTCAGCACTGGAGTGAGGGAGGTGAGGTCTAGTTCAATGGAAGGAGCATTCTCCAACAGTTCCATGTGTGAGGCCTGAGAGGGGCAGAGGGTGTAAGTCACTGAAATGCTCAGGCAAATCTGTAGTCAGGTAAATATGAAATATTGTATAGAAATATTTCATAACTACCATGTTCAGTATATAAATATTTAATAATTACCATTTTCAGCCACTAAGAGATGCCGTTGTGTCCGCTGACTGCAGTTTTTCTACAGTTCTGGCTTCTATAATGTAAAGAGAGTATATATTCCTTCTGTATTGAATTATATGATAACTGTACTGTCTACCCTCAAGTTGTAAAGCGCTGCACAAAACTGTTGGTGCTATATAAATCCTTGTAAGGATTTAAGTGCAGCGCTAAATAGCTAGTGATATATGTAATAATGCAAACATATAAGTGATAGTGCACAATTAAACATACATTAATGACATTGCCTGCAAAGCAAGACTAGTATGCAAAATGGTGAGACAACATATACAGTGGGGACAGAAAGTATTCAGACCCCCTTACATTTTTCACTCCTTTTTATATTGCAGCCATTTGCTAAAATCATTTAAGTTCATTTTTTTCCTCATTAATGTACACACAGCACCCCATATTGACAGAAAAACACAGAATTGTTGACATTTTGGCAGATTTATTAAAAAAGAAAAACTGAAATATCACATGGTCCTAAGTATTCAGACCCTTTGCTCAGTATTTAGTAGAAGCACCCTTTTGATCTAATACAGCCATGAGTCTTTTTGGGAAAGATGCAACAAGTTTTTCACACCTGGATTTGGAGATCCTCTGCCATTCCTCCTTGCAGATCCTCTCCAGTTCTGTCAAGTTGGATGGTAAACGTTGGTGGACAGCCATTTTTAGGTCTCTCCAGAGATGCTCAATTGGGTTTAAGTCAGGGCTCTGGCTGGGCCATTCAAGAACAGTCACGGAGTTGTTGTGAAGCCACTCCTTCGTTATTTTAGCTGTGTGCTTAGGGTCATTATCTTGTTGGAAGGTAAACCTTTGGCCCAGTCTGAGGTCCTGAGCACTCTGGAGAAGGTTTTCGTCCAGGATATCCCTGTACTTGGCCGCATTCATCTTTTCCTCGATTGCAACCTGTCGTCCTGTCCCTGCAGCTGAAAAACACCCCCACAGCATGATGCTGCCACCACCATGCCTCACTGTTGGGACAGGTGATGAGCAGTGCCTGGTTTTCTCCACACATACCGCTTTTTAAGAATGAAGGCCAAAAAGTTCTATCTTGGTTTCATCAGACCAGAGAATCTTATTTCTCACCATCTTGGAGTCCTTCAGGTGTTTTTTAGCTAACTCCCTGCGGGCTTTCATGTGTCTTGCACTGAGGAGAGGCTTCCGTGGGGCCACTCTGCCATAAAGCCCTGACTGGTGGAGGGCTGCAGTGATGGTTGACTTTCTACAACTTTCTCCCATCTCCCGACTGCATCTCTGGAGCTCAGCCACAGTGATCTTTGGGTTCTTCTTTACCTCTCTCACCAAGGCTCTTCTGCCCCCATTAGCTCAGTTTGGCTGGACGGCCAGCTCTAGGAAGGGTTCTGATCATTCCAAACGTCTTCCATTTAAGGATTATGGAGGCCACTGTGCTCTTAGGAACCGTAAGTGCAGCAGAAATTTTTTTGTAACCTTGGCCAGATCTGTGCCTTGCCACAATTCAATCTCTGAGATCTTCAGGCAGTTCCTTTGACCTCATGATTCTCATTTGCTCTGACATGCACTGTGAGCTGTAAGGTCTTATATAGACAGGTGTGTGGCTTTCCTAATCAAGTCCAATCAGTATAATCAAACACAGCTGGACTCAAATGAAGGTGTAGAACCATCTCAGGCCGGGTTCACACTAGTGCGACACGACAGCCGTCCTACTTTGGATCCGACTTTGCCCTGCGACTAGAAGCTGACATACGTCCGACTTTCAATGAACGGGGATCCAGCTTGGATCCCCGCCAATACCAGGCACTGTGTTTGGTATGAATCTTGAGGGGGAACACCAAACCAAATTTTAACCGGCATGGGTTCCCCCTCCAAGAGCATACCAGGCCCTTCGGTCTGGTATGGATTTTAAGGGAAACCCCCTACGCCAAAAAAACAGCGTGGGGGTCCCCACCAAATCCATACCAGACCCTTATCCGAGCACGCAACCCGACCGGTCAGGAAAAGGGGTGGGGATGAGCGAGCACCCCCCCTCCTGAACCGTACCAGGCCACATGCCCTCAACATGGGGGGGTGGGTGCTTTGGGGCAGGGGGGCGCCCTGCGGCCCCCCCCACCCCAAAGCACCTTGTCCCCATATTGATGAGGACAAGGGCCTCTTCCTGACAACCCTGGCCGTTGGTTGTCGGGGTCTGCGAGCGGGAGGCTTATCGGAATCCGGCAGTCCCATTTAATAAGGGGGCCCCCAGATCCCGGCCCCCCACCCTATGTGAATGAGTATGGGGTACATCGTACCCCTACCCATTCACCTAGGAAAAAAAGTGTCAATAAAAAAACACACTAGACGGGTTTTTAAAGTAATTTATTAGGCAGCTCCGGGGGTCCTCTTCTGACTTCGGGGGTCTCTTCCTTTTTCTCCGCGCTCTCTGGCCTCTTCTCCGCGCTCTCTGGTATCTTCTGTCGGGCTCCTCCTCTATCTTCTGCTCTTTTGCCAGCTCTTTTGCTAGCATTGGCCCAGTCTTCTCCATCGCCTTCTTCCCTTCGGTCTTCTTCCAATGTTGACATGATGCTCTCTCCCGCTGTAATGCCGCGTGTGAGGTGCGCAACGACTTATATAGGGATGGGGCGTGGTCACCGGGTGATGTCACCCGGTGACCCCGCCCCTTATGATGTCACAGTCCCAGGGCATGATGGGACAGTGACATCATAAGGGGTGGGGTCACCTGGTGACATCACCCGGTGACCACGCCCCATCTCTATATAAGTCATTGCGCACCGCGCACATGGCATTACAGTGGGAAAGAGCGTCGTGTCAACATCGGAAGAAGAGAAGAGGGAAGAAGACGGCGGAGAAGACCGGGCCACTGCTAGCAAAAGAGCGGGCAAAAGAGCAGAAGATAGCGGAGGAGCCTGGCAGAAGATACCGGAGAGCACGGAGAAGAAGGAAGAGACCGTGGAGAAGAAGGAAGAGACCCCCGAAGTCGGAAGAAGACCCCCAGAGCTGCCTAATAAATTACTTTAAAAACCTGTCTAGTGTGTTTTTTTATTAACACTTTTTTTCCTAGGTGAATGGGTAGGGGTACGATGTACCCCATACTCATTCACATAGGGTGGGGGGCCGGGATTTGGGGGCCCCCTTATTAAAGGGGACTACCGGATTCCGATAAGCCCCCCGCCCGCAGACCCCGACAACCAACGGCCAGGGTTGTCGGGAAGAGGCCCTTGTCCTCATCAACATGGGGCAAGGTGCTTTGGGGTGGGGGGGCGCAGGGCGCCCCCCTGACCCAAAGCACCCACCCCCCCATGTTGAGGGCATGCGGCCTGGTATGGTTCAGGAGGGGGGCACTCGCTCGTCCGCACCCCTTTTCCTGACCGGCCGGGCTGCGTGCTCGGATAAGGGTCTGGTATGGATTTGGGGGGACCCCCACAATGTTTTCTTCGGCGTAGGGGGTTCCCCTTAAAATCCATACCAGACCCAAGGGCCTGGTATGCTCTTGGGGGGGGAACCCATGCCAGTTTTTTATTTAAAATTTGGCGCGGCGTTCCCCCTCAAGATCATCTGAGCACAAGTCGCATGCCAAAGTCGGATTATGCAAGACAGCGATCCGACTTTGATCCAACTTCAATGATAGTCAATGGGCTGAAGTAGGATCAAACTCGGACCAAAGTAGTACAGGGAGCATTTTCAAAGTCAGACCGACTTGTGTCGGACCAGTTAAGACGGCTCCCATAGGGAAACATTGATTTTCACACGTCATGAGACATGAGCTTCCAATGTCGGAGCGTTTGTTGCACTAGTGTTAACCCGGCCTGATGATCAGAAGAAATGGATAGCACCTAAGTTAAATATATGAGTGTCACAGCAAAGGGTCTGAATACTTAGGACCATGTGATATTTCAGTTTTTCTTTTTTAATAAATCTGCAAAAATTTCAACAATTCTGTATTCTGTCAATATGGGGTGCTGTGTGTACATTCATGAGAAAAAAAAAAAATGAACTTTTAGATTTTAGCAAATGGCTGCAATATAACCATACGTTCGTCTACCAAGACATCATCTGGGGTATGCATACCAAGACATCATCTGGGGTATGCATACCCCAGATGATGTCTTGGTAGACGAAACATTGGGACGTACCACGCTGGCCTCACAACACTGCGTTCTCCTTGTGGTCACATTATACAAAGGCCTTTTTATCTACATTGATGTAAGTGCAATACTTTATTTAATACATTTGGATTTTATGCTATGTGGCAATCTTTTTCTCCTGTATGACTCCTTCCTGTTAACTGGTGGAGCCGATGAGTCTCTATATGCTGAGCTTGGATCGTTATGCTTTCTTGATGTTGGTCCCTGAAAGCTTGATTGTAGAATCTGCACTGCTGTACAATCCACATTCTGGTTCCTGTGATGTTAAAGACCCCATCAGTTTTGCTTGTTTGGCTCTCTTCTGCTGGCAGGTAGCCCACACCATTTGGTAAGAGTACCCTATTACCTTCACTGGTGGTGGTAGCACATTTGATGGTGAATATTGTTTCCTTGCTGAATTGAGCACACACCTCTGTCAATCGTCATTGGCTGGAAGTCCGAATATCCACCCATTTTGCACCGTTTGAAAATTTACTTTTTTTCACTTTGGACTCATCAGTGTCTCTTGACGCAGTTTAATGGACATTTAGGTTCTCAATATGTTTATGTATATGTTGTCGCGCCATTTTGCATACTAGTCTTGCTTTGCAGGCAATGTCATTAATGTATGTTTAATTATGCACTGTCACTTATATGTTTGCATTATTATATATATCACTAGCTACTTAGCGCTACACTTAAATCCTTACCACTTTCTTTACACAATTTGTTTAATTGTAGTTTAGTTGTAGTAATCGGCAGCTCATCTATTGAGTGTGGTGGCACAGTATTTTCCTTCCTTTTTTGGCTATATAAATCCTGTATAATATTAATAATAATAGATTGATATCTGGTTGTGCAGGTCTATTCAGAACACATGCACAGCTGAATGAGTCACAGGCAGGGGCGTAACTAGAAATCACAAGACCCCATAGCAAAATGTTGTATTCCCCCCCCCCCCCCCCGCAAACAGCCCCCCGTGCGTTTAATGGGCACAGTGGCTGTGTTTGATGGGCACAGTGGCTGCATTTTATGGCACAGTGGCTGCGTTTGGGCACAGAGGCAGCGTTTGACGGGCACCGTGGATGCATTTGATGGGCACCGTGGCTGCGTTTTATGGCACAGTGGCTGCGTTTGGGCACAGTGGCTGCCTTTGATGGGCGCAGTGGCTGCGTTTGACGGGCACAGTGGCTGCGTTTGACGGGCACAGTGGCTGCGTTTGACGGGCACAGTGGCTGCGTTTGATGGGCACAGTGGCTGCGTTTGATGGGCACAGTGGCTGCGTTTGATGGGCACAGTGGCTGCATTTGACAGGCAAAGTGGCTGCATTTGATGGGCACAGTGGCTGCGTTTGCTGGGCACCGGGGGTGCGTTTTATGGCACAGTGGCTGCGTTTGATGGGCACCGTGGCTGCGTTTTATGGCACAGTGGCTGCATTTGACGGGCACAGCAAATTACTTACAGGGTAAGGCCGAGGTTCATGTCAGGTGCAGTGCAGTGCAGTCACTCACAGTCTCACAGCAAGGCAGGCAGGCTCCGTCAGGCAGCTCTTTTCAGAAACACTCCTCTCACTCTGCTCGCTCCCCTCCCTCTGAGCTAAGCTGTCTGAAGGTGGCAGAGGTGGGTGGAGCCGAGCTCGTTTTCCAGCCGCGAAGGCGGCATGCTATGAATGGTGGGGCGGCCGCGGCCTCTGACGTCATTGCTTGTTAGATGCCGGGAGTTTGGAGTCCCCTGCTCTAGATTACAGAGTTCAGTATAAAGTATCAATTTGGGAGACAGTCCAAAATAGAATGGCTACAGCTGGGCTGCCTTGTTTGGAAGTTCCAAAGCCCCTAATGGCCTAAGCACACAGTGCCATGGAATGCTGAACTGATGATGATCCAACTTAAAAGATGAATTTATAAACCTATAAAAATGTGAAATGTAACAAAAAGGAACCAAAAAGTCATCATAGTTTCTTTGTAAGCCAGGAATTCTAAGCGTGAACTCAAAGTGACAAAGTTTAACATCCAAGACATAAAACGTCACCATTGATACCCTGCCCACACAAAACTTTTGAGGCCTCTCGCCATGTCACGCTGCATCTATCAGGGCTGACCTGCTAATGCAGAATGGCAAGCGTGAGACCAACCTGTAATGGTTTTTCAACGCTGCCTCACCCTGCACGCTCCCTCTAATTGCCTTACGAAATCAATCAGACAGGCTGGTGAAATAAAATTTCCAGCAACGGGAAGCATTGAGGAGATCAGCACTAAGAGAAAGTGTTGGGCGTCTGCTGCCCTCGGCCATTCAGCATGGATTTAATAAATACATATATCACGCCATGAAAACCATTATGTGAAAGCACTGTCGACTCAATGCCATATATCTTATTTTCAGAACCTGTCCCTGGGCACTTGTTGTCTTCAAAGCTCAGTGTCTGAGAGCGTGCTGATCCCAGAAGAACGGGCAGCCTGGGGGCACCAAGCGGCGTGTGTTTATGTGTTTGCAGATAGTAACCCACAATTCACAGAAGAAGTCTCCCCACCTCTGAAGAGGGAAAGGGTGACTGAGGTCATATTGTGTGTATTGTGTTGTGTCTCATTTTGAAAGGTTAAATGGTTTATTGATCTTCTATCTTGAGCTGCATCTGGAGCTCCAAAGTGTCCCCTCTTGTTTTGAAGACTAGGTGATCATAAACATGAATTGAACCCTAGATGATATTGCTGATTTTGAACAGTTTGTTTTTATGTGCTTGGCTCCCATTGACAGACCTGACTGACAGATTCAGGGTAAGAAAGTAATTAGGTTAGGAAACCTTGCTGATCACTATTATTAATCCAAAGATGAACAGTCAATAGGGCTTCTACCTGGGAGCCACGCCTCTTTCCTGTCCATGAAATTCAGTATCATGTATAGGAAATATGATTTGCAGCCTCCCTAAATGTAAAGTGCATTAAGCAAAAGAACAATTGTTTTTGTGTAGAAGCAGCGTTGTTACGCAAGGCTTCTCACTCTTGATTTGGACTACACAACAACCCCCCTCTCCTCATAAGATAGGGTGTTCCATAGTTTACAGTTATGAAATGTGTAGGGCTTATAACTGCTTGAAATTTCAATGCAGTAGAGACAAAGTACAAAGAAAGTTAGGAGCCCATTGGATTTCTGGTAGGTTGAACAGGCACTTAATGAACGGATATAACAAAATGCTTTTAATGATATATTAAACCAGGGGCAGTGGCGACCTGTCCATTAGGGGCGCCACCCCCCTAATCAACGCGCCCGGCCCCTAATTCACATGCAGGGCGCCGGGCGCATGCATTTCAAGGAGGTTTTCTTTTGTTTTGAAGCTTCAAAAAAAGGGTGGGCTTGGGCGAAGAATTAATATTCACTAATGTCTTCCTGCTTCTCCTCCCGGCCAATCAGGAAGCGGGTCCTGTGCGAGTGAGGGGGCAGGTTTGTTTGCCGCCTCCCCAAAATATTGAGCACCAGTCGCCACTGAGGAGTGTCCAACCTTTTGACCTTCCTGGGCCACATTGGAAGAAGAGAAATGGTCTTGGGCCACACATAAAATACACTAACAATAAGAATAGCTGATGAGCAGAAAAAGTCAGGCAGATCACAGGTTAACGATCCCTGATATATATAATGCATCTACAGTATCTGAGTAATAAAACGTCATTTTTTTGTAATATTTTTTATTATAAAAGTAAGAGGGGAACATAAAATGAGTGTGATATTTGACACTGTTTATGATAAACGAATGCATCAATATCTGGTTTGATGTAGTAGCAATTCTGAATAAATTCTCAAGGAGCTCATCGGACAGTTTGGTTCTAATTTTGTCGTTTGTGTGCTTCATCCTTGAAAATAGTTGCTCACAAATATAGGTGCTGCCAAAAACTGATGACATGAATGAGGCGTGATTGTGAAGAGTGGGATATTTTTCTTTGGAAAGATAAATGTCTACATTTTTAAGTAAGTTTACGATTTTGTGTTGGGATGCATTCATAGCTGTTTTGCATCACATATGGCCTGTGGGCTACAGGTTGAACACCCCTGCATCAAACAGATCAAAGGAGTGCATATAAGAGATGTTCGTTGTAAGAGTTTACATACACTTTAATGATGTGCCCCTCCACACATCCCTTCCATGGTAAAGTGAAAGGGAGAGGAGGGGGGCAAATCCCCTATTGGTCACCCCTGAAGCAAAGAAACTATGGACTATCTCAGTACCCAGGGCCTACCATGGGACCTAGTGGGACCATGGGTCCCGGGCGGCAGGTTCTGAAAGGCGGCACATTGATGCCCAAGAAAACAGTGGCGGAACTCCCGCTGATCGCTCCGCTTCTTACCCCACTGTGAGTGTGGCCTGGGCGGTGCCGGTGCTGTTAGAGGTAATGGCTGAGCTCTCGCCATACCCGCACAGCGGACCGCCACCCATCCTCTCCGGGACTCCCCCTATTGCTGCTGACATGTCGGGATGACTAGAGAAAGTCAGCTGACGGCCAACAGCGTGAAGAGGAGGAGCTTCCTGCTGTGCACGGAGACCCCATGATGAGAGAGGCACTGCTGACACTGAGAGAAAGTGTCAGCGCCATTGATCTCATCTCCACCACCCCTGCCTGTGTCTAACCCCCCTCACCACCCCTGCCTGTGTCTAACCCCCCCACCACCCCCCTTACCACCCCTGCCTGTGTCTAACCCCCCCTCACCACCACTGCCTGTGTCTAAACCCCCCCGCCTGTGTCTAAAACCCCCGCCACCCCTGCCTGTGTCTAAACCCCCCCGCCACCCCTGCCTGTGTCTAAACCCCGCCACCCCTGCCTGTGTCTAAACCCCCCCGCCACCCCTGCCTGTGTCTAACCCCCCCCGCCACCCCTGCCTGTGTCTAAACCCCCCCGCCACCCCTGCCTGTGTCTAAACCCCCCTCCACCACTGCCTGTGTCTAAACACCCCCCTCACCCTTGCCTGTGTCTAAACCTCCCCCGCCATCTCTGCCTGTGTCTAACCCCCCCACCACCTCTGCCTGTGTCTAACCCCCCCACCACCTCTGCCTGTGTCTAACCCCCCAGCTACCTCTGCTTGTGTATAACCCCCCCACTACCCCTGCCTGTGTCTAAACCCCCCCACTACCCCTGCCTGTGTCTACCCCACCCACTACCCCTGTCTGTGTCTAATCCCCCCACCACCCCTGCCTGTGTCTAACCCCCACCTGTGTCTAAATCCCCCCACCACCACTGCCTGTCTGCCACCCCTGCCTGTCTAAACCCCCCGCCACCCCTGCCTGTGTCTAAACCCCCTGCCACCACCATTGTCTCTGACTGAATCCCCCCCCCCACCACCACCACGACATCTGCCTTTGTCTGAACCCCACCCCCACCTCTGACTGAACCCCACCACCACTGTTGCATGTAAATCTGAATTCCTGATCAATTTAATTTTAGTTTTAATTGTCATGATATAAAATAATGGACATGGGGGCCTTTTGGTGGGCATGATTTTTTTTTTTTTTTGTGGGGGGGGGCAGCATTTTATTCCTGGTCCCAGGCAACACAATGTCTTGGGCCAGCCTATACATACGAGTTTATAAAAATGTCAAATTTTTTTTTATACAAAACAAGATAAAAATAGGATATCCAATACAACATAGCAATTTGACAACTTATATCAAAACATTGTTAAAATGCAGAACACAATACATGTGTGTCACTAATACTAGGTATACCCCGCTAGGGAGAACCAAGGTATAGTGGGTCCTCACCATGTTTTGCAGAACTCTACCGCTTCATCAGGGGAATAGTATCTGAAATGATTAATAAAGTATATTATATAGTCATCAAAATAAAACATATGAAAGTGTACATTACAAATACATGGGGAAACGAGCACTGTCACTTACCAAAAAAAAAAAAAAACTCACATGCAGCTAAGGTCAAAGTGCCACCAGAGCTTCCCCCACGGGAACCTTTTTTCAGGCAAGGCACCCTTTAAAACTGTGTACCTGACTTGTACATGTGGAAGGATGTGGTAACTGGGGTAAGAAACAATAAAGTCAGAAATACCAATGAGCAAGAGCTGGTACGTTGATTCAGGGGCAAAATGAAGGGGGGGAGGGGGAGGGAAAGAGGGGAGAAAGAGGGAAAGGGGAGGGGTGGGAAAGGGGAGTGGAGGGGAGAAGGGGAAGGAGAAGAAGGGGGGATAGGGGGAGGGGAAAGGAAAGAAAAGGGAAAGGAAGAAGAAGGGGGGATGGGGGGAGGGGAAAGGAAAGAAAAGGGGAAGGGAAGGGAGAAGGAAGGGAGAAGGAAGGGGGGAGGAGGGGGGGGGAGGGGATGGAGAGGGGGAACTTCATTTCCTAATTGACCAACTTTGTTAATCCAACAGATTAAACTTGCATTCCAAAAGGAGGGGAAGAAGAAAGAGGAAGAGCAAGAAACTTACCTATTCAAAAGGTGAAACTATGCTCCCCTGCACCAAAAAAACCTAGCGAGATGCCTATGGCCTTCTGGAGAAGCCACTGGCCAAGAACACAGGTTATGTAAATGCAGGAAGAGGAGAAGAGCAAAATAAGTACACACAGTATATAACTAGTTAACAGTATACTAGTATATAACTAGTATAACTAGTAACTAGTATACAGTGTACTAACCCCACATCCTAGAAAAGGACAGTGGGCTACTATAATAAGTAATCATATTGTAGGAGTAACAAGTGACTTACCCAACTGGCTGATAAAAAAACATATCCCCTCCATTTTGAAGCAATCTTCCACTGCACACACAAGTAGGGAAAAAGCCTGGTTATATTGTCCCAAACCCGGCGCCATTCACACGCCCTGTACGTCGGCTACGTGTGACATCATCGGGTCTAATCTCCCGCATTGCGCATGTGCGAACAATCACACATACGGATGCATGCAAAAATGCAGCCAAAGGGCAAATTAGACCAAGCTGCAGCTGTGGAAGCGTGGGGCGGTCCTAGAGGACCTCGGTTTCCACTCCCAACACCAGGGAGACCACACATCCAGGGGAAAAAAAGGTGTCACGTACCTTACAGCGGAGTCTGAAATGACGAGGGTGGCCTCTTGCACAGTCCCGGTCCTAGCACCCCTGGAGGTTGGGACAGGGTTGCTAGGGCGGCGGAAGGGTGCAGGTGCCTGCTGGCAGGATCAGGAACACGGAAGTCTTCGGAAGGAAGCTGGGATACTGATCACTGGATGGATTTCAGAAAAGGTCCAGCAGAGGAACTTGCAGGGTCAAAGGCAGGCAGGGGTTGGCAACGTGCTGGCAGCGAGGTACACAATCGGCAGGCAGATTCGTAGTCAGGGACTGGTGGAGGTTGGCAACAAACTGGCAGCGAGGTACAGAATCGGGAGACAGAGTCGTAGTCAGGAGTTCAAGCCGGGTACAGTACAGGAAGCAAGGCAGGCAGAGATGTAGGGATGATCCGAGAGGGTGGTCGAGGCAGGCAGAGGTTCAAGATCAGGGTCAAGTAAACAAGGCAACAGCAGGGGTTCAGGAACAAGCTGAGACAATCCAGCACTGATGCTATTCTGCTGATCGTTTAAATAGGGCGCCTTGCGCCGTGATTCGTTGGCGTGCGAGCGTGCACGCGCTGACATGCCCTTGTTCGTACGGTCGCATTACGTGTGTGCCTAGTCCGGGGCTCGCTCCTTCTTACCGTACGTCCGGCTGGCACACGGGAACGAGCGTTTGTGATGGTTCTCTGACATTGCCACCTCCTTAAGGGCAGCCTCCGGATGCCCACCTGAGACCTCCGTTCTGGATGAGAATGATGAAAGGCTTGTATAAGTCTTGGGGCATGGAGGTTCGCTTCTGGTTCCCAGGAGTTTTCTTCTGGACCAAAACCCTTCCATTTGATTAAATAGTGATTCTGTCCCCGCCTTCTCCTGCAATCTAGAATGGTCTCAATTTCGAACTCTTCTTCTCCATCCACCATTATGGCCTCTGGGGGCCCTCTTTCACGACCTGGAAAGGGATTAACCACATCAGGCTTCAACAAGGAGGTATGAAACACAGGGTGAATCTTAAATGAGTCGGGAAATTCGAGTTCATAAGCCACTGGATTCATTTTTCTCTTGACCGGAAAAGGTCTTAGGTATTTAGGTCCCAATTTCCTGGATGGACAGGTAAGTTTTAGATTTAAAGTTGACAGCCACACACGATCACCAACCTTCAAATCCAGTTCTCCTCTCCTCTTCCTGTCAAAGAACCTCTTATTAACCTCTTGTGCTTTGGCAATGGTATCCTTTAACACCTGGTTATTGGTAGCAAAGAAATGTAATCTGTCCTGAACTGCAGGCAAAGGAGAGTCCGGAATCAATGTTGGCAAAAAGGAAGGATGAAACCCGTAATTGGAGAAGAAGGGTGACTGGTTGGTGGCGGTATGAGCAGAGTTATTAAATGCAAACTCTGCTAGCGGCAGAAGTGAGGCCCAATCTTCCTGGGAGAAGGAGGTGAAGCAACGCAGGTATTGCTCCAGCGTTTGGTTAGTATGCTCAGTCTGTCCGTTGGACTGGGGATGATAAGCCGAAGAGAAGTTGAGTTTGATGCCTAGCGCTTCGCACAGTGCTTTCCAAAATCTTGAAGTAAACTGTACTCCTCGATCCGAGACGATGTCACTAGGGATTCCATGCAGCCTAACAACCTCTTTAACGAAGACTTTAGCAGTTTCAGTTGCTGATGGGGTCCCTTTCATAGGGATGAAATGTGACATACTGGAGAGGCGGTATACCACTACAAAGATAGATGAGAACCCCTCCGATGGAGGGTGCTCTACGATAAAGTCCATTGCGATTTTATCCTAGGGTCTCTCAGGAATGGGTAGAGGTCTTAATAGTCCCCATGCTTTGTTTTTACTGTTCTTGTTTCTGAGACAGATTGAACACGAGCCCACATATTTCCTGCAGTCCTTTGCTAAACTAGGCCACCAGAAATGCCTCCAGATCAAATCCATGGTTTTGTATCCCCCAAAATGGTCGGCCAGTGGGTAGTCATGACACACCTGTAGGATGGTAGCACGTAAATTCTGTGGTATGAAAATTTTATTACCCCGCCAATAGAGCCCATCGTTCTCCTGAAGGTCTGTATCTGGGGACAAAGAGAATTCCCTGGATGCTTGACGGATCTGTGACATTAAGTCGGTTTGAATAAGTAGAAAATTTCCAGCCTGTAGGATAGTATCTGTTTGAGGTGGAACTTCAACTTCTGTAAACATACGCGATAACGCGTCAGGTTTCACATTCTTGGAGCCGGGCCGGTAGGTTATGTGGAAGTTAAAGCGTGAAAAGAAAAGAGCCCACCTTGCTTGTCTGGGCCTGAGGCGTTTGGCGGTCCTGAGGTATTCCAAATTTTTGTGATCCGTGAAGATCAGTATTGGGTGTGTTGCTCCTTCCAAGAGGTACCGCCACTCTTCTAGAGCCAATTTAATTGCCAACAGTTCTCGGTCCCCCACATCATAGTTCCTTTCTGAAGGCCCCAACTTCTTCGAGAAGAAGGCCACAGGGTGCATTAGAGCCTTGGGTCCTTGGCGCTGGGACAGGATGGCCCCTACGGCGCTCTCTGAGGCGTCCACCTCCAGGATGTATGGAAGAGCGGGGTCAGGGTGCTTTAATAACGGGGCTGAGGTAAAAAGTCCCTTTAACTTATCAAAAGCAGCTTGGGCTGCCTCTGTCCATTGAAAACGGTTCTGTTTCTTGGTGAGCTGAGTGATGGGCATGATGATACCGGAGAAGTTTTTAATGAATTTTCTGTAGAAATTAGAGAAGCCGACGAACCGTTTTACCCCTTTCTTATCAGTGGGAGGTGGCCAGGACGTTATAGCTGCGACTTTTTGAGGATCCATTGCCATACCTCCTGTAGAAATCACCAGTCCGAGGAAGTGGATGGTCTGCCGTTCAAATTCGCATTTCTCGGCCTTGGCATAGAGTCCATTTTGTCTTACCCTCAGAAGGACTTGTTTCACATGGACACGATGAAGATCTAAGGAGGCTGAGAAAATTAAAATATCATCTAGGTAGGCAATCATGAATAGATCTAGAAAGTTTCTGAAAATATTATTTACGAAATGCTGGAAGATTGCTGGAGCATTGCATAATCCGAAGGGCATAATGAGGTATTCAAAGTGGCCAAAACGAGTCCGGAAGGCCGTTTTCCACTCGTCTCCGTCCCTGATTCTGATCAGATTGTAAGCACCTCGTAAATCCAATTTAGTAAATACTCTTGTGGAGCGGAGTCTCTGGAGCAATTCTGGAATCATTGGCAAGGGGTAGCGATTTTTAACGGTAATCCGGTTTAACTCTCTGTAATCCACACATGGACGGAGCGAATGGTCTTTCTTTTCAACAAAGAATATTCCTGGCCCGGCTGGTGACGTTGAGTGTCGGATGAACCCCTTCTTGAGGTTCTCATTCACATAGTCCTTTAGGACTGCGAGTTCAGGTTCTGACAGAGGAGAGATCCTCCCAAACGGGATTTCTGCCCCTGGTAAAATTTCAATCAGGCAATAGTAGGCTCGGTGGGGGGGAAGAGTATCTGCTTTTTGCTTGTCGAAGACATCCAGGAAATCATGGTACATGGATGGGACAAGGTCTTGGGATTCGGATACTGGTTTTAGACACCCAATAACTGGAGCTGTGTGGTGGAGGATCTGGAGACAGTTATTGAGACAGTAGGAGGACTGAAAGACTACCTTGCCGGTTGTCCAGTCTATCTGTGGGTTGTGTGCTTGCAACCATGGCATTCCGAGAATGATCGGAAAAAGTGGTGAAGATATAACGTCCAGGCACAACAGTTCTTGGTGGTTGGGTGAGATATCGGCAGGCAAAGGTTAGGTTTCTTGGATGATAGGCCCTGATTTGATGTTGGACCCATCAGCTAATCGGATGAACATTTATGTTGCTTCGATCGTAGCGGAATGTTGTGTTGCAGGGCAAAGGCACGGTCAATGAAGCAGCTGCAGGCACCGGAGTCAATTATGGCCTGGATCTGAAGCACCCCTTCTGGAAGCTGTAGAGGGACAGGAAGCTGTAGAGAGACAGGAACAGCAATGTGAGTCGTTCTTGCTAGAGTTAATGCATAACGATCAAGAGGAGGAGAGTCACACTTACGGGTCTTGTTGGGACACATATGGGTGTAATGACCGGCTCCCCCAGAGTACAGACAGAGATTATTCATACGACGGCTGCACGAAGCAAGCCCAACTGCATTGGTTCTGGAGGTTCAGTGGTAGGAGCAGATAGTGGGGGTGTGGAGGTAGGTAGGCAGCTGGGTACCCTGGGTAGCATCCACATGGGCCGGTACTGGCTGGTCCTTTCAGATCTTCGCTCCCTCAGCCGGCGATTGATCTGAATGGACAGTTGAATCAGTTCTTCAAGGGAATCGGGAATCCCCACACGAGCTAGTTCATCCTTGAGTGCCTCCGAAAGCCCTAAACGGAATTGAAAAGGGAGAGCGGCGTCATTCCATTGTGTGTCGGAACTCCACCGTTTAAAGTCGGTAACATAATCCTCCACGGGCCTGCGACCCTGCTGGAGGGTATGGAGGCTGGCTTCGGCTGTGGTGGTACGCTGGGGATCATCATACAGTTTGGCCATCTCATCCAAAAAAGAGTCCATGGTACCCAGCAAGGGACTGGCTTGTTCCAGTAAATGATGAGCCCAAGTCTGAGGTTCTCCCTGCAGTAATGAAATGATGAACCCCACCTCGGTACTTTCCAAAGAAAAGATGCGGGGCTGAAGCAAGAAGTACAAATGGCAGGCATTCCTGAAAGCACGGAATTTGCTGCAGTCACACATAAATTTCTCCGGAGCAGGAACTCGTGGTTCTGGGGGTGGCACCACTACTGTGGGTGTAGAAACTGGAACTGATGATGCAGGTGCTGCGGTCCGAGGTGCTGAGGTGCTTGGAGAGAGAGACTCCACTCGTTGTTCGAGTCGCTGGTAGCCATCTTGCAGGCCCTGGACTGCTTGAGTGAGATTTGCAATCTGTTGACACAGAGCATCCATAGCTGAGGCCCCCCTTTCAGACTCCATGTGGCTGGATTGTACTGTCACGTACCTTACAGCGGAGTCTGAAATGACGAGGGTGGCCTCTTGCACGGTCCCGGTCCTAGCACCCCTGGAGGTTGGGACAGGGTTGCTAGGGCGGTGGAAGGGTGCAGGTGCCTGCTGGCAGGATCAGGAACACTGAAGTCTTCGGAAGGAAGCTGGGATACTGATCACTGGATGGATTTCAGAAAAGGTCCAGCAGAGGAACTTGCAGGGTCAAAGGCAGGCAGGGGTTGGCAACGTGCTGGCAGCGAGGTACACAATCGGCAGGCAGATTCGTAGTCAGGGACTGGCGGAGGTTGGCAACAAACTGGCAGCGAGGTACAGAATCGGGAGACAGAGCCGTAGTCAGGAGTTTAAGCCGGGTTCAGTACAGGAAGCAAGGCAGGCAGAGATGTAGGGATAATCCGAGAGGGTGGTCGAGGCAGGCAGAGGTTCAAGATCAGGGTCAAGTAAACAAGGCAACAGCAGGGGTTCAGGAACAAGCTGAGACAATCCAGCACTGATGCTATTCTGCTGATGGTTTAAATAGGGCGCCTTGCGCCGTGATTCGTTGGCGTGCGAGCGTGCACGCACTGATGTGCCCTTGTTCGTACGGTCGCATTACGTGCGTGCCTAGTCCGGGGCTTGCTCGTTCTTACCGTACGTCCGGCTGGCACACGGGAACAAGCGTTTGTGATGGTTCTCTGACAAAAGGTATGGTAAAGGTGTCCACCCATTAAAGTTACAATGCCCTCCTCAGGTTAACAACCAAACAAAAAAAGAAAGTGCTATTTGTGTAGTGGGGAAAAGAGGGGAGAAGAGGAGGGAAGTCTGTTTTGAGGGTGAAGATCCAATTTGATGTCTAGTGCCGTCTCTTCACATATGCCTAAACAGGAACGCCAGTGCAACTTTAGTGCTTCTGTTTATGGCCAAAGCTGGAAAAAACAATGTACATTGTCAAATCATGCCTCTAAAATCAGGGAAAGGAACATGGTGGATCTTGATGATCCAATAATCTGAGTGAGCATAGGCCAAAGTCTCAAAACGCTTTCTTCTTTGATAGAGATGTGCTAATCTATGGTGTCAAAGATAGTCTAATATTCACATGCAAATATCAGTTTCAGAGTACTACTAGAGAATATTGTGTAATGGTCGTGCGTACTGGGCACAGGACAGGCTTTGTATGTGGCAGCAATGTTGTTCCAAATACAGCCATTGCATTGTACTTGTCACTGTCTATTTTGTGTTGAACCAGGGACTCAGCTGCAGTGACCTTCTCCCTCCCTTCTCCTCCAGTTCATTCAATACACAATGGTTAGCCATACCAGAACTTTCTTATCAGATCCTTGAGAGGAAAAATCCAGACATTCTCGTGCCTATTACCCAAATCCAAATTTCTGTCTGAAAACCCTTATAAACGTGTCCGACTTCAGTGACTAGAAGGTTAACAGACATTGGGTCATAAATATCTTAGTTGTAATCCCTAGAATACACATATCTGTCTCTCGGTAGAATCCATCATCCCAGTATATTCTATAATTTAAAAAACCATGACAGCACAGCTAAGATATAGACATATTTACCTCCCTCAGTTAATTTGTAGTGTTTTCAGCCCAAACAACATTAACTTAGGAGTACCGGGGGTGAAACAGCCCAATTCCTCCCCTAAGTGAACTGAGCATCCGAGACCTAACATATTTATAGCTATTTCAAAGCTAATTTCATGCTGGACAATAACATGCATGTTAGCCGACTGTACACGGTAGGTATTCAGAGATACGAATACCTATAGAAAACTATATCTGGGATCTGGTCATAAATGTGGTGACATCCAAGCAACCCTCCTTGGACACTTAATTGGTCAGATGGCCTCTGTCAACTCCACTTTGATACCAGAGAAAAGGGGAATGCCAACACATTGTGTTAATTTTCGTGTACCATCAAGCAACTGAAGACCTGTCAAGTTATGAGAGTCAATTTACCACCTTGCTCATTGAGTGAAATCTGCTGAAACAGGACATTTTCAACTCCTTTTTATTTCTCTGTCACATTGTTGTCTCTTTGTTTGCTTGTAACACCCCTTTTCTGTAAATATTTTATTTTCACCATTTTGACCTTTTTAATTATTATACCCTATTTTGAAAAGTGTTGAAATTCTAAGGCTTTTAATGCAAACTGAAAGGGTGGTGGTGGGAGTTTAAAGGTTTAATTGCTTAATTAACTTAACCCAGTGACAATCGTTCTCAGGCTGCTGGCACCTAGATTGTGGTCCCGTGAGCTGGAAAATCTTTGTGCAGGGTGCAGCTGAGAGTGGCATTGTCACGCAAGTGACAGCGTGGTGTGAGATTTGCCAGTCCTTTCTCGCGAGTTGGTGAGGAGGGCAGGGATCTGACATCCGTGTTCCTCACATATTGTATCACCAAAAACCCAAGTCATCTGTGACTCTTCGAGGAGTGCAACTGGCAGAGGCACTCTTTATCATATAAGTAGATTGTCTAACTTGTTGGAGAATCACTTTGTAAACGAGGACCAGCACTTCTGTCTTGTTGGCAGAATTTTAGATTACTACACTTACTAGTCCTGCCACCATTGGCCAGAATCTTGGTGGTTCAAGGTGTTGGGATGAGGATTTCATGGATAGACTGATATCAGAAATCCAACCTTAAAATACCCCATCCAATCCACTACACCTTCTCTTCATTTAGCTGTTCAGCTGTCTGGAGAAATATCTGATATATCTGGGAGTTGGAATATGTGATACTTTCCCCTTCTTCCCAGGATAAAATGCTGCATGCCTGCCATCTCTATCACACCATATGGGGGTGCAGTGTGTTGAGAGCCACAAAACTTACACAAGGAGCATTATAATATAAGCATTGCACAAGAACAACATTTAGAGCCCATTCAAATTTGTTTGTTCTGGTGCATTGGCAGCCCATTCATTTGAAGGCTATCAATGCACCAGAACGGACAAAAAAATGGACATGAAACATTTTTCTATGCAGTATGTGCATTTTAACTGAATGCTTTGCCCTGTATGGGTGAGACATGAATTCCAGGAAAATAGCTAAACAGATAGATGCAGGAGGGCTGATATCAGGTCAAGTTCAGGTACCTACACTACTTACATTTTAAAAATGCATTTGATGATGTATAAAAGGCATATTCCACCTTAAAAAATAATAGATTCACCTATATTAAAAAAACGCATTTATTAATTTCAACCAAGATCACTGGATTGCAGAGGAAATACACAAACTCCTGCAGACTGTTGAGGTTATGGAGCTGGTGGACGGATCAGTTGTGCTCCATTGAGGTCTAGGAGTCCCGTTGCCAAGCTGGCAGATGGGAATTGTAATCCCTCCATTCATAGATGTCTGTTAATGGATAATGCCGTTGTACAGGCAGAGCCATGCACAGTCATGCCAAATGCAAAATGAAACAGAAGCCTGCAGGGAGGAGAACCTAGGGATCCAGGTACAGGGTGGAGTGGTTGTAAACCTAATGCCACGTACACACGAGCGGACTTTACGGCAGACTTTGCCCGGCGGGCTTTTCGATGGACTTTACGATGGACTTTACGATGGACTCTCTGAATTAACGGACTTGCCTACACACGATCAACCAAAGTCAGACGGATTAGTACGTGATGATGTACGACCGGACTAAAACAAGGAAGTTCATAGCCAGTAGCCAATAGCTGCCCTAGCGTGGCTTTTTGTCCGTCGAACTAGCATACAGACGAGTGGACTTTTCGACCGGACTCGAGTCCGTCGGATAGATTTGAAACATGTTTCAAATCTAAGTCCGTCCAACTTTTGAGAAAACAAAGTCTGCTGGAGCCCACACACGATCAAATTGTCTGACGAAATCCCGTCCGCCGGGCAAAGTCTGCCGTGTGTACGCGGCATTAGACATGACATCTGAACAAAGCATATTCCTCTATAATATGTACTTGTCTCAATTAAGAGCACTAAGTGCCACTTTTATCTGCTGCTTTGCTCCTCTACTAGCAACATTAATCACTTCTAACAAGTTTTCCTGTCACCAAGAGAGAAAAGGTGATGGGGCGGGAACTCTAGCTGATTGACAGGCTCAGCTCTGTTCCTGTGTGAAGGAGGGTGTCCCTTCCTTCCAATCAGCCGACAGAGCACTCCTCACTGAGCTCTGCAGAGTGTAACTTCAGCTCTCCGCTTCATTCTTTCTGAACTCTCAGACAAACTTTATAATTCAGCACTTTGAACAAATGTAGAGAAGAGATGGTAGCAGATAAACAGGTACAACATTCGTAGGAGGATTTGGTTCATCTCTGTGTATCACCTGAGGCCAGTCACTTTACTGGGTGTATGTAAGGGTTTACAACCATTTTAAACACAGGAGTAACATGAAACATGCTGTGAAGGTTAAAATTAGCTTTTAACAAATACCGAAAGTTTGAAGTTTAAGTGATAAAGTTTATCACTTAAACTTCAATGTTTCTGCATTAAATGAAGGCTAACAGCACATACCACACACTACTGCTATGATGCTGCATTCCGTTGTGTCTTTTATATCTGCCTAAAGTTCAACTTTAATCTCTCCAGCCTAACACCTGATCTCTATAAAATAAAATAAAACAGGAACCAATCTAAATGATAACTTAAGCCCTAACACCAATTAACCCCTAATCTGCATACTCACCCTAACCTATGTCGGGAGCTTCTCTACGTCAAAAGCGTGCAGGTCCCATACCAAAACCACATCTCCCCAAGATCCTAGTGCTAGAACAAATGGATTTGTAGCAGGGGAGGCTCAAACACAAGACCAGCTGAGCAGAATTAACACTCTTTTGAAAAAAAGACAGCTGATATGTCTTTCAAGTGTGTATTTAGCCTCTTGTTCGAATTTGATTCAACTTATTACAAAAATAAGCAAATGGCTCTGCACTTTTTAATAGAAATTCACTATTCTGAGACCCCCTAACAGCGATATCTCCTGTTCTTCAAAGAGGAACGCCGTCAAGAAGGTCTGAATTTTTTGATCAGAGGAAAAAAAGGCAGAAACCAGAATAAATTTATACAATTTTGTAGTCAACGAGGGAGCTCCTGTTCCGGCTTTGAATTGCATGTGTATATTTAAAAATGACAGTCTTCATAACTCAGCGAGACAGGCCCGATTTTACGGTGGACTCCTGGGGGAGACCGCGGCAAATGCCGGGTCGGATTTACGGGCGGGAGTCTCAGAGAGATGCTTTATTTTGATCTCCTCTAGAATCGTACAGCCTAGTCAGCGGCTAGCAGAGCGTCCCCTGTGGACGGCGAGATGAAGGATTCTATAGTACGTCTCATTAACTTGCTACATGAAATGCCAGCTTTATTATATGCTTTAGCACCGACCTGGCCTGGAAGTTTAGGAAGTTGCATTGATGCACTAATAAAAAAAGAGCATTTGCCCATAAAAACCTCCTCTTTCGCTTTGACTATGGCCATTTTAACTGTTACAAGTCCCCAGCACCGGTGTCGTAACTAAATGTCACAGGGGCCTGCTGCAGAATGTGAACGAGGGACTTTTGTATCATGTACAAAAAAAAACCTTGTTGGATCTTTTAATTTCAGCCATTAGTGGCACAATTCAGCTCTGCTCCAACACTTTGATGGCCTTTTATGAGCCCTGTAGGAGGTAATTTAGAATTAATTTAGAAGAAGGAAGAAAGATGTGAAAGTGATCCTGTGGCCTTGCTATGGAGAGTATTTACATTTTCCTAACAAGCAGTAAATAAACCATAAAACATCTCAATGTCTTGCTTAAAAGGGCCCATATATATTTTTATTGTGCAGTACTTCATGTGTTATGTACCCCCTAAGGAGGCGCAAGTAGAATGGGATTCCCCACCCTGCACAGCCAGGCACACTGAATTTCCACAGTCACTCCAGAGTCAGAGAACAGTCCGTGACTTTGTTTTTTTTTTATTGAGGGTAATAACGTGGATAGGGATGGAAGTTTATGGGATGCCCACTTGACTTCAAACAAACTTTAGGGCCAATTTCCCATATATACAGTCTTTATACAAGCTACTGCTTCCTCTAGCACTCACTTGCTTGAAGAACTACAGCTGCGTCACCTTGTTGAAATTTGGTAGCATAGGCTCATTACAGGCAGGCAGTCGCAGCCCCTATACTTGAAGATAGGGTGACACAGTGCACCTGGCTGCAGCTGCCCCTTTCACTAGCCTTCCTGGCTAACTTCTCCACAGTCCTCCCAGACTGAAACTCTCTCCATAGTCCTCCCAGACTGAACACTCACCAGCTCACCCGGCTGACTTCTCAGGAGATCTCCCGGACCTGCTGACTTGCTCCTGCTGTCCTCTTACTTGCACCTGTGCCTCCAGGAAGGGTTTCCTCTGTGTGTTGTGGGGGATCCTTCCAGCACCCAAGCCCCAGACCTGAGGTCACCCCCCCAGACTAGGAGGTGCCCTGTAAGGGCCTGCAACAGCCTCCTTAGCATTCCATCTCCATCTTCCACCCAGCTGCCCCTGCTGGCATGACTCATGCCTATTTATGAAGTGAGTCCACCCCGCCAGCCCATTTGCTGGGCATTGTCTGAGGCCCTCATAAATATGCATGACATCCCCTCCTAGCTTCCACCCACTACATCTTGAATCTTCTCCAGGGTTCCCGAGACAGGGGGAGGCACCAGAAGAGCTGTCAGATGTGTCATCCAGCCTCCCTGAGTCACTCAACCCTGACCCAGATTCAGTCTGGCCCAATAACTGCTAAACTATATACACTAGCACACTAGCTAGAGGGTGCCATGCATTCATTACCGCAATGCACATTATATGCATTTATGTACACATGTTAACATGCAGCAGCGCAACAATATGCAGTGATGGAAATTGAAAATACGCTCAGGTGGCCAGTGCCCCTTTAATGTCTGTAATCTCAGCTGTCATTGGACAGCTCAGATCACAGACACATAATACAAAGCCAATCAGAGATGTTCTATGCTTTGTGATTGCTGTGAACCAATTACAACCATCACAACCATCACAAATATAAACAATAATAGTGTTTACAAACATTTAGACCATTCACAACAGAGGAATCTCCCCTTATTCCATGATGATGCTCAATGGTCTTAACCACTTGAACTCCGAAAGATTTTACCCCCTTCGTGACCAGGCCATATTTTGCTATTTAGCACTGCGCTAATTTAACTGGTAGTTGCAATGCTGTAGCCAAACAAAATGTATATATATTTTTTATACAAATAGAGCGTTCTTTTGGTGGTATTTGATCACCACTGGGTTATTTATTTTTTATCATATGAACGAAAAAAGACAAAATATTTTGAAAAAAAAACCTAGATTTTTTACTTTCTGCTTCAAAATATATCCAATAAAAAAAAATCCCAATAAGTGTATATTGATTGGTTTGTGTGAAATTTCAGCGCCTACAAACTATGGTATGTATACTGGAATTATAATTTTTTTTAAACCACCAATGGCAGTGATCAGCGACTTATAATGGCACTGCAATGGTGTGCAGACAAACTGACACTAACTGATGCTGGGGGGATTGAATAACAGCCACTGACATCACCAGTGACAGTAATACAGTGATCAGTGCTAATACAATACACTGTCACTGTACTAATGACACGGCCTGGGAAGGGGTTAATGTTTAGGGTGATCAAGGGGTTAAATGTGTGCCTAACAATGTGTAATGTGTGCTGCTTTTTACTACTAGATCGCTATGTTTCTTATGCCCCGTATACACGGTTGGATTTTCCGATGGAAAATGTCCGATCGGAGTGTGTTGTCGGAAATTCCGACCGTGTGTGGGCTCCATCGGACATTTTCCATTGGATTTTCCGACACACAAAGTTTGAGAGCAGGCTATAAAATTTTCTGACAACAAAATCTGTTGTCGGAAATTCCGATCGTGTGTACACAAATCCGACAGACAAAGTGCCACGCATGCTCAGAATAAATAAAGAGATGAAAGCTATTGGCCACTGCCCCGTTTATAGTCCCAACGTACATGTTTTACGTCACCGCGTTTAGAACGATCGGATTTTCCGACAACTTTGTGTGACCATGTGTATGCAAGACAAGTTTGAGCCAACATCCGTCGGAAAAAATCCTAGGATTTTGTTGTCGGAATGTCCGAACAAAGTCCAACCGTGTGTACAGGGCATTAGATAGAAACACAGAGATTGTTCCCTTTATACAGAGCATGGGCTTTGATTGCACACAGCCAATCAGCAGGTTCCGGACATGAATCATTGGCTGGGATTTGCTGACAGACTCCCGCTGTACAATCACAACAGGTGTTGGTGGATGGGCGTGCATTCCTGCGCCTTAAGCCTGAAGACAGGCAGCAACGTACGGGTATGTCATTTTGCCTGTGTGGGACACCTGCCTGCAGCACATTGTGGGCAGGCAGTCTGCAAGTGGTTAAAGTGCTACAAACCACTAATGATGATGGGATTTTTTTGTAATAGTGGGGAGTAAAAGTTCCAATGAATATTTATTATTGTGGGATACATTTTTTCTGAGAGTTACAAAGTGTTATTGACCACCAATGATTTTGGAATTGTTTTTTGGGGGGGGGGTTATAAAATACCACTGGCTTCCAATGATCGTGACCTTTTTTTAAAAGGTGGGAGGTTTTAAAGGGCCACTGAGCACCAATGATTGTCAGATTTTTTTGGGTGTGTATTTAAGTGCCACTGACCGAAATAGATTCTGGTATTTTTTTTAAAGGTGGTGGGTTTTAAAGTCCCCCGACCAGCACTGATCGCAGGATTGTTTTTTTTTTTTTTGTAAGGTGAAGGGGTTTAATGACTCACTGACCATCAAAGGTGGTTGTTGAAGGAGATGGTTGTGGAGGTTGGTTATAGTGCTACTGACCACCAATGATTGTGGTATTTTTCTTTGTATGGGGGGGGGGGGGTTAAAGTGGCACTAACCATCATTGACTGTTGGACAATTTTTTAACCACTTCAGCCCCAGAAGAATTTACCCCCTTTCTGACCAGAGCACTTTTTGCGATTCGGCACTGCGTCGCTTTAACTAACAATTGCGCGGCCGTGCGACGTTGTTATAAAATAAATAAGTGATCAGCGCAACTTAATATGATAAATATAGATGATTTAGCACTGTGCAATAATCTGTGGAAAAATTGCTAAAAAATGCGACTGTGCAAAAAAACGCTAAAGATGCTGTACAAAATTGCTAAGTGCAAATATGAGCTTGTGTTCAAATAAATCAATGCCAATGAACGCTCATACTATAAATAAATGTAGATGATTTAGCACTGTGCGATAATCTGTGCAAAAATTGCTAAAAAATGCGACTGTGCAAAAAAAACACTAAAGATGCTGTGCAAAATTGCTAGGTGCAAATATGAGCTTGTGTTCAAATATCAATGAACGCTCATGGCGCTGTGCAAAATACAAATATGAATCTGTGCACATAAGATGATTTCAGTGCAAAAAAAAAAACTAAATATCAATAATAAAATTCCTATGTATATGCAATATATCAATGAGACACATGTAATTTATATAGATGAATGTAGCAATAATCTGTATAATCTCACACTGTTGACACAACAAATAGTGCAACGTTGTACCCAAACAAAATTGACATCCTTTTTTTCCCACAAATAGAGCTTTCTTTTGGTGGTATTTGATTGCCTCTGCGGCTTTTATTTTCTGCGCTATAAACAAAAAAAGAGTGACAATTTTGAAATTTAAACAAAATTTACTATAATAAATATCACCCAAAAATATATAAAAAAACATTTTTTTTTCTCCGATTAGGCCGATATGAATTCTTCTACATATTCTTGTTAAAAAAAAAAATCACAATAAGCGTATATTGATTGGTTTGCGCAAAAGTTATAGCGTCTACAAAATAGGGGATAGATTTATAGCATTTTTATTATTGTTTTTTTTTTCTACTAGAAATGGCGGCGAGCTGTGATTTTTATTGTGACTGCAACATTATGGCGGACACATCGGACAATTTTGACACATTTTTGGAACCATTGGCATTAATACAGCGATCAGTGCGATTAAAAATGCATTGATTACTGTAAAAATGTCACTGGCAGTGAAGGGGTTAACACTATAGGAGGCAGTGAAGGGGTTAACTGTGTTCCCTGGGAGGTGATTCTAAGGGCCCTTTCACACTGGGGCGGGGGCAGCGTCGGCGGTAAAGCGCCACTATTGTTAGCGGCGCTTTACCGTCGGTATTTGGCCGCTAGCGGGGGGTAAAACCTTTGCCGGCGGTATAGCCGCGCTGTCCCATTGATTTCAATGGGCAGGAGCGGTGAAGGAGCGGTGAAGGAGCGGTGTATACACCGCTCCGAAGATGCTGCAAGCAGGACTTTTTTTTCCGTCCTGCTAGCGCACCGGTCTAGTGTGAAAGCCCTCGGGGTGAAAGACCTCTTCACGATCGCTCATGGCTGGCGCCATCGCGACCATCAACCACGAGGACCGGCACACCCGCTGTGCAGCGGGCAAGCACGTGCGCCTGCTATCCGGACCCCGTGAGCCCACGTACAGTTCCGTGGTTTCACGCAGGGGAGCCAACCTGCCGCAGTAAAACTGCGGAGGCTGGTCCGGAAGCAGTTAAGATACGGAAATGAAAGGCAAACATAAGCCATCTCACATTTATGGTCTTTTTTCCTTTATACAGTGAGATTTAAAAAAAAAAAACACTGGTTAATGAATACCAACAAGTAAAGCTCTATGTCCCAAAAATATATATGTAACATTCTATTGGATACAGTGTTGCATGACCAAGTCATTGTTAGTCAAACTATTATAGCACTGAACACTGAAAAAAGGCCTGGTAAAAAAAGGTTATGTACAGACTGATACTCAAGTGGTTAAAGTATTTGTATACCCTTTTTTTTCTATTTTACCTACAGGTAAGCCTATAATAAGCCTTACCTGTAGGTAAAATGAATATATCTGAAACCTGTATGGTTTAGGAGATATTCACTTTGCGTGCAGCCGCTGACGTCAATGGCGCATGCGCTGTGAAGGTTCGGCTGAAGGTCTGGCGGGCGCTGCAGGACCTTGCCGGAAAGAAGTCTCCCAAGCGCATGCGCGGGAGTGATGACATTGCGGCTCCGACCACTCACAGCGCCGGAGCAGTGAACCCGGAAGACACGCCGAAGGACAAATGTCAGCTCCCTTGGCGGTGACCGGGATCAGCAGCCAACGCCTCGTTCTAAGGTAAGTATTTCATATGCATACTAGCTCATTATGCCTTTGCCTTACAGTTTGTTTGTTTTTTGCTTTGTGCGGGTATACAACCGCTTTAAGGACTCCTTGATTGTCAAATTGTATCTACAAAATCATTGATAGAGTAAATTCTAAAGTCTTTCATTTGCTATATCCCAGCTGTGAGAATTGTTTTCTTAAGATACAAATTCGAATACAACGACCATAGAAAAGCACAGGAAATTTTCCACACCTGACCTCTCCAGCAAAACACAGAGGTACACTATCATATTTTATAGTGTGTTTTTTTTCTGGTAATAGGAATCTACTGAGGCATCTTGCAATCACGGTGGGGGATGTTTCCGAAAATGTAAAAGTGCCTTCGGGGAGAGATCTGCAACTAGAGCGATACACAAACATCATCATTCTCCATGTCTGGCTCTCTTATTTACAACTTTCCTGTGTTTCTCCGTTTGATCTGTTGTGGGAGAATGAACAAAAAAAAAAATACCAGATTATTAGCAGCATGCGTTCTGGAATGACAAAGCTAGGCTGCTCAATTCAGCCGGTGTTTTTTTTTTTTTATTCCAACGAAATTGCTGCAATCATCCTCAAATGTACTGAACATCCTCTTTTTCAGAGCTGAGTGTTTAATAGCTGGAATCATCCACCGGAACTGCCTGGAGTCTTGCTGGAAAAGATCGTTGATAGTCCTGGCGCGACTTCTGAAAGGGTTAATTGAGGCTACTCATAATGTGAAAATAATAAAAAAATCAAATATTTGCCCCATCTGCTCCAATCTTTTAGGTTCTAATTTACCAATACTATTATTTTCCAAGACCTCTTTTAATCTTTTCTATTTGTAAAGTGTGAAATAAATGGAGCGCACAGGTACTTAGATGTGTTGGCTGCATTCCTTTTCTTTTTTCCAGTTTCTTTCCCTTATTTTTATCTGGTAATATTGCCAGCAACACACTTGCTGTCCTAGGATGACAGCGCTCATTTACTGTAGTCTATATATGGAGAAACAGAATTGTCACTCTAGGCTACTTGCTTTGGGTTTGTACTACAGAAACACCTTCTTTACCCCTCCTGTTTTTGCAAACCTTTCCCTTTGTTAGCCACAGGTGGGAACTGGGCAGGGCTGACGTTGCCGCTTGGGGTTTCAATACAGCAGAGGCAGATAGTTAGGAGTTTGCTGGATTTGTGGCAGGATTAAGGCCTCCTTTCTGCTGGAGTCTTCCTGCTCAGCGGGCAATCTGTCCACTGATGGCTGGTCTGTGTCCATTCCACTTATACAGAGCAGACACAGGCTGCTCTTCTCTATGCTTTCTCTATGTGAATATTTGACCATTCTTCCAGAAGCGCATTTGTGAGGTCAGGCACTAATGTTGGACGAGAAGGCCTGGCTCACAGTCTCCACTCTAATTCATCCCAAAGGTGTTCTATCGGGTTGAGGTCAGGACTTTGTGCAGGCCAGTCAAGTTCCTCCACTCCAAACTCGCTCATGCATGTCTTTATGGACCTTGCTTTGTGCACTGGTTCACAGTCATATTGGAACAGGAAGTGGCCATCCCCAAACTATTCCACAAAGTCGGGAGCATGAAATTGTTCAAAATGTCTTGGTATGCTGATGCCTTAAGAGTTCTCTTGACTGGAAGTAAGGGATGAAGCCCAGTCCCGAAAAAATGTCCATAAGGTCATGTCCAGCAAGGTCCATAAAGACATGGATGAGCGGGTTTGGGATAGAGGAACTTGACTGGCTTGCACAGAGTCCTAACCTCAACCCGGAAGAACACCTTTGGGATGAATTAGAGTGGAAACTACGAGCCAGGCCTTCTTGTCCAACATCAGTGCCTAACCTCACAAATGCGCTTCTGGAAGAATGGTCAAACTTTCCCAAAGACACACTCCTAAACCTTGTGGGCCAACTCAATATTGAACCCTACGGACTAAGACTGGGATGCCATTAAAGTTAATGTGCGTGTAAATGAAGGCGTCCCAATACTTTAGACAATATAGTGTATAATTCAGTGGTGGTCACTCCATTAGGTGCACAAGGGCATCGACTCCCTAATCCATGCGCCTGGCCCCTAATCTACATGCACTGACGCATTGATTTCAGTGGGTTTTTTTTTTTTTAAGCACATGATTAGAGTCTGAAGCTCTAATTGGCTTCAAAAATGGTGGGCTCACCCAGTTATGTGACCATAGGAATTAATATCCACTATTGTCTTCTGCTTCTCCTTCCAGCCAATCAGGAAGCAGGCCTTAAGACCCGATTGGCCAGACAGGGTCGGGGCATGGCATGAACAGACACGTTGATTGAGAGATAAGATAAGTAGCGGTAGCGTGGCGGGCTCCTGACTGACAGAGGCATGTCCACACGCTGCCACACAGCTGCACATCCACTCAGCAGTGGAAAGAGCCAGGCGAACGGGCTCAGAGCCTACCTCACTGTGCAGAGCGTAGACACCGGGTGTATGGCAAAGAGGACGCCGTCCAGGAGGAAACAGTGTTGCCAACCTACCAGATTGAAATTTATTGACATGACACCCAAAATTTCCTGGCACAGCCAAGTTTTTACTGGCATTGGCTACAAACAAGTACAATATACAATTAGCAATGCGATTTAAGGTAGATATTAGGGCAAAAAACATATTTCTTATTTTATTTTTGATATAGTAAGTAAGTAGCTCAGGGACAGGACTCAGGAGGGCAAGAAATTAGAATAGGCAGGCACGCACACACATGAAGTTGACTCTCACAGTGACAATGACAGAAGTGTGCAGCAGCACAGATGATGCTGATTTATCACTGGCACAACATGTCCTCCTCCTGAGTCACAGTGACAGGCTCTCTCCAAGCCAGGTGGTCCCTTCAGTCCACTCTAGTCTAAACAGCACTGACAGTCCCACTCCTGACCTGCCCTGCTCCTTTCCTGCAGACCCACACACGAGGCTCTGGGTGCTCTGCTTGGCTCCCTTGCACCATGACATCACACGACATGCTCGGGCACCGCCTCCACCAGAGCGGCCCGAACACACTGTAACAGGCACTTGGAAGGTCATGGCTGGTTCTGGACCGGGCCGAACATCACAACCATATTTTTTACTGGCAACTTTTTCCTTTTGCTGGCATTTACTGGCAGGAGAAAATTGCCTGTTTTTTACTGACTGCCAGTAAAAATACTGTCGGTTGGCAACACTGCCAAGTGACTCATGTCCATCAAACAGAGTACGAGAACTGTTGCCGACTACGCCATTGAATTCTGTACTCTGGCAGCAGAGGTTGCTTAGAACATTGAGACCTTCATTGCTGCTTTTTCTCATGGTCTCTCGGATTTCCATC
This sequence comes from Aquarana catesbeiana, assembly GCA_037953035.1. Classification (NCBI taxonomy): domain Eukaryota; kingdom Metazoa; phylum Chordata; class Amphibia; order Anura; family Ranidae; genus Aquarana; species Aquarana catesbeiana. The sequence continues at coordinate 753,758 of JBBHAA010000628.1, read as the reverse complement.
AAGAATGAGATAGCAGCCTGAGACATACCCACTGAGCTGGAGAAGTTGAGCACGTTTGCATTCCTCATTGACTCCAGACTCAGAGAAAGACTCTCTTTTAAGGAGCGCTTGCGGAAGTCTCCTGTACGTTTGCCTCCGAGTTTTGCAGTCCCACCCGTGCCTCCCTCACCTCCCATGCCTCCTGGTACCGAGTCGGTCAGTGAAGATGAACCCATGCACTTAGGCTTCACGCGTCTCTCTGCGGATGAGAGAACCTTTAGGAGGAGAGAGAGATTGTGCCTTCATTGTGGCCAGGCAGGTCACTTTTTGAAGTCTTCTCCTACCTGTCCAGGGAATGGCCGAACCTTGAGGTCCTGTCACGGACAGACCTTAGGTGGCGTTGTTTCGTCCCCTGTTATCCAGACGGATAAGCCCCTGGTTTCGGTCACCCTTTCTTGGGCTGAGTCGTCCGTCGAGATACAGGCTCTAATCGACTCTGGGGCTGCTGGCCTGTTCATTGATGCTGCCTTTGTATCAAAGCACTCGATTCCGCTGCAGCTGCTTGACACTCCACTTGCCATTGAGGCTCTTAATGGGAGACCCCTACAGCCTGCCCATGTGACTCATGAGACATTTCTGTTGTCCACGGCTGTAGGGGCTCTTCACCATGAGATAATCCAATTCCAAGTTATTTCCTCACCTAAGTTTCCGTTGGTTATTGGTTATCCTTGGTTACTAATGCACAACCCCTCTTTTGATTGGCTCTGTGCTGAGGTTTTCTCCTGGTCGCCACAATGCAGTAAGACATGCTTCCAGAAGGTAGCCAAGGTCCTGTGCACCTCTTCACTCTCCTCCCTGCCGGAGGAGTACCGCGATTTTAGCGATGTCTTTGACAAAGGTCAAGCCGGTAGTTTGCTTCCACACCAGTCGTATGATTGTGTAAATGACCTTTAACCTGGTGCCATACCCCCTCATGGCCAGGTTTACCCATTGTCGGTCTTAGAGAATAAGGACATGGAGGAGTATGTTGCAGATGCACTTTCTCGAGGTTTCATCCGCAAATCCTCATCCCCTGCTGGTGCTTGTTTCTTCTTCGTGAAGAAGAGGAGTGGTCAACTGAGACCCTGTATTGATTATAGGAGTCTCAATCGTTTCACGATTAAGAATGCCTATCTGATTCCATTGATTACAGAGTTATTTGACCACCTCAAGGGAGCAACGATTTTCACGAAGCTTGATTTGAGAGGGGCATACAATCTCGTGAGGATTAAGGAGGGCGACGAGTGGAAAACTGCGTTTAATACCAGAACAGGCCATTATGAGTACCCCGTAATGCCTTTTGGCCTTTGTAATGCCTCGGCAGTTTTCAAGGAATTCATAAACGGTGTCCTCCGAGATTTGTTGCAGTTATGTGTGGTGGTTTATCTCGATGATATCCTCATATTTTACAAGTCCCTGGAGAGCCACCACACAGATGTCTGTCGTGTGCTTCAGAAACTAACAGAGAACAATCTCTATCGTAAATTGGAGAAGTGCGAGTTCCATGGTGAACAGGTTAAATTCCTGGGTTATGTCATTTCCACTGCTGGTTTTTCGAAACTTTCTGCAGTCCTACAGTGGCCCCCGTGGGTTTACGTCCTCTGCAGCGTTTCCTGGGCTTTGCCAACTATTATCGCAAGTTTATTCGTAACTTCTCATCTCTGGTCAAGCCCCTGACTGATATAACCACAGAGGACGGTAACCCACAGAGTTGGTCTCCGGAGTCCGTTAAGGCCTTTGAGAGTCTCAAGGCTGACTTTGTTTCTGTTCCTGTGTTGGCACATCCTGATCCTACGTTATCTTTTATCCTTGAGGTTGCTTCTGAGACTGGAGTTGGTGCCCATCTGTCTCAACATCCTACCTCTGAGAGCGCTTTGAATCCTTGTGGCTACTTTTCCAACAAATTGTCACCTACAGACTGCAATTACAAGATTGGTGACAGAGAGCTGTTGCCGATCATTTTAGCCCTGAAAGAATGGAGACATCTCCTCGAAGGTACCACTGTGCCGGTTCTCATTCTTACTGACCATAGGAATCTCACATTCTTGTCTAAGGCTAAACGCCTCTCTCCCAGAAGGGCGCGATGGGCTCTTTTCTTGTGTAGTTTCAATTACATTGTCTCATTTTTACCCGGTGCTAAGAATGTAAGGGCTGACACCTTGTCATGACAATTTTCCTCCACTTCCAAGTTGGAGTCGGTTCCGGTTCCTGTGATTCCTCCTGATCGTATTCTGGCTAAGGTTCACACCAGTCTCACTTCTCCTTTGGGTGACAAAATTCTTGCTGCTCAGGTCCATGCTCCTCCTGAGAAACCTTGTGACCGCTGCTTTGTCCCAGAGAGTCTCCGTACTGCCGTGATCCAGACTTACCATTCTTCCAAGGGTGCTGGCCACCCTGGGAAGAATCAACTCTTTTGGGCCATTTCCCAACAATTCTGGTGGCCTAGTCTACGTGCTGATGTAACCGCCCTCGTAGCTGCCTGTTCCATGTGTGCTCAGAGTAAGACTCCACAACATCTTCCAGAGGGCCTCCTACAACCCATACCCAATGGAGAGAGGCCCTGGACCCACCTGTCTATGGATTTCATTGTTGAGGTACCCAACTCCCAGGGTAACACAGTTATCCTTATGGTGGTTGACCGGTTCTCAAAAATGTCTCGTTTTATTCCAATTAAGAAGTTGCCCACTTCTAAGGATCTGGCTTCCATTTTTGCTGGGAGATCTTTCACTTACATGGGCTACCCAAGGCGATTGTCTCAGGCAGGGGTAGTCAGTTTGTGTCCCAGTTCTGGCGAGCCCTTTGTGCACAGTTGGGAATTCAGCTTGCTTTTTCCTCTGCGTATCACCCGCAGTCGAATGGGGCCGCAGAACAAGCCAGCCAGTCCTTGGAGCAATTCCTATGTTGCTATATTTCTGACCATCATAACAACTGGTCAGACCTATTACCATAGGCAGAGTTTGCACACAATAGTGCCTTGAATTCTGCTTCCCGATTGACCCTGTTTATGCCGAACTATGGTTTCCAAGCTACCATGTTGCCAGACTCATTTGTTCCGCAGAGTATTCCTGCGTTAGAGGAGCATCTCTGTGGTCTTTGTTCCACTTGGGCACAAGTCCAGGAGGCTTTGCGACATGCTAATGATAGGTACAGACTCCATGCTGACCGCAGACACCTGCCTGTGCCTTCCTACCAGGTTTTCCTACCTCCGACTTCGTGTTCCCTCACTGAAGTTCACACCTCGGTTTATTGGGCCTTTCCGTATTCTTCTCAGGATTAACCCAGTGGCTTATGCATTAGATAGTTACATAGTTAGTAAGGTTGAATAAAGACACAAGTCCATCCAATTCAACCTGAGTGTGGGAGCACGTCCACAATTGTCCCCATCCCTTTACATTGTGACCCATCAAGATGCCCATCTATTATTATTTTATTTAAGGTACCCATATAGCGCCGTCAATTTTTACACAGTGCTCCACACACACATTGGTCCCCACCCCCAAGGAGCCCACAATCCAAGGTCCCCAACCCACACACTAGAGCCAATTTATTATGGACAGAAGCCAATTAACCTACCAGCATGTCTTTGGAGTGTGGGAGGAAACCGGAGTACACGGAGGAAACCCACGCAGGCACAGGGAGAACATGCAAACTCCAGGCAGGTAGTGTCATGGTTGGGACTCGAACCAGCGACCCTTTTTACTGCTAGGCAAGAGTGCTACCCACTACACCACCGTGCCGCCCCAAACCACCGTACCACATGCGTTTTTCATGTCTCCTTATTAAAACCTTTGGTCTGCAACCACCTCGGTGCCGCGTCCTCACCCTGTGCAGGTTGAGAACCATAAGGAGTATGGAGTACAGTCCATTGTTGACTCCTGTAGGTTCTGTGGGAGCATACAGTACCTGGTGCATTGGAAGGGGTACGGTCCGGAGGAACGATCTTGGGTCTCATTCTCGGACGTACATGTCCCTGTCCTCCTCCGTGATTTCCATAGACGTTTCCCCTCAAGCCTTATGGTCCTCTGAGAGGGAGGGGTCGTTGAGGAGGGGGTACTGTCAGGGGTGGGCTCAGCCCTTCCTTCTCTGAGCTGGCCACTCAGCTGTTGGCTAATTGCCAGCTCCAATCTCTCCACAGGTACTCAGCTGTTGATGATATGCTGCTCGTCAGTCCTGCCTACTTCAGCCGTCCAGCCCAGAGGATCTCTGCCTTTGCCTTAGTCAACATCACAGAGACGCTCTCCTGCATTCCTGTTAAAAGACTTGTTTGGCTGACATTCCTTCTGGCTCCCAGATCCTGTTTGCTGTTGTACTACACTCATCTGTGGCTCCCTGACATTTGGCTTGTCTAACTATCCGTTCCCATTCCTGAACTCTAGCTATGTTTTGACTACGTTTGTTCTATTTACTTTTATTATTAAACAAGTGTGATTTAACGGTACTTCTGTCTCGGTCTGATTTAATGGTCTCTGACACTTATAACTGCTGTTGAAACATCATGTAAACAGGCGGTGGAGGGGGTTAAGGGAGGATATAAGAGCATTGGGTCACAGAGTAGAAGAAATGGATGCGAGTCAGGAGGATATTAGACAGGTAGTAGCTGATATAAAAGATATGGCAAAAAAATCATGAAGAAGTGTTGAATTCTCTGTTGGATCAGATGGATAACCATGAAAATAGAGACCGTAGGCAGAATATACGTATAAGGGGCTTGCCTGAAATAAAACAATACAATGAACTGCTTCCAAAAGTGATCAGCCTATTCCACTCAATTCTGGGGACATCTGCACCAGATAAGATCAAGATAGACAGAGTGCACCGTGCTCTTCTCCCAACCCCCCAAAATGCAGAGAGACCAAGAGATGTCATTTGTAAAATGCACAGATATCCATTGAAAGAACCCATTATTAAAGCAGTCCGCAATAAACCCACGGTCGACTGAGGGTGTACAAATAGCTCTGTTCCCAGATTTATCACATAGAACACTTATGTAACAAAGAATGGTTAAACCTCTGCTGGAAGCCCTACGGGCAGTTGATGTCAAATATCGTTGGGGGTACCCCTTTAGGGTTATAGCAACACAGAATGGGAAAATAGCAACACTTCAAACTAAAGATGACCTGCAGCATTTAAAACAATCAAACAAATGTAAATTTTGATGCCTGTGCAGTTTTTACAAATATCTGCACTTACATCATAATGTCAGCAACACTTTGTGTAGTTTTGAAGACTGCCCACTACTACAGAAGAAGTAAAGAGGATCATGCAGATCAGGTAAACAGCCAGAAGCCTTTTGGAACAAAGTATGTATTCATATTTTTATTTTTTTACATAATGTCACCAGTGCAGTATATCATCTTTATATGGCTGGTGTGGCGGTGATCATGGATACTGACTGGTGACAGTATGTTAAAAAAAAAAAAAAAGATTAAATCATTTTTTATTCAAATTGTTATGTTGCAATCATTTTTATTCAAGTTTTTCACAAAACAGAATAAAGACTTTGGCATTGACTCTGAACAGTACATAGCTTCCATATTCTGAAGAACATACAGTATAAGAATGAAAAATCAAACTTTATAATTGCATAAGTACACTAGGAGGAACATGTTACCACACTCCACATGGCGATAGACAATGCTGCTGATAAGGTTGGAAATAATGGATTAGAGTTCTACTTAAGTTGTTTGTCATTTCTCTGCATTATGTGTACGTGTCAATATATGTTGCAAGACGTAGCCTGAGGTTTTCGCCTAAATGAGTGTCCATCGCGTGATGTATGCTGAAATAAACTGCTTGTTACATTATATGTTGAAATATACTGCTTGTTACCTTATATGGAAATTTTGCTGAAACCTATGTTTGTGTAACCAGCCCTATAAATGCTTCAATAAAGAAGGGCAGCAACAGTTCAGTACGGGACCTTTTATGCTCTGAACTGATATACAGATACTCCTGATTCTGTGTCTTGCTTCTTTAAGAGCTAAATTTGGCAAAGCAATATAAACTAGAGGCAATTCAGTTGAGAATTGCACCTAACAGTTTTGGTGCCCGAACAGGGACTCACCAATGATACTACAAGAGGTGGATGAACGAGGCTGACGGAACAAAAGGAACAGGCATTCCAGGAACCACAGATCGAAAACCTGCGCAGGTAAGAAAAAGCTTTATTTTTCTTATATTCTGTGCTCCCCTGATTTGTGCCTATCCATTCTGTCAGTTACGGTTCTCCTGGTTTTAAACACCAGCCTCTGTGGTGGTGAGTCTAGAATTACTGCACATTTTGGTTTATATTGCTGGAATTATTTGTTGTTTGTTGTCTGTCTGTCTTGTTGAGAAAGTGAACGAGCCTTGTCAAGGATGGTATGAGTTAGAAGGGGATTGCCGAACTAAGCAACGGAATGAGCCCTTTCGGGGGGGTCTGACGCTTATGCTTAACCTCACATCTAATTCATAAACCATAGGCGGGTTGAGAGCATAAGCCCTGTCTGCTCCATAAAGCAGGGATAAGAGTGCATGAGAGGGATCCCAGATACGGGGGGGAATAAGGTCTCCATAAGCCCGGAGATCTAGTCGGATACCTGGCCACTTAAAGGAATGCTTGTATATGTTGTAGCCGTCAGTCTGGTCATAATATTTGTCAGTTGGCTAGCATATAGGGTAATTCAATTTCAGAAATCTCATCCCGGAGAGGTTTTTAGTATTCTGGCACCCTAGGAGGAAGGCAACGAGGAACTAGTGTAGCTTTTTCAGTGTTTTATATTGTACACTAAGTGTCCCACACGCTACCTAGGCACGGACTGTCAGAATGGGCCAGCAGAACACGAAACCCCGTCAGGGAATTGTGGCACATTATACAGTGCCACAGATAATTAAGAACATCTATGGGAAAGATGAAGCACAGGACTTAAAGGATGTCTTTCGTAAATTTAAGGTGAAAGGAGCAGCGGGCTTAGACCCAGATGTATGGAGTGAAATAAGAAGGGACAGACAAGGAGAGGTGTTAGAGAAGCAATGGATGCGTCATGTTCAATGCTTAATTAAGGTCTCAAATAGAGCGAAAGAAGAGGGGTGGAAATATAATCCATATTGTGATGGTTGGGATATGAAAGATAGAAGAACAAAAAAATGTTGAGGCTCTGATTGACCCCAGCTCAGCCATCCCACCCCCATATACTGACATAGAACGTAAACCACACAAGATATATCCTGTACTTGAGGGGAGAGGATGGGTTTGTCAGGTTTGTGGAGCACAAAACCCAGAATGGGCAATAGAATGTGTGCATTGTGGGGCACAAAAACCTCATTCAGAAACTGTAGCCCCCGTACGCACTGATACACGCATTGTACAGGTAAATAATCCAGAATTTGGACAAGCAGCCCATCCAGACGCCCCACCTACTATTACTCGTAGGATGCAAATAAGGACTTGGGCACCATGGTCAGCAGACACCCTTATGGCATTAATACAGAGCGCCCCAGACCCGGTAGCAAAGCCAGCTGCTTTCTGTAGATTTGTGACACAGTTAATGAATACACATGAAGCAACCTGGCAGGATGGGGAGGATTTATGCAGACATAAAATGACTCTGACCCTGTTTAACCAGTTTGTGACTGAAATAGGTCCGCATTGACCTGCAGACCGAGCTGACGGGGATGGCAATCTGGAGGCAGGACACGTCAGACACATAGACTCAAGGGCCCCTTTTATTGCTAGATTAAAAGCTTTCTGTCAGGCAAAACAACAGGAGAGGGGGTCCATATCACCCATGAAACAAATGCCAGGACAGACTGTATCGGAATTTTACTTATCTATGGAAAGTATGATGGCAGATGAAGGATTGGATTTAGCTCTGCCAGTCACGATCCGAGCCTTCAATAGACAGTTTATGGAAGGATTAATTCCACGGATAAGTGAAAGACTGAAAGCCTGCACACCAGAGTGGAGGGCAACTAGAGATAGAGGGACATTGTTACAGAAGGCACAAGGCATAGAGGCGGACTTAGCAGAAACCAAAGGGAGGAAACATCATGCAATCAATGCGATTGTGGGTCCCCAAGAGCAAGGTAGAGGTTCCTCTCGCAAACCCCTTACCTGTTACTACTGTAACAAGATTGGTCACATCAAACGCAACTGTAGGAAAAGAATAAGGGATGAAGGAGAGGAAGGTGTTGATTCTCCAGTTAATCAGAGAAGGAACCAGCCCAGGGACAACAATAATGGTGATATTAGGCGGCAGGGAGATGGTCCACGGGCATGACTCGCCCCGGTTTTAGAAAGATCCAAAACAAAAATGCTTAAGACTACTATAACGGTTGGTAATAAGAAAATTTCTTGTTTAGTTGACACAGGAGCTTCACGCTCGCTACTTTCTGATTCTGAACTACTCCCTGAGCAAGAATCACCTGACACTTTATTGATAACTGGATATGATGGCATTTTAGCCGACGCCCCGCTGACAAAACCTCTAAAAGTTAAAGTAGGGAACCACATGTTCCTTTCACGTTTTCTGGTATCTAGAGGAGCCCCCACTAATTTGCTAGGAGCTGACATTTTGCAGAAAATAGGAGCTAACATTACCTATCACCCAGATGGCACTGTCACCTTAGCTATAGGGGATAATCAAGAACACATGGAGATGTGTAACCTGATACAATACCTAGAGGAGGAATCGGAACTGTCCGGTCCATCTCCTTCAGACTTAGATCAGATTTTGGAGAAACATCCAGCTGATGTTGGACTTTTGCCCATACCTCCGGTTACCCTACAGCTGATTCCAGGAGCAGTGCTTCCCCAACAAAAACAGTATCCACTCAGTGCACCCCAAGAGGCGGCCATAGAAATGCAGGTCCAATCCTTGTTAAAAAGTGGAGCTCTAAAAGAGGTAAAATCACCGGCGAATACTCCTTTGTACCCGGTTAAAAAGAAATCAGTAGCCGGTAGTCCGGTCAAGTATAGAATTGTCCAAGACCTTAGAGCGGTCAACAAAATACTAGCCCCGATGACACCTTTAGTACCCAATCCACATACATTACTGTCACAAATACCATCAACCAGTATGTACTTTACGGTTATAGATTTGGCCAACGCTTTCTTTTCCGTCCCACTTGCGGAAGAATGCCAACTATGGTTTGCATTTTCCCTCAAAAATCGACAACTAACCTGGAGACGCCTACCTCAGGGTATGGCGCATTCACCTACCTTATATTCGCAAGCATTGCAAACAGTATTGGGGGAATGGGTACCACCAGATTCCTGTGTATTGTTACAATATGTGGATGATTTATTGTTATGCTGCCCTGACAAGGAAACTTGTTTGGCCACCACCCTTAATTTGTTGCGATTTTTGGCAGAAAAAGGTTGCAAGGTTAATAAGAAAAAGTTGCAAGTGTATCAGGAAAAAGTTATCTTTTTGGGACATTGTATATCACAGGGTACAAGACATCTCACCGAGGAGAGGGTTCAAGTGATAAAGGGAATGTTACCCCCCACGAAATTTCAAACAATTGCGTATGTTTTTAGGTATTGTGTCATATTGTAGACAATGGATACCACACGCTAGCGCTTTGATGCAGCCATTATACGATTGTTTGAAAATTGTACCGTATATGCTTACAGAAGTAGCTTATGAGTCGTTTGTCACTTTGAAAAGGTTATTGATTTCTGCACCGGCTATCGGTATTCCAGATTATACTAAGACATTTCATCTATACATTGCTGAGATCACTGGACACGCCACAGGTGTTCTGACACAGGCACATGTAAAACAAAGACCCGTCGCTTACTTTTCAGCAGCATTAGATCCAGTGTCCAGAGGTTCACCGTCCTGTGTACGGGCGGTAGCAGCGGTGTCGATAATCATAGATAAGTCATCAGAGATTGTTCTGGACAATCCAGTTGTAGTACACACAACACACGACATACATGCAATCTTGTCTCAGGTACAGCCCAAACACATTTCCATGGCTAGGCAACTAAGGTTACAGTGTACTTTCCTCTTACCTCCAAATGTCACTTTTCAGCGCTGTACAACTTTAAATTTGGCCACCTTTTTGCCTCTTCAGTCACCAGATTTGGCAAGGGGGAATGATAATGATAGTGCTAATAGTGCTAATAAGGAAGGAGATGAGGAAACTGACACCCTTCTGTTTAAAGAGATAGATGAGCACGATTGTTTTCAGCTCATGGAACAGGAGACAATGGGATTCCCACATGTTACAGATACACCAATCTTAAACGCTGAGCACACTTTGTACATAGATGGCAGCAGGTTTGCTGATGACAAGGGTAAATATCACACAGGGTATGCTGTAGTGACTGATACACAGGTGATTGAAGCACAGCCCTTACCAGCCCACATGTCAGCACAAGAAGCAGAATTAAAAGCCTTAGAACAAGCCCTAGAATACTTAAAAGGACAAGAGGGAAATATTTACACTGACTCTGCCTACGCTTATGGTGTAGCGCACGATTATGGCCATATATGGAGGGCTAGAGGTTATCTGACAGCAGCAGGTACACCTGTAAAACATGGAGAAGGGATTAAGAGAGTCCTGAACAATCTTCAAAAGGTTAAACGAGTGGCCATCATGAAGATAGCGGCACACACGAGCGCAAAAACAATTGAGGCAAAAGGAAATGCATTTGCAGATTTGACTGCAAAACAGGCAGCTCTAGGGGAAGGAGGCCCTGAGACCTCAGCGGTAGAGGTGAGTATCCCAGAACCAACATGGCAGCAGCTGAGTAAATTACAGGAGCAAGCAGGGGAGAGCGAGAAAGATAAGTGGGTCAGGATGGGAGCAGCACCAGACCTTGACAATGTATGGAGGGAAGGAGGCAAAGTATGCCTACCTGCCTCTCTGTACCCAGCAATGGCAGCGGCAGTTCACCTACCCACACACGTCAGTTCCAATTCCATGTATAGGATTGTGAACCAAGGATGGCTCGCCCCTGGATTCAGTAGTACTGCGAGAAACTACTGTGCAGCCTGCCAAATCTGTCTCCTGAATAACCCAGGACAGAAAGTAAAAACCCCACGAAAACACCAGGTCCGGGCCCAATACCCCTTCCAGAGACTGCAAATTGACTACATACAAATGCCCAAGAGTGGCCCCTTTGAATTTGTCCTCGTGTGTATCGATTTATTCTCAGGTTGGCCCGAAAGTTATCCAGTAAAATCAGGTACAGCAAAAGCCACAGCCAAGAAACTGATCACTGAGTTAATACCTAGGTTTGGTCTTCCTGAAACCATAGAATCAGATAGGGGGACACACTTTACAGGAGAAATCATGCAGAATGTGATGACCATGTTAGGGGTTCAACAAAGTTTCCACACCCCTTACCACCCACAGAGTTCAGGATCAGTGGAAAGAGTAAATGGGACAATAAAGTTGAAAATACAAAAAGCCATGCAAGAGTTAAACAAGCCATGGCCAGAATGCCTGCCTTTGGCTTTGTTCTCCATAAGATACACTCCAACAGGGAAAACAGGATTGTCCCCATATGAAATACTTTTTGGGAATGCACCTAGATTAGGTTTATACTTTCCACAGAGTATGCAATTGCGATGTGATAGTTTGACTGCATATGTGATACAATTACAACAACGTCTAACTAAGATCCACAAAAGTGTGTATTCTTCTCTTCCAGACCCTAACTCAATAGCAGGTACACATACACTGCTACCAGGAGATTATGTATATGTAAAGAAACACACCAGAAAGACATTGGAACCTAGATTTGAAGGTCCTTATCAAGTGCTTTTAACCACAGCCACCTCAGTGAAATTGGAAGGAAAAGCAGCCTGGATACACGCTTCCCACTGCAAGAAAGGAGAAGAAAAATGAAGCCTTTGTTTCTGATATATTTCTTTAGTACTTTAAGTTATGCTTGGACTCCAGGACTTAATGTAACTGTTCATGACCAGACTGCAGACATACAATACATGATTCTAGACAATGATGTAGCAAAAGAAACAGGATATCCAAACGGAGAGATGAGCTACGATTAGGGAATTATCACACTTGGATGAACTATTTCAAGGGTTTAAATTTAGAAAGTACATGGTTTGAAGTACCAGGAAAAGAAGTTGAATGTGAGGAAAGATGGTGTGCTGGAAGGTTTGATGTATAGAAAGTGGAGGAGGTCCAGGTAATGTGTAAGTTAATAGTGATGCCACTCCTGATAGGAAAGGATCTACCTGAATTTTGGTACCCTGAGATTTATGGACACTATGTAGATACACAAAACATGACTCATGATCTAAGTCTATGTGCTAAAACTAATAAGAGAATAGTCTGTGGAAGAAGTTCTCCAGTCTATGAACCTTGCTTATTGAAACATCAATCTAACATATGTAAGTTTCAGAGATTACCAGTAGGTGTAGGAAACAGATTTATGGAGATAGGACCACAACATATTTGTTTAGTTACAAATGATCAGGAAACTATGGAAAGTTTAAATAAAACGGCCCCTTTTTCAGGATGCGTAAAGAATGTTAAAATGCTTAAATGGCAGAATGACACTTTCCTTTTTGAACCAGATGCACATAGAATATTTAATCTAGAATGGACGGTAGATAATCTTACTGATACTACACCTTGTATAATATCATTAGAGCCCTTACGGCAAATCTTAAATGAGTCCGAAATACTTAGAAAACACATAGAGACACAAGAACATACCCTTCAAAATAATCTAATATCTGCGGTTATAGATAAAGGGAAATTAATACATTTATCCTCACAAATAAGAGATGAAACAACACATCACTGGTATGATGTATTTGCTGGATGGTCACCCACTGCTACGGCAATTCTTAACTGGATGCTCAATCCGATACTTATTCTAATTTTAGCTTTTGTACTGCTTACCGTGATAAACTGTTGCTTATATAGGAAGATTAAGGCACGAGCAGACAGAATAGAAAGAGAAAGGTATTAGGAACTCTAATGACAAAAAGGGTAACTTGACATCACCCCTTTTCTATTCTCTTTGCTTATAAGATGCAGGTATGGATTTGAGGGATGAGGGTAAATAGAGAAGACTTATCCTCCTCTGACAACCCGCGGTCAGGGATAGTACTCTTTGAAGTATCGGCTGTTCACTTGTTTGCAAGGACCCAGAATCGTGGAGGGGATGATGTCAAAGGGGGAAATTGATAAGGTTGGAAATAATGGATTAGAGTTCTACTTAAGTTGTTTGTCATTTCTCTGCATTATGTGTACGTGTCAATATATGTTGCAAGACGTAGCCTGAGGTTTTCGCCTAAATGAGTGTCCATCGCGTGATGTATGCTGAAATAAACTGCTTGTTACATTATATGTTGAAATATACTGCTTGTTACCTTATATGGAAATTTTGCTGAAACCTATGTTTGTGTAACCAGCAACAGTTCAGTACGGGACCTTTTATGCTCGGAACTGATATACAGATACTCCTGATTCTGTGTCTTGCTTCTTTAAGAGCTAAATTTGGCAAAGCAATATAAACTAGAGGCAATTCAGTTGAGAATTGCACCTAACACTGCCTAAGACAACTTGCTTCTTATGCGTTAGAGACAATAAATCGTAATCTTTAGTAATAACATTTCATTAACTGCAATCTTCAAAGCAAGCTTATTCAAATTTTTAAAAACTTTTTAAACATTTTTTTTTATTTACGTACTTTCATCAGAGTAGTTCAGTGTCACCTTAGTGATGCTGTACTACTTGGAAGGGTGATTAGGTATTTATTTTTTTTTACACTTTGATTGCTGTTACAGTGAAGATCACTGTAACAACAATGTTTTTAACTGTCGTGAATGGGTTACAGTCATAACAGCTGTGATATCTATTGTGTGCTGTAATTGGCCCACAGCTATCACATGGTAGCTGAAACCCATTTATAACAGTTGTGTTTACATTGTGATTATGTGATCGCATAGCAATCATGTAATAACCCGGCCGCTGCAACCTGGTAGACACAGCTATCCTGGGAGTGACACGCTGTTGTACAAGTATGTGATCCAGCCTGCCCATGCCACCTGCCCACAGTAACTGGTTAAACACATTTTTTCCTTGTTGACATTTTCCTCCTATTACATACAATGTATCTTTTTCTTTAGGCTCATTTCACAACAGAACTCAATGCAGTCTGTGGCTATCACAGTGATCAGGTGATTGGGAACTGTGCAGCATGCTCCCAGCACAAACAAATGTACAATATAAGCATCCCCACAGAAGAAGACTTGTTTCTGTGAGGTTGCATATACATTATGTGTACACACATTGGGAAGGGGTTAAGAACCAGCATCCAGTCTCCTTCACCTACTGGAAAACGCAGTGGTATCAAAAATTTTTTTTAAAAAAAGCACAGATCAAATTGCAGCTGCACTTTGTGAACCAAACCTTAATTGACATTGAGCAAGGATTGTGTGGGGTGTGGAGAAGTCATCACATTTCCTTTGTCTCAAATACATCCTTCCTTGTAAAGTGTCAGGTTTACTGCAGGAGCATTAAATTTGCAGTCAGGCCCACTGGACATCTACAGTACCAGGTCCTAAGATCCTCTCTAGGTTGTCTTGCGGATGATCCAGTTCTCCTGGAGATATTAGTTATCTTGACAGAAGACCAGAAGGTGGGTGTTCTCTATCTTCTGAGCCTCCTGAAGCACAAGGGCGCCAAAACAGCTGGTCTGGCTATAATAAGGACACATCTAAGACATAAGCGGAATAAATATCAAGAGTTGTGCAGTCACCTTCGACGCCTCAGACAAGAAAAGAAACTAGTTAACGTTTTTCCAGAAGAATGATCTCAGTAATAATCCCCTGCGCATATCTGCGAATAGAGTGACAATCCAAAAACACCTGCCTGGGGTAGAACATTTCAACACCTGATTGATAAATTCCACCAGGCCTCTGTCAGCTGGGAGGAATCTCATCTGAAGACAGAAAAACACATCGATCAAAATATAATTTACTGCTACAATTATCTGCAAGAGGTGGTTGAAGACAGGGAGAGGCCAGGGAAGGTGGGGGGCAGGAGGGGGGCACAAAGCTGAGAAATGTCTGTTTATTTCTGGCCCTGTTGTAGATATTCTACATGTTTACATAAAGTCAAATTTCATAGACAGCAGCACATTGACATTGAAGAAAAAACACAATGGTCCTTTGCACAAATAATGACAGGAGACACCATCTGGTTTTATTTGAACCGTGAAGAGATACTTTCACAATAAACTGCAGACTTGAAATAGATAAAATGCAACTCCAGCTGAAACTTTTGGTTGCAAAATGTTAGCAAGGATTAGAATTTCTGCTAAAATGTTATTTTTGTCTGTGTCCCTGTCAGGAAGGCTTAACTTCACTTCCTTCCCTGGTGACCACGCAAGATCTAACTAGGAACTAGACAGCAATAAAAGTCTAACAGGGGTTCTAATAGAGTCTCAATGAAGTCCACTCACCAACCAACTCATTCTCATGTTCCCTGCCCTCTCCCGTTGCTCCATTTCTCTGCAATCCTTTGTCATTTTGCCCTGAATAATTCTCTCTAAATTACTTTATGGGATTGTGAGGTTGTGAAGATTATTGACTTCTTAACTCTATCACTTCCGTACCATGCAGCCAGGCAATGGGTCTCCAGATCTGATTCCTTTGGGGAACCAACCGCTGTGGAGGGAGCCTAGTTCTAGTTACATAGCAGAACTGCATTACTACTCCTGCTTGTCTTGCCGAGTAAACCTTTTGTAGTGGCTTTGCTTTATACCCCACATGTGCTTTACTGATCCTAGTTCTTTCATACGCCATTAACTATCATGCAACCCTTTGAAATGACTTCAGACCCAGCTTAGAACAGCTGATGTAACTTTACCTGAACATTTTGAGGTACAGTCCAACATGAACAGTTCAAAACAACATTTCCTAACTAACTCAACTAGGCTGTCCAAGCATATCTCAGTAAGGTGATAGTCCATAAATTGTGCTTTCCAAGACTTGGTGGTTCTCCGGACTCTCCTTGTTGCTCCACAGCAATCACAGCATCTTCCTGAGTGGGCAAAGCTCAAGAACCCAGCCTTCCCCTTTATTTACAATATTATGGGGTGGATAGGCTGGATCCAAAAATCAGAGGAACAGAGATGCAGAACATTAACCCCTTTCCCCAGCCTAGGCCAGCCGACTGCCCAGCTAACATTCTGTAGGCAACCTGCTCACAAGATGTGTTAATTCTGACCTCAAATTACAATTTAGTTTTAGTCATAGTCTTTTGACTAAAATTTCATTTTAGTTTTAGTTGTATTTTAGTCAGCTGAATTGTTTTTGTTTTTTTTATATTTTAGTGAACTAAAATAGTGTTGATTTAGTCAACAAAATATTTGCATCAACTAAATTAACACTGCCTACAAGCAAGTACAGAAAATACCCATTGATCCTGCCAGAAATGCCCTTGTTACTTCCTATGAGCTAAAATTAAAGCAAAAATCTCATCATCTTTTTTTTCATAAATTACTAATCCCATTGAAGTGTAGCCTGTGTGACAACTAGATATAGTGATATAGATAGACATAGATATAGTGGAGAAGTCAGTGCAGGCACAAAGGGACAGGGAGCCTGTTATTCACAGGGTTAACTTTTGAAAAAAAATTAATTTAGCAACCACATCTAGGGCCTGTTAAGCTGCAGTATATTACATTTTTGTTTTTTGGGTTTAGATACACTTTAAAAGACTATCCACTGGGGGTACTGATTAGATGTGCTCATTTGTTGTGCAAGTCTGGGCATGACATAACACCACAAGGGCCAGACAGAATGACTGGGGGCCATCTAGCAACAATGTTCCAATGAGGCATGGCAGCAGGAATCCTCTTGTTTGTGCCATACATCCTCCCATACGTAGAGCATTAGTACTGCCACACATACATTATATGAAGAACAGCCAGAGCATCACCCCATGCTAGAGCACAGAACACATTTGCCACCACCGTGTGTGTGACCTACAAAGGACTGTAAGTAGTACAGGAACTACAAAAGCCAGTCTGATGCTCATTTAGTTATTTATCTCTAAGCCATGCACACCGGACGGCTGTCTGGCATTACTGCCATGTCTTGTTCCAGATAGCCTGCAGTAAAGGAACATTTAACGTCATTGCTGTGTCCATGGCCCTGATCCTGGGAGAAGGGGGCACTGCCTGTTTCAATCAAGTTGGCAAGGGCAGGGCTCTGCTGACTGCCTGAGCTAATCAGCCGCTGGATGAATGTATATTTATTAATCACTTTAAGAATATAATTGACACAAGCTCGACTCCTCTGACGCCAGCGTTTACCTCTACCCCACCACCACTGCCATCCATCTGCTGTCCACCAGCTGGGCAAAGAGATTACGTATTTATCTTGCGTTTTTTATAAATGGAAACTTGGCCACATCTGCAGCTCAAAAAAATCAGTAAGCCGGTTTGCGTCTGAGCTGTCAGACTGTTGACACATCAATGCTTACAAACGTGAGATGCCTGTGCTGTGAGAAGGACACAAGTATTGATGATGTATTGTGCCAGCTGCACTTCCTAAGGATTATAGCATATGAAAAATTATTCAATATGGAAAATATCAATGTGGAAAGTGCAGTAGCCCAAAGCAATCAGTACTTTTTGTGGTTGTAACTGCTTCATGCTAGGAGGAGTTAAAGCTGAACTCCAGGCAAACATAAAAGACACAAATGAATTCAGTTCTGTAATCATTAATATATTATCAAATGTATTTTTAAATGCAAACAATGTTAAGTACCTTAATTTGACCTAGTATCAGTGTTTTGCAGTCCCTGTACAACAGGGCAGTGTGAGAAGAAGCAGTACAAGGAGGCAATCAGTTCATGTGCTGACAAGAAACATGCTGATAGGAGGAGAGATCAGAATGACAGAGAGATGAGCTCATCACAGTGCTGCTTCTCCTTTTACTATGTAGTCACAGGATGAGAGTGGGTCCAAGCTGAACTGAGCTCGGAGGATGTGAGTTGAATAATGCTGGCCATCAGATTCAGGTCATCTAGTGGCACAAAAATGCTGCAGGGGAAATCCTGGGATTAAAGGTAAATATTGATTTAAACAGATTGTGCAAGCTTGTCATTTTTCTGCGTGTAAGAAAAACATTTTATTTCTATGTACCATCTGTAATTCTATAGGAACAAGGGGAAACCATATTTGCTTAATACACAACTCCTGTATGTAGTGGTTGTATTTTACTGTTCCTTCTCACAATGCTATGAGTCAGCTAACTCACTGACAACAATGTACTCCCTCCTTGGCTGGCATGTTATCTCAACAGTTGTTAAACTGGACCTAGAATTGATAT
Organism: Aquarana catesbeiana; assembly: GCA_037953035.1. NCBI lineage: Eukaryota > Metazoa > Chordata > Amphibia > Anura > Ranidae > Aquarana > Aquarana catesbeiana. The sequence continues at coordinate 735,423 of JBBHAA010000628.1, read as the reverse complement.
GGAAATAGCATATTACATATTAGTTAAAGTTGTCTAGCGGTCTTACAAATATTTGAGAATGCCTCCAAGCCTTGGCTAAGGATTATACAGGACAAAGTCTAGTTACTTTTAGTTAAATCATGTGAAAGGAATGTGTGATTGTAAACTGACCAAGTCATTGAGGGGTCATATTGGGAGTTGGCTTGGGCGTTGTTGATTCCTTATACAAGTCTACATACCACCGCCCAAACTGGAATAAGTTAGTCTCACACCAGAGCTTGCATTATACATGCGTCTGAATCTGGTTGGCCATGCTGTGTAAAAACAGGGGGACTCTATGGGGAAAATCTTAACTTAAAGGGGTTGTAAACCCTCCTGTTTTTTCACCTTAATGCATTCTATGCATTAAGGTGAAAAAACTTCTGTCACTGACCAGCCCCCCTGTTTTACTCACCTGAGTCCTGTACTCCCCCGCTGGAGACGCGCTCTTCCCCTCTGCCAGGTGTTTCAGCTTTTGATTGGATAGATTGATAGCAGCGCAGCCACTGGCTCTTGCAGTTGTCAATCAAATCCAATGATGTGGGTGCCAGGGGTGAGGCCGAGTCCGGCATTCTGTGCCTATGGCTGCAAATGCTGGACTCGGGAGCGCGCCCGCAAGGTATCCCCAAGGGAGAGCGCTTTCCTAGGGGGTTACACGATGCGGGGAGGAGCTACCAGCACCGCTGGGGGACCCAAGAAGTGGAAGATCGGGGTCACACTTTGCAAAATGAACTGCACAGTGGAGGTAAGTATGACATGTTTCTTATTTAAAAAAAACAAAGCCTTACAATCACTTTAATTATTTTTGTCATATTTTCTTTATCTTTATCCGTATCTGTCATTATCTTTGATAAATGTTATATTTTTAAATATTTTTGTGGTCTCTCTTTGCACATATCGAACAGAACCCAAAAAACTTGACAAACTTGACTTAATACAATACTAGGAGTGGGGTAAGAGATTGTAATAGTCTCTCCATCTCTCGCCTCTCTTACACAAACATGGGAAGGGAGGGGCAGGGATCTGGACAGCCATACAAACATGCAGAGACTGCAGCCATCTCTGCTACAAATGATTCTTTCCATTAAACATACAAAGGCTCACTTTTCTCATATGCCATTTTCTCAGTTTCAGTACTTACAGCATAACCCTTCTATTTCTCATTTTTCTTCTGTACAACTTTACAGAACTTTTGCTTCAATTTCATTACTTAACCATTCTAATGTTAAACTCACATAGAGCCTCAAATATAAGTTCCAAAAGTTATTTTACAAATGATCAGTACTTAGCGTTAACTTTCTATCTCAATTCAAGAAACATTGTCACATTTAACTCAGACAAAACAACATGCATGCATTCAACATATCTTCATACAAGCAACATTTCCTCATCATTAGTTAGCTAACACAACACAAAGAGCTCAAAGCATACTTACATATCTTACGTAACTGCAGTAATCACTATTCTGAACATCAACTCATTGTTTTGAAATTCAAAAAAGTAATTCCTCTGAAACTTGCCTACGGTTCAGAGTCCAATGCTTTTACTATCACAAATTGAGGCTTCCTGACGATACAACCTTTCCAATTGTATATCAGTCTCTTGCCCAACGTATCTATTTTAACTAAAACAAAATTGCAAGTCAGTGTCCAGGCGTGAGCACCAAAACAATAATGGGATTGCATCTGATCACCAAAGGCATCTCAATTAAATCAGATAAGTATCTGATACATTTTCTGTGCTTTCTTAATGTGCTATGACTTAGAATACAAGAACACACCAATAAACCCAGCACAGTCTAGCACAATTCTGCATCATTATTTGTATCTCTAGTTTAAAAAACTATATGTATAAAAACTGGCAAATTGTCTGCACAAAGCATTTTCAAGTCACCATGTCACTTTGCTCATTTGTTCATGGACTTTGATATTCACTTATGAATGTATATTTATTTTATTTCTTGCTTCACAGTAATATTTTTCACAATTGTTAATTAGCTTTTTCAAAGACTGTCTATGTAACTATATGGGGATCGTTTGAACTTTCCATTATAATTTTTTCAAACATATGCATTGTATGCATGTGAGGTCACAGTATTGAGTTTATGTTTACATTCTATCATGGTTTATTCCATTGATTTCACATTAGCGCTGCACTTTTTTATACATATAGTTTTTTTCACTTTGCAAATTGATCTTTTGCTGTGCCGGCTGCTATTATACCATTTAAAGACACAGCGCGGCTCACCTGTTCTACAAATTTACACTTGGTATCTCTAGTTTACACAAATCAAACACCCAACTTCTGGTACCAAGTGTTTTGTCATGTTTTTAGGGTTGTGTTTGATATGTGCAAAGAGAAATCACACAAATACTTAACCGCTTCCGGACCAGCCACTGAAGTTATACTGCGGCAGGTTGGCTCCCCTGCACGAGCCATCGTAGCAGTACGTCGGCTCTTTAAGACGCTTTAGCCGGCGCACAGCATGTCCCCAGAGCTGATACGCATGCCCGATGGGCGCGATGATCGCCGGGCACCCGGGATCGATCGTGACAGAGCGAGAACCGGGATCTGTGTGTGTAAACACACAAATCCTGGTTCTCTCAGGGGAGAGGAGACCGATCATGTGCTCCTGCTAAGTAGGAACACTGATTGGTCTCCTCCCCTAGTCAGTCCCATCCCCTCCACAGTTAGAACACACCTAGGGAACGCAGTTAACCCCTTGATCGCCCCCTTGTGTTAACCCCTTTCCTGCTAATGACATTTATACAGTAATCAGTGGCTATTTTTAGCTCTGATCGCTGTATAAATGTTACTGGTCCCAAAAAAGTGTCAAAAGTGTCTGATCTGTCCGCCGCAATGTTGAAATCTTGATAAAAATGGCTGATCATCGCCATTACTAGTAAAAAAATAAATAAAAATGCCATAAATCCATCCCCTATTTTGTAGACGCTATAACTTTTGCGCAAACCAATCAATATACGCTTATTGAAATTTTTTTTAACAAAAATATGTAGAAGAATACATATCGGCCTAAACTGAGGAAAAAAATTGTTTAACAAAGAAAAAGGGATATTTATTATAGCAAAAAGTACAAAATATTGTGTTTTTTTTTTTCAAAATTTATGCTCTTTTCTGTTTATAACACAAAATATAAAAAACGCAGAGGTGATCAAATACCACCAAAAAAATGCTCTATTTGTGGGAAAAAAAGGAACATCAATTTTGTTTGGGTACAATGTTGCAACGACCGCGCAATTGTCAGTTAAAGCGACGCAGTGCCATATCACAAAAAATGGCCTGGTCAGGAACGGGACAAATCCTTCCGGGGCTGAAGTGGTTAAAAGTATAACATTTATTAACCCCTTCCCGCCGACCGTACGCAGATATGCGTACTCGGCTTTCCGGGGTTATACCGGGATGATGCCCGCAGCTGCAGGCATCATCCCGGTACCGTTGTTTCCAGTGGGCGATCGGCTACCCGTGTATAACAACCGATGCGGCTAAAAGCCGCTCGGTTGTTATACCGGAGGAGCGGGAGGGGACATCCCCCCCCTCCTGCCGCCTCCCGCCGCTGTTACCGGGCCTCCCGTGCGATCGGGAGGCCCGGTGTCCAATCGGGAATCTTCGGCGGCTGGGGGCGGGCTGGAACGAAGCTGTGAGCGGCTTCGTTCCAGCCTTCTTGTTGTAAACGCGGAAGCGACGTCATGACGTCACTTCCCGTTTACTCGGCTGCCAATGGCGCCGAATTTAAAAAAGTACACAGTATTCAGAATCGCCGTTTTCGGCGATCTGAATACTTTGAAGTGTAAAGGAGGGATGGGGGACCCCCCATCCCTCCATAAAGAGTACCTGTCACCACCTATTACTGTCACAAGGGATGTTTACATTCCTTGTGACAGCAATAAAAGTAAAAAAAAAAAAATAAAATAAATAAATTTTTTTTTTAAAGTGCCCCTGTCCCCGCGAGCTCGCGCAGCGAAGAAAACGCATACGGAAGTCGCGCCCGCATATGTAAACGGTGTTCAAACCACACATGTGAGGTATCGCCGCGATCGTCGGAGGGAGAGCAATAATTCTAGCACTAGACCTCCTTTGTAGCTCAAACCTGGTAACCGTAAAAATTTTTTAAAGCGTCACCTATGGAAATTCATAGGTACCGTAGTTTGTCGCCATTCCACGAGTGCGTGCAATTATAAAGGGTGACATGTTTGGTATCTATTTACTCGGCGTAACATCATCTTTCACATTATACAAAAAAATTGGGGTAACTTTACTGTTTGGATTTTTTAAAATTCATGAAAGTGTCCCTTTTCCAAAAATTTGCGTTGAAAACACCGCTGCACAAATACCGTGTGATAAAAAATATTGCAACAATCGCCATTTTATTCTCTAGATTCTCTGCTAAAAAAATATATATAATGTTTGGGAACTCTAAGTAATTTTCTAGCAAAAAATAAGGATAAAGAAAATATGATAAGAATACCTAACTAAAGATGCTGTTTCGCCATGGAGCCCCCCTGCTTTTACACAGCATGGCAAACTTGAGAAAACAAGAATTAAATATATGAACCATATATGATCTTCTCTGTCCACCTGGAAGTTAGATCTGCAAACATTATATTTTACCTTTTTTGTATTCTTATATATGAATACAATGAGCTGGGAACTGTTTTTGACAATTACTGAAGATGCCTTGCTCATGTCACCTTATGGTGACCACAATTTTAGATAACTCGGGCATTCTGTTGCTAAGCATCAGTTTCATTGCAATGACTCCAGAAATAAGGAAAAATACCACAACTATTTATAATATGTGTAAAAGGGCTGACAACATGACTTTTTCAAATGCCAGAAGCATACACAACACACGTTTAGACTGCATGCTTCAATACAAGGAACAGATGAATTACTTACAGTGCCTTGAAAAAGTATTCATATCCCTTGAAATGTTCAACATTTTGTCATGTTCCAACCAAAAATGTAAATGTATTTCATTGGGATTTTATGTGATAGACCAACACAAAGTGGCACATAATTGTGAAGTGGAAGGAAAATGATAAATGGTTTTCATTTTTTTTTTTACAAATAAATATGTGAAAACTGTGCTGTGCATTTGTATTCAGCCCCCCTGAGTCAATACTTTGTAGAACCACCTTTCGCTGCAATTACTGCTGCAAGTCTTTTTGGGGATGTCTCTACCAGCTTTGCACATCTAGAGAGTGAAATTTTTGCCCATTCTTTTTTTAAAAAAAGCTCTGTCAGATTGGATGGAGAGCTTTCTGTAAACAGCAATTTGAAGTCTTGCCAAAGATTCTCAATCGGATTTAGGTCTGGACTTTGCCTGGGCCATTCTAACACATGAATATGCTTTGATCTAAACTATTCCATTGTAGCTCAGGCTGTATGTTTAGGATCAAGAGAACAAAAGGGTGAACCGCTCCAGGTGGTGTACTGAAGAAAATGGTCTCCTTAAAGTGGAAGCCAGGTGCAGGCTCAGCACGAGCAATATTGAAGAAATGGATTCTGGACAGCCGCACGCCGATAAAAGCCTTTATTGTAATGCATGTTCATGTGGTTAAATAGCGGTGTTCTTTGATGTAGTCATCACTAATTAATAGAGTTTTTCCTACTATTTACTAGACATCGTCACACTGCCACTTTGCATTTGTATTTGTGCGCTTATTTTTTTTTTTTTTTTTAATCCAAAGAAGTGCGCTTATTCTTTAGTGGCACCCCGTGAACTGAAGTTCCTACATAGAAGCATGGTACATTCCATCATGTTTTGCTAGATTTTTAGACATTATTTATAAACAAGGTTTTACTGTAAAGGTTGCTTCGCAACAATTTGCACATGTTCTTTTGTTAATAAATGTTTCTAGTTTTTATTGTTACGATTTCATATTCTCATGCATTTCCCCCCTGTTATACATGGTGATGGTTTACTATGTCTTTATTATCATGTTTTTACTTTTTTTACTATTTTGAGATATTGTATTTTCTTATATATGCGTATCTTTGATATGTACATGTGTATATATAGCAATCCCTTTTTCTTTTTTTGTTTATGTCTCGTTTTTTGGTCTATTTCCATGTTTTCAATTTTTTCCATGTTTTCTCAGGGGCCTTGCATGTATGTATCTCCCCCCCCCCCCATTTTTGGCCACATGTGTTTGCAATTTAAAATCATTGAATGCATCATGTGACATGTTTGAATCTGGTATATATATATATTTGTCAAACAATATGTGGTCATTTAGCTATGACTAAGCAACAATGATGTTGTGAAATGCGTCAGTAGTTTGTCCTGCTTCTGTTGTCACATGAACGTTGACTATTCATTACAATCAAGGCTTTTATTGGAGAGCGGCTGTCCAGAATCCATTTCTTTAATAATGTATGTTTAGGGTCATTGTCCTACTGGAAGGTGAACCTCCGCCCCAGTCTCAAGTCTTTTGCAGACTCTAATGTCCTGTACACACAATAGGATTTTCCGATGGAAAATGTGTGATAGGACCGTGTTGTCGGAAATTCCGACCGGGTGTAGGCTCCATCACACATTTTCCATAGGAATTTCCGACACACAAAGTTTGAGAGCTTGCTATAAAATTTTTTGACAACAAAATCTGTTGTCGGAAATTCTGATCATGTTTACACAAATCCGACTTTACTGCCTCGTTTATAGTCCCGATGTACGTGTTTTACGTCACGTTCAGAACGATCGGATTTTCCGACAACTTTGTGTGACCGTGTGTATCCAAGACAAGTTTGAGCCAACATCCGTCGGAAAAAATCCATGGATTTTGTTGTCGGAATGTCCGATCAATGTCCGACCGTGTGTACGTTGCATAACAGGTTTTCTTCTAAGATTGCCCTGTATTTGGCTACATTCATCTTCACATCAACTCTAACCATCTTCCCTGTCCCTGCTGAAGAAAAGCATTCCCACAACATGATGCTAGCACCACCATGTGCCACGGTGGAGATGGTGTGTTCAGGGGATGTGCAGTTTTAGTTTTCCACCACACATAGCATTTTGTTTTTAGGCCAAGAAGTTCAATTTTGGTCTCATCTGACCAGAGCACCTTCTTCCACATGTTTGCTATGTCCCCCACATGGCTTCTTGCAAACTGAAAACAGGACTTTTTATGGCTTTCTTTCAACAATGGCTTTCTTCTTGCCACTCTTCCATAAAGGCCAGATTTGTGGAGTGCACGACTAATAGTTTTCCTGTGGACAGATTCTCCCACCTGAGCTGTGGATCTCTGCAGTTCCTCCAGAGTTACCATGGGTCCCTTGGCTGCTTCTCTAATTAATGCTCTCCTTGCCCGGCCTATCAGTTTTGGTGGACGGTCATGTCTTGGTAGGTTTTCAGTTGTGCCATACTCTTTCAATTTCCGAATGATGGATTGAACAGTGCTACGTGAGATATTCTAAGCTTGGGATATTTTTTTATACCCTAACCCTGCTTTGAACTGCTCCACAACTTTATCCCTGACCTGTCTGGTGTGGTCCTTGGCCTTCATGATGCTGTTTGTTCACTAAGGTTTTCTAACAAACTTCTGAGGGCTTCACAGAACAGCTGTATTTATACTGAGATTAAATTACAATACACACAGGTGGACTCTATTTACTAATTAGGTGACTTTTGAAGGCAGTTGGTGCCATTAGGTTTTAGTTAGGGGTATCAGCGTAAAGGGGGCTGAATACAAATGCACGCCACATTTTTTAAAAAATGTATTTGTAAAAAAATGTGAAAACCGTGTATCATTTTCCTTCCACTTCACAATTATGTGCCACTTTGTGTTGGTCTATCACATAAAATCCCAATAAAATACAATTACTTTTTTGGTTGTAACATGACAAAATGTGGAAAATGTCAAGGGGTATGAATACTTTTCCAAGGCACTGTATATGCTGGCTTATGAGTGTCAGTGGCCCTCTGATTAATGGTGGTGTGATAAAAGCCAGGTGCGATAGTAGTATAGATGTGAAACAATGAATAATCTTTGTGGCTGGAGGCAGAATATGCTCATTGACAACGCTATCCATGGTTCCCCTAGGACTGTCCATGACAGATAGACCAATTCTCAATAAAGAGATTTGCAAACACTCCAAACAAGCAAGAAGTAATAAAAGCAAGTGATAATATATTTCAAATAATTTTCAATATTTTTAAATCTGCAACTTTCATTTAAATGATCTCAGGTGATACTGCCATGATGGTCCTTTGTATAGGCACTTCCTATTTCAGAGTGACAGTCTCTGCCTCCCTGTTGTTCTCCTGCATTATTAACCTGTCACATAGGCTTGCAATGAAGGCTACAAGTGGCCATTTAAACAGATATCATGCAGGCATGGTCTACTGTTGTCATCATCTGGAAACCCTTCCCGAAATTGTCATGCAGTCATCGCTGAACTGCATTAGATAGAAAGTAACTGAAGATAACCTGCAGGAGATCAGCAGCACTGAGTTGCAACAAAGAAAGACAAATGGAGAAAACAAGCATTTTATTACATTATTTTTTTAAAGGCAATTGTTTACATTATACAGTGCTTAGATTGTACACTTGTGGGCCCCTTTCACGCAGGAGATCCGATCAGGTCCACCTGTCAGTTTTTCAGATGGACCTGATTGGACCCTCTGGTCTCTTCTATGGAGCGGCGGATCCGCTGACTCCCGCTGTCGCCATTAGAAGATCCTGTGACAAGGTGACCATGTTAGAGCACAATTAGGAAAAAGTGGCACACTATTGTCACCCAACAGGTAATGCTTAAAGCCATAAACACAAGGGATTTTAATAAAAGATTCACATTTAAAAATAAATTTTAATTATTTTGTCATCATGTCTTATATGAGATTTTAGTGATTGTTTTCTTCTTCTTCTTTAAACAGGCCTTGTCAATCACAGTGCAGCATTGAACATGCCACGGCCCATGTGGTTGTTTGTCCTGAAAAGTTTATACCTGCTGAGCAAAGGCAGAACGCTCATCATGATGCAAAGTTGGAACAAAGTTTCTAACAATATAGTTTAAAACTGTTAGTTATTCTGTTTATTCTGTTAAAAGAACTAATATGAAAAAATATCAAATAAAAGCAAATAAATATAATACAACTTTCTATACTCACAATGTGTAGGTGGCAGTAGCTGTAAACACCATGCCATATAATTTCCTTATGCAGTGTTTGATTCCTGAAAGAGAATCAAAGCTGACTGATTGCCCCATTAAGTAGTTAAAAATATCAAAATTTCCTTCGAGCGGTATCATTTTCATTTCGTCTTTCTAACGGCTGCAAAAAGTAATGAGCCTGTTCCGAGGTATGCAGAACAAACACAGGGCCATAAAATAAAGCCAGCCGCTAAACAGAGAAATGTTTCTTCTTTGGCCATAATTTTAATTACCAGACATTTGGTCAAGGCAGCTCTCGGTAATAGAACATTATATTATATAACATTGCAACATTACCGATTCCTCATTAAACGAGAAAGATGGCGGATGTTTATGAGGTGCGTATATTTTTCTTTTATGTCAAAAGGTAAGAAAGTTTGTATATTTGCAGAATGTGTACAGTGGAATATTCCATGAAAATAATTTCTTTAACCAGTTGCCGACCGCCGCACGACGATGTACGTCGGCAGAATGGCATGGGCAGGCAAAAGGACTTACGTCCTTGCCTGCCCGCGGGTGGGGGGTCCGATCGGCGATTGGAGGTGAGGGGGAGGCCATCCATTCGTGGCCCCCCCTTGCGATCTCTCCCAGCCAATGGGATCATTTCCCTGCCTCTGTATTGTACACAGAGGCAGAGGAAATTATGTCATCTCTCCTCGGCTCGGCATTTTCCGTTCCGGCGCCGAGGAGAGAAGACTGTAATTTGAGTGCACAACACACACACATACAGTAGAACATGCCAGGCACACATTACACCCCCGATCCCCCCCATCACCCCTCCCCCCCTCCCCCCCGTCACACTGACACCAAGCAGTTTTTTTTTTTCTTCTGATTACTGCATGGTGTCAGTTTGTGACAGTTAGTGTGGTAGGGCAGTTAGTGTTAGCCCCCTTTAGGTCTAGGGTACCCCCCTAACCCCCCCCTAATAAAGTTTTAACCCCTTGATCACCCCCCGTCACCAGTGTCGCTAAGCGATCATTTTTCTGATCGCTGTATTAGTGTCACTGGTGACGCTAGTTAGGGAGGTAAATATTTAGATTCGCCGCCAGCGTTTTATAGCGTCAGGGACCCCCATATACTACCTAATAAATTTTTTAACCCCTTGATTGCCCCCTAGTTAACCCTTTCACCACTGATCACCGTATAACTGTTACGGGTGACGCTGGTTAGTTCGTTTATTTTTTATAGTGTCAGGGAACCCGCCGTTTATTACCAAATAAAGGTTTAGCCCCCTGATCGCCCGGCGGTGATATGCGTCGCCCCAGGCAGCGTCAGGTTAGCGCCAGTACCGCTAACACCCACGCACGCAGCATACTCCTCCCTTAGTGGTATAGTATCTGAACAGATCAATATCTGATCCGATCAGATCTATACTAGAGTCCCCAGCAGTTTAGGGTTCCCAAAAACGCAGTGTTAGGGGGATCAGCCCAGATACCTGCTAGCACCTGCGTTTTGCCCCTCCGCCCAGCCCAGCCCACCCAAGTGCAGTATCGATCGATCACTGTCACTGACAAAACACTAAAAGCATAACTGCAGTGTTCGCAGAGTCAGGCCTGATCCCTGCGATCGCTAACAGTTTTTCTGGTAGCATTTTGGTGAACTGGCAAGCACCAGCCCCAGGCAGCGTCAGGTTAGCGCCAGTACCGGTAACACCCACACACGCACCGTACACCTCTCTTAGTGGTATAGTATCTGATCGGATCAATATCTGATCCGATCAGATCTATACTAGCGTCCCCAGTAGTTTAGGGTTCCCAAAAACGCAGTGTTAGGGGGATCAGCCCAGATACCTGCTAGCACCTGCATTTTGCCCCTCCGCCTGGCCCAGCCCAGCCCACTTAAGTGCAGTATCGATCGTTCACTGACACTTACAAAACACTAAACACATAACTGCAGTGTTTGCAGAGTCAGGCCTGATCCCTGCGATCGCTAACAGTTTTTTTGGCAGCGTTTTGGTGAACTGGCAAGCACCAGCCCCAAGCAGCGTCAGGTTAGCGCCAGTACCGCTAACACCCATTCACACACCGTACACCTCCCTTAGTGGTATAGTATCTGAACGGATCAATATCTGATCTGATCAGATCTATACTAGCGTCCCCAGCAGTTTAGGGTTCCCAAAAACGCAGTGTTAGCGGGATCAGCCCAGATACCTGCTAGCACCTGCGTTTTGCCCCTCCGCCCGGCCCAGCCCACCCAAGTGCAGTATCGATCGATCACTGTCACTTACAAAACACTAAACACATAACTGCAGCTTTCGCAGAGTCAGGCCTGATCCCTGCGATCGCTAACAGTTTTTTTGGTAGCGTTTTGGTGAACTGGTAAGCACCAGCGGCCTAGTACACCCCGGTCGTAGTCAAACCAGCACTGCAGTAACACTTGGTGACGTGGCAAGTCCCATAAGTGCAGTTCAAGCTGGTGAGGTGGCAAGCACAAGTAGTGTCCCGCTGCCACCAAGAAGACAAACACAGGCCCGTCGTGCCCATAATGCCCTTCCTGCTGCATTCGCCAATCCTAATTGGGAACCCACCACTTCTGCAGCGCCCGTACTTCCCCCATTCACATCCCCAACCAAATGCAGTCGGCTGCATGAGAAGCATTTTCTTTATGTCCTCCCGAGTACCCCTACCCAACGAACCCCCCCAAAAAAGATGTTGTGTCTGCAGCAAGCGCGGATATAGGCGTGACACCCGCTATTATTGTCCCTCCTGTCCTGACAATCCTGGTCTTTGCATTGGTGAATGTTTTGAACGCTACCATGCATTAGTTGAGTATTAGCGTAGGGTACAGCATTGCACAAACTAGGCACACTTTCACAGGGTCTCCCAAGATGCCATTGCATTTTGAGAGACCCGAACCTGGAACCGGTTACAGTTATAAAAGTTAGTTACAAAAAAAAGTGTAAAAAAAAAAAAAAATATATATATATATATATATATATATATATATATATATATATATAAATATATATATATATAAAATAAAAAAAAAATAGTTGTTGTTTTATTGTTCTCTCTCTCTCTATTTTCTCTCTATTGTTCTGCTCTTTTTTACTGTATTCTATTCTGCAATGTTTTATTGTTATTATGTTTTATCATGATTGCTTTTCAGGTATGCAATTTTTTATACTTTACCGTTTACTGTGTTTTATTGTTAACCATTTTTTTGTCTTCAGGTACGCCATTCACGACTTTGAGTGGTTAAACCAGAATGATGCCTGCAGGTTTAGGTATCATCTTGGTATCATTCTTTTCAGCCAGCGGTCGGCTTTCATGTAAAAGCAATCCTAGCGGCTAATTAGCCTCTAGACTGCTTTTACAAGCAGTGGGAGGGAATGCCCCCCCCCAACCGTCTTCCGTGTTTTTCTCTGGCTCTCCTGTCTCAACAGGGAACCTGAGAATGCAGCCGGTGATTGAGCCAGCTGACCATAGAGCTGATCAGAGACCAGAGTGGCTCCAAACATCTCTATGACCTAAGAAACCGGAAGCTACGAGCATTTCATGACTTAGATTTCGCCGGATGTAAACAGCGCCATTGGGAAATTGGAAAAGCATTTTATCACACCGATCTTGGTGTGGTCAGATGCTTTGAGGGCAGAGGAGAGATCTAAGGTCTAATAGACCCCAATTTTTTCAAAAAAGAGTACCTGTCACTACCTATTGCTATCATAGGAGATATTTACATTCCCTGAGATAACAATAAAAATGATTAAAAAAAAATAAAAAAATGAAAGGAACAGTTTAAAAATAAGATAAAAAAGCAAAAAAATAAGAAAGAAAAAAAAAAAAAAAAAAAAAAAAAAAAAGCACCCCTGTCCCCCCCTGCTCTCGCGCTAAGGTGAACGCAAGCGTTGGTTTGGCGTCAAATGTAAACAGCAATTGCACCATGCATGTGAGGTATCACCGCGAAGGTCAGATCGAGGGCAGTAATTTTAGCAGTAGACCTTCTCTGTAAATCTAAAGTGGTAACCTGTAAAGGCTTTTAAAGGCTTTTAAAAATGTATTTATTTTGTTGCCACTGCACGTTTGTGCGCAATTTTAAAGCATGTCATATTTGGTATCCATGTACTCGGCCTAAGATCATCTTTTTTATTTCATCAAACATTTGGGCAATATAGTGTGTTTTAGTGCATTAAAATTTTAAAAAGTGTGTTTTTTCCCCAAAAAATGTGTTTGAAAAATCGCTGCGCAAATACTGTGTGAAAAAAAAAAATGAAACACCCACCATTTTAATCTGTAGGGCATTTGCTTTTAAAAAAATATATAATGTTTGGGGGTTCAAAGTAATTTTCTTGCAAAAAAAACCCCACATGTGTGAGACTTTTTGGGAGTACGGGACCCCGAAAACCAAGCACCGCCTTCAGGCTTTCTAAGGGCGTAAATTTTTGATTTCACTCTTCACTGCCTATCACAGTTTAGGAGGCAATGGAATGCCCAGGTGGCACAAAACCCCCCCAAATGACCCTATTTTGGAAAGTAGACACCCCAAGCTATTTGCTGAGAGGTATAGTGAGTATTTTGCAAACCTCACTTTTTGTCACAAAGTTTTGAAAATTGAAAAAAGAAAAAAAAATGTTTTTTCTTGTCTTTCTTCATTTTCAAAAACAAATGAGAGCTGCAAAATACTCACCATGCAAATAGCTTGGGGTGTCTACTTTCCAAAATGGGGTCATTTGGGGGGGGGTTTGTGCCACCTGGGCATTCCATGGCCTCCGAAACTGTGATAGGCAATGAAGAGTGAAATCAAAAATTTACACCCTTAGAAATCCTGAAGGCAGAGATTGGTTTTCGGGGCCCCGTACGCGGCTAGGCTCCCAAAAAGTCCCACACATGTGGTATCCCCATACTCAGGAGAAGCAGCTAAATGTATTTTGGGGTGCAATTCCACATATGCCCATGGCCTGTGTGAGCAATATATCATTTAGTGACAACTTTTTGTAATTTTTTTTTTTTGTCATTATTCAATCACTTGGGACAAAAAAAATTAATATTCAATGGGCACAACATGCCTCTCAGCAATTTCCTTGGGGTGTCTACTTTCCAAAATGGGGTCATTTGGGGGGGGGGGTTGTACTGCCCTGCCATTTTAGCACCTCAAGAAATGACATAGGCAGTCATAAACTAAAAGCTGCGTAAATTCCAGAAAATGTACCCGAGCTTGTAGACGTTATAACTTTTGCGCAAACCAATAAATATACACATTGACATTTTTTTTTACCAAAGACATGTGGCCGAATACATTTTGGCCTAAATGTATGACTAAAATAGAGTATATTGGATTTTTTAATAACAAAAAGTAGAAAATATCATTTTTTTTCAAAATTTTCGGTCTTTTTCCATTTATAGCGCAAAAAATAAAAACGCCAGAGGTGATCAAATACCATCAAAAGAAAGCTCTATTTGTGGGAAGAAAAGGACGCAAATTTCGTTTGGGTACAGCATTGCATGACCGCGCAATTAGCAGTTAAAGCAACGCAGTGCCAAATTGTAAAAAGTGCTCTGGTCAGGAAGGGGGTAAATCCTTCCGGGGCTGAAGTGGTTAAAGTGGAACTGCAATCATATGGTAACATAAACTACAGTATGTTTAAAGCCCGATTCTGGGTTTGGGTCCTCCTCTTCCATTTGCATCTTTCCCCCACCCCCTTCTGAACGTGTAAAAAAAAAATCTATTTGCTTACCTTTGTGTCCAGGTATCGTTGCTACTGCTGCATTTCATCACAAGTCCTTTTCACATTTTTCTTTCTCTAGGTGTGCGACTCCTAAATGCTCCAAAAGTGGAGCCATGTAATAACACACTCCAAAATATTGTGAAAAGTCCCAGAAGAGTTGAGGCAGCTATAGCTACCTGTGGTTTTGGATTTGCATGTCCAAAAAGTTCACATAGGTATGATGGTCAGGTGTCCATGTTTGGCCATATAGTGTGTGAACAGTAAACCTCACAGGTCATATCACCCTGACTCCCATCATTTACAATTTATAAATAGCACTGTCCCCATAGGGATTTCTGTGTAGACTTCCCTGGGCCTTCCCCCTTATTATCTTGCAGCCAGTTACTAGAGGGTTTTCACAAGACCAACTGTACTCTCATGCGCTTGTTATCCAATAATCAATCCATGGGGTTTGGTTTTTTGGTATTTATTGTTGGAACTTGGATGGGAGAAGGGAATAGTGGGATACTCCAACTGGAACTAATTGCAGATGAGGACAACTCTCACTTGGCCTCACCAGGTTGAATGTGGTAGCAGACTCTCTGCTGTATCATATTACACTTGTATGGGAGGGATAAGTCGTTTGCTTGGTCTGGCAGCAGACTTGATGAATCTGTTTTATGCTCAGAACACTCACTAGCATCCCCTTTGTCTGACCCCCGTCCACTCACTCTACTAACTGAAGGGTTGGCCCTCACAGGACAAACCCCAGATCCGTACTCTCAGTAGGCAGAAACAGATCCTTTCTGGTGTGTCTCCCTTCTAGTCAGCTCTACAGGACATCTGGGTTGCAGCTTTACTCGGATTTAGGCCCTCAGGTCAAACACTTGGGGCCACATGGCAGCTTGTGCAGAGGAGGGGCAGCTCCAGCCAAAGACCCCAAGCACATGTGCCCTTGGCATATATACAATCACCCAGCATGCACTGAGGCACTTTCCGTTGCCAATGGCCAGGGCTGTAACTATGCCTATGCTCTCATTTGCCAGGTTTCTCCCACTGTCTAATATGCCCCATCCTATATGACCAGTGTGAAACATTCAGACAACATGAGCAGCACCTGAGCACCATCAGCAGACCTTATCATTGGATCCTTGCTCCCTGGTAGGCACAGAACATCCAAATTTACCTGGCAGCCTTCCTAGTAACCAGAAAAAGAAGCCCGTAGCTGAGCAGGAACGTAGTCAGTGGAGGGGGGACATGACAGGGTGTTAAGGCAATCCAGCAATGTATGGGTTAAGGGTGTGGCATATAGATTTAATTAAGAGGTCATTATTGGTTAAAATTTGGTGCATGGGGGGAGCTAGTAGGTAATAAAAAGTTGACAAGAGGGTGGGGCTGTAACAGTGTTTGGGAGATCTGAGAAGAGCATCATTAGCATCTGAGAAGAGCATCATTAGCATAGCCGGCCGGGGCCTGCGCAACAGCATGCTAGGAAGTCTAAGCCCCCTGAGCGCTTCACTCCGGAGAGGACCCCTCAGGCTCAGCGCTGCATCGGGAGCCCACAATCGGAACCTTCAGGCCCCCGTGCTAAACGCATGCCTGCCTGGGACGGGGGTGCGCCTGGAAGGAATCCCCATCCTAAGCGGGGCCTGCGGGGGATGGGGTCTCCTCGGTGAGTCGTGCCTGCCCCATCCTCCATCGTCCAGATTCGGGATTGTGCGGCTGGCGTGGCTGGTGATGATCCAGTCAGCACGCCAGCCCGGCGGGGGAGAGAGAGAGCGGCGGGCGCCGGCCCGGATCGGGAGGCGGCCGGAGGCCCCACACAAAGGACGGAAGAGCGGCAAGGGGGTGGGGCACGTCTGCCCTTGGAGGATCTCTGTCGGTGGCACACACCTCCAGGCCACAGGTGGCGGCTGCGAGCCCGGGTCAGGCCGGGGCGCAGGCGGATGACGTCAGAGGCGACGGTGGGAGGAGATCGGATCGGCATAGGCCGGCGAGCCTGTTGGTGGCACGGAACGCTTCTACGGCTGACGGGAAGAGAGGACGGCCGACACAGAGGAGGATTTCGGATCCCGGGATGCCAGCTGATCTGCGGGACGTGGAGAGCAGCAGTGCGGAGGAAGGAGAGCTAGGACATCGCGGACGCCGCTGGGGAAGTCGGTCCTGCGGCTGGGGAGGGTTCCTGGCCCCACGAAGCTGGTGAGTGTGCTTCTGCTTTACTTCCTTTTCTTTCTCCCTCTGTAATGAGTGGGATGGGGGCCCAGGGTCAGGCTAGGGAGACCTCTGGGGATCATGGGGCTGATGTTCTCACAAGGGAGGTGCTGCAGGGTTTGAAGGATCTATTACAGCGGCTAGGCAGTGGGGGGGGGCGTTTCCCCCGAGGGATACTTCAGTGACGTAGGTGGAGTCGGTGCTTAGCTCAACTGCCCCTCCGGCAGTGGTGGTAGAGTCGGACGTGCCGCAAGGTTCAAGTGGAGAGGACACGGCGGAGAAGCCGAAAGACAAGAGTGACAAGGAGGTGGACAAGGTGAGGTTGGCGGACACGGCAAAGTGCGAAGTCTATGTTTGCTTTGAGGGGCCCCTAGGTGCGCACCTCAAGGCGGAGGTACGGGAAAGAATTTGGAAGGGGGAGTACGTAGAAATATTTTCTTTACTCCCCCTTGAGAAGTTTAATCTGGATTGCGTTAAACCAGATGAGAGCAAGAAGGAAGATGAGGAGAAGCGTAGATATCGCCTTATTCCTCGCACGTTCAATAATTGATTGCAAGCATTTGCAATCTTGGCAAGCGTAATTGGCGAGAAGGAGACGGGGAGCTGCTCGGCATTGTTTTGTTATTTGGACGCGATTGGGGAGGCGAATAGGGTCTATGGTGGCATGGCGTGGCTTCGCTATGACGAACAGTTCAGGCAGAGGAAGGCGGTCAGACCGGCGATTCTCTGGGATCACAAAGATCTGGATGAAACTGATGACCCCGGCCAGGAACGGGAGCCAGTTTTTTCCAGGAGGGGCTGGTGGTACTTCAGCCTCAGGTTCGTTGGCCACTAGAAAGAAGGGGGTTTGCTGGCAATTTAACGACAGCTCTTGCCGTTTCGGTGGGTCCTGTCGTTTCAAGCATAAGTGCTCCAGGTGCGGGGGCGAACATGCCTTCACACGGTGTTTTAAGGCAGGAAAGAACAAGGCAGGAGATGTGTCTGGAAAAAGGGAGGACTCCGGTGAAGGTGGGAAAGATGTTTCCTTTCCTAAATAGGTATCCGGACCGGGAGTCGGCACGACTCCTAGGGGAGGGGTTCTCGGTGTGTTTTAGAATCCCGTGCTGTTTGACTGAGGTTCCGCCGGTGTCTTTTAATTTACAGTCTGCTTGCCTTTTCCCAGGAGTGGTGACAGGGAAACTAGGGAAGGAAGTTTCTTTGGGTAGGATGAGCGGTCCGTTTTCTTCCCCTCCATTTCCGGGGTTAGTCGTTTCTCCTCTGGGCGTGGTTCCCAAAAAGGAACCTGGCAAATTCTGTTTGATTCACCATTTTTCCCATCCCAAAGGGGCATCAGTAAAGGATGGTATCGACCCGCAGGCCTGTGCGGTTACCTATACATCGTTCGATGCCGCGATATCGTGGGTACGAAGGTACGGCCAGGGGACCTTGTTGGCCAAAGCGGATGTGGAAGCAGCATTTCGACTGCTTCCGGTCCATCCGGATAGCATGCACCTTTTAGGCTGTCAGTGGCAAGGGTCGTATTTTGTCGATCGTTGTCTGCCTAGGGGGTGCTCCTTTTCGTGCGCTCTATTTGGGGCCTTCAGTTCCTTTGTGGAGTGGGTAGTGCGTGATGTATCCGGAATAAATTCCATCATCCATTACTTGGATGATTTTTTGTGTATTGGGCCTCCGGATTCCAATGCTTGTGCGGTCTTGCTAGGAACGTTACAGCACATAGTTGATAGTTTTGGAATTCCGTTGGCACCGGAAAAAAACGTAGGCCCGATGACGGAACTGGTTTTTCTAGGCATAACGATTGACTCCTTAGCCATGGAGTGCCGTTTGTCGGATGTTAAGCTGGTGGCTTTGCGGCAGGAAGTAAAGGACATGGGGGGCAGATGCAAGATTCGGGTCAGGGAGCTGCAGTCACTGCTGGGCAAATTGAATTTTTCCTGCAGAATTGTTCCCATGGGCAGGATATTTTGCCGCCAGCTTTTGTTGGCTCTGGCAGGGGTCAGCAACCCGCGACATTTTATCCGCTTGACTCGGGCTCACAGGGCTGATTTAGGGGTCTGGGAATTTCTGGCGACTTACAATGGGAGATCGGTGTGGATGCCGGGCCGCGTAAGCAATGCGGACATGGTTTTGTTTACGGATGCGGCAGGGTCAGGAGGATACGGAGCGTTCTTCCAGGGTAAGTGGAGTGCCGGCGGTTGGCCCGAAACATGGAGAGAGGCTGGGTGGTTGCGGAACCTAGCACTTTTGGAATTGTTTCTAATCATGCTAGCAGTGGAAATTTGGGGTAGCGCATTTCGGAACAAAAAAGTGCGTTTCCACTGTGACAACATGAGAGTGGTTACTGCCTTCAACAACTTATTGGCCTCCTCTCCTCCGGTGGTACGCTTATTGCGCCATTTGGTCCTGTTATGCCTTTGTCTGAATGCTTTTATCTATGCCATTCACATTCCGGGTGTTTCTAACAGGATTGCGGATGCCTTTTCTCGTTCGCAGTGGAAGGAGTTTCGCATCTTGGCACCGGAAGCGAGGCAACATGGTACGCCCTGTCCTCCACAGTTATGCACGATTAGAGTCGCCGCAGGATTAATTCGGGATTCATTGAGTGAGGCGACGTGGGGAGCTTATGCTGGTGCGTGGAAGGAATGGAATTCATTGCTGGCAGAGGTAGGGGGGCTTGAGCCCCAAGAAGACGTGTCGTCGTTAGTTCTTTATTTTATTGTAAAAAATTTTCTTTGAGGGGCGTCTGTGTCAGCGGTGGACCGTAAGTTGGCGGGCTTGGCTTTCTGGTTCAAGCTGCAGGGAGGTAAGGATGTCACAAAATCTTTCGTGGTGCGGCAGGCTATAAAGGGGTATCGCAGGGGTTTTAGGTCTAGGGATCTTAGGTGCCCAGTTTCTTTCGCCACTTTACGGCTGATTTTGGTAAATCTACCGCTGGTGTGTTTGGTGGGATACGAACAAATTTTGTTTCAAGCGGCTTTCTTGCTAGCCTTCTTTGGGGCCCTGCGCATAGGGGAATTGGTTAGCCCGTCCAAACATGTTGCTGGGGGAATTTTACGAGAGGATGTGGCAGTAGCAGGTACCTCAGTGAGTATTGCCATACGTAAGTCAAAAACGGATCAGGCAGGTAAAGGGGTGATTTTAGAGATATTCCGGGGTAAGTTGGCCGGACTTTGCCCAGTGATGACGGTGTCTCAGCTGACAGCGGTCAGGCCAAATATAGCAGGACCGTTCTGAAAGTGGCCGGCTTGGATCCAAGTCAGTTTGGCTCGCACTCTTTCCGGATAAGCGCTGCTACTGAGGCATCAATGTGGGGGCTTGGTGCAGTGGTGGTCAAACGGATCGGCAGATGAGAGTCCAACAGCTTTAGGCTCTACGTTAGGCCTCATTTACTTTAGGAAGGGGGGGGTCGTTTGTTCTTCTTGTTTGTGGGTGTGGTAACCTCCCGCTACTTCTCTTCCCTGTTGTTGTTTCTTATGTCGTCATTGCTGTTATGTGTTATGGGTGAAGGTTGGTGGGGCAATGTGTTTCTTTGTCTGTTTTCAGGTCGGAGATGCCTGGTGTGGATCCTGGGGCATTCCTTCGTTTACTGGGGTGCTAGGCGGGCAGAGGTTAGGCCCGCTGTCAGGCAGTTAGGTTTACCCTGGGAAGTGGGCAGTGTTCGCTGGATTGGGGTAAGGGGTATGCTGTGGAATAGAGTGGTTCCCAAGGCTCATAGATTTGCACGTTGGGACAGGGCCCCCGGATATTATGGTGATCCATGCAGGGGGCAACGATCTGGGTGTCAGATGTTCTAGAGAACTGATCAGAGATATTCGGTTCGATTTTCTTAGGCTTCGCTTTGACTTTCCGGGCACTATTTTGGTTTGGTCGGAGATCGTGGCACGCACTGTTTGGAGGGAGGCCAGATCTGTGGACCGAATCAATAAAGCCCGAGTTAAGATCAACAAGGAGGTTGGGAGGTTCTTTGTTAGAAATGGTGGCTTGGTTATAAGGCACTTGGACTTGGAGTCCGAGACGTGGCGGTTCCTCAGAGGTGATGGTGTTCACCTTAACGCAGTTGGCACAGACTTATGGTCTCTGGGTTTGGAGGACGGAGTGCAGAGGGCTTTTCGGGTGTGGCGGAGCGCGCAGGTATAAGGAGTTACACCTGCGGCGCTGTAGCATTTTGGGATCCTTGGCGGTGGTAGAATTTGGTGCATTTTGGGTAAGCGGTGGGGAACCATCTCAGGTATGGTATCCTCGAGTGGAAACAGTTCACTGGCTAGTGACCGTGTAGCTTAAGGACCCTGGGTGGCTGAGGTCAGCTGGGTTTAGGCCCTGAGTCTATATAAGTAGCGGATGGGGTGGCAACTCAGTTAGATGGTGCCTCTGACACAAATAAAGAGGGTATTGGATAGATTGGTACCCCCTAGGATCTTAAAATCTCTACATTTGATTGTGACTAGTGAAGTTTAGATGGGTTATTATATTGTGTAATGTGAATAAAAGTTGGTTTATTAATAAATGGCCATGTTCAGCCATTTAACCCACCTCAGGTGTTGTGTGGTTATTTAAGTTATGGTAAAAGTATGTTAAGGTATAAATAGAGGTAAGATGATATTGCAAGGTAAGCTCTTAGCTACCCTTGTCAAGAGAAGCCCGTAGCTGAGCAGGAACGTATTCAGCGGGGGGGGGGGGGGGGGGGGGACATGACAGGGTGTTAAGGCAATCCAGCAATGTATGGGTTAAGGGTGTGGCCTATAGATTTAATTAAGTGGGCATTATTGGTTAAAAGTTGGTGCATGGGAGGAGCTAGTAGGTAATAAAAAGTTGACAAGAGGGTGGGGCTGTAACAGTGTTTGGGAGATTACTATGTGGCTGGGCGGTCCTCAGTGTGATACAGCACCTCATCCCAAAAATCTAATGATAAAGTCAGAGGAAGGGAATATGGGGATTATGACGGTGCCAGGAAAAACACAGTATATTTTTTTAAAATAAATAATTTTTATTAAGACATATCATGTATATAAAAAATATAAACAGAAAGATTACAAAATCAAGGTGTGCATAAATGCTAAAAACATATCTGTAGTGAACTTCACAGGGCTTGGCCTCATGGGTGTGACGGCCAATGCGAAGGGTAGGTATTTTAATTATCCGACATGTTTCGCCAGTGTTGGCTTCTTCAGGGATAGGTTGTTAATACCTAGAACGCTACAATAATTCTGTGAAAATGACATAACAATCAGTAGATGTAATCGAATAAATGATACAATAGAAAAAATATCATTTAAATAGATATATATATATATGTTTGCGAGCTGACAGTATAGACTGACCTCCACCACCACCCAAGGGGCACCAAGAGAAAGTCCCCACACAACATCGGGCAGCCCAGAGATCCCCATCCCGAAACAATCACCCAACCAGACATTCTATAGATGGAAATGAGATACCTGCAAGTCACCAGGGGGGGCCCCCACACACCTCCAGCACTAAACCTCCAGCCAAGATCACAATGAGTAGCTGCAGGGGGCAGTAAAAAGGACCTGGCCAAGTATGTATCTAAAGAGGTATAAATTATTTAGAATAAGATCATTTATCATAATGTCATATTTTTCAAAGAAGTCATATAAGTTCCAATAGTTGGTGGAGAAAATTCATTATATGGGACTAAAGAGTCTCCAATTAATGTACTTACAAAATAGTGCTCTTTAAAGTGAATGGCAGGACACCGATAAGTCCTTCAGCTTAGAGAGAAACTTTAAGCAACAATAGGAGACGTATCTCTATGATTTGCATAAACAGGAGAAGAGTTTATATGCCACTTGTAAGATTATCTGGGGGGGAGAAGGTATAATCACAAAATGCACTTTGGTTGATCCATAGGTAGATTACACCAGCGAAAAGCAAGGTAAGTACACACTTACCATTGAGTAGATATAAAGCGAAATGCTGGGCTAAGTAAAGCCTACAGCCAGTGATAACACTAGATAGGAAAAACCAAAAAGCAAGAGATAGTAAGAACAAGAAGTAAGTCTATTAAGGCGCCAAGCATTAAGGGTCCATACTAGTACCTACCCAGTCAAGTGGTGGTTGATACGTCGGTGTCCTGTAACATCCCTGGCGAGTGTGCTGGCCTGGGATGCCGGCGTTCTTATGCCCCCCACACACGCGCTGGCGTCTGACGTCACCGCACGTGTGAGCGGACAAAGGAAGCCATGGCGCATGCGCCCACCGCAAATCCGTCCCGGCCTACAAGATCCAGAAGGCATTGCGGTGGTGTCCATGGTGATGTAATCAACATCACAGACAGGACGCGGTGTCAGACGCCGCATAGAGTCTTTTGGACAGGTACTCGAGAACATCTCTCGAGATTTATAGACACTCTTGCGGTTAACTCGTATAATCTTAAGTTCACAATGGAGTGTAGCCAGACAAGGATCACTTTCCTTGACCTGGAAATACGATTGGACTCTGAAGGAAATCTTTCCTCGTCTCTGTTTCGTAAAGAAACATCAGGGAACACTATTTTACATGCTGACAGTGCCCATCCCAAACCATTGCTCAACAGCATTCCTTACAGCCAATACTTGCGTATCAGACGAAACTGTACGGATGAAGGTGACTTCTTTAAGGCCTCACATGAACTTTATGAAAGACTAAAAAGAAGAGGTTACAGTCATAACCTGCTAAAGCAGGCCTTCAACAAAGTTAGAAAATTGGATCGTAAAAAACTGATATTTTCTACCAAAAATAGGGATGATGTCCAGCCTGTCCGGGTTATAACCCAATATTCCCAACATCACAAGGAAATAAGAGACATTTTATGTAAATTTTGGCCTCTCTTGACAGCAGACAATACCATCAAAAAATACATTCAGTCTCAGCCTCAAATTACTTACCGTCGCTCTCCATCCCTAAGGGATAAAGTCACGGTGAGTCACCATACATCTAAACTTGAGTGTCTTTCAACTGTGCATGGCACATTTCCTTGTGGCCACTGCGACACATGTGAGTTTATCTACGATACATGCGAGAAACCGCTTCCCAATGGCCAAACATACAAAATTAAACATAAAGTTACGTGCCAGACTATTGGTGTAGTATATCTTGCCACATGCCTCTGTGGCAGTTACTATGTGGGTAAAACCAAACGCCAATTTTGTGTGAGGATTCGAGACCATATCAAGCCCTTATTGAAAGGGAAGACTTCTACCTCTATTAATCGACATATAGCACAGTATCATGAGTTTAATCCCCATGTCATAGGATTTACAGCATTAGAACACATCCCTGTACATGTAAGGGGTGGAGATATTGACCAGAAACTTTTACAGTTAGAAACCAAGTGGATACACATTTTGGATGCCACCAGATATCCTGGGCTCAATGAAAATATTAGTTTCAAACCCTTCTTATAAAAAACTCCTCTGTGATGTGGACTATATCAAGTTTTACTGTATTCATTTACTTTATTTATGTGTTTTCTTCATAATCCTCTCCTTAGCCCTCCCCATGCATAAGTTGGCTATGTTGGATTGGGACACAGCTCCCCCTTTCCCTTCCTTTTCTTTTTCCTTTGGGAGAAAAAAATATACTTTCTCTTATTATGGGATACATCACGGTATATTTATGTTCAGTTAAGACACTTACTTTATTATCTTGTACATTATTGTAAATTATATGTTGACCTCTCTGTTTGATTGGTAGTTTATGAATCTTTATCACTATTACCTATGTATGGTTTTTGCGAGCTGTCAGGGCGACTTGTGTGAGCACACTCCAGGGACAAAAAACCCCCCCCCCCCTTTTTAATTTTCCTTCTGTAATCTGTCCCAATTTCATGCCTTGTGTGCAGGCGCTTCTTTGGGGTTTTACACATATCCCTGGACTGTTCTCGCCCACCTTTACCTTCTCCCTCTGTGTGCCTCGATGACGTCCCCGTGCCCTCGGATGCTCGGGCTTTCTCTTTCCCTTCCCATTCCCCTTCTTCCCCTTCTTTCTCTTCTTTTTCCCCCCCTCCCTTGCCTCTTTTCTCTCCTGTCTTTCTACTTTCCGGCCCATCTCCTTCCTTTTCTCCTTCTCTTCCCTTATTCCCTCTCAATCCCCTTTCTGGTTTCTCTATTGTCCCTGAGTCCCTGCTTCCCGATGTGGGGTTTATGCACTTTATCCGGTACTTTTAGCCTCCTACCGGGGACACACTTAGCTGTATGGACACCCAAGGGCTTAGGGAATTCCCTCTGCCCACCTTAGCCACGACGCATTGGAATTTTCTATTCCTTTCCAGGTATCACTCCGCTCTATGCGGCGTCTGACACCGCGTCCTGTCTGTGATGTTGATTACATCACCATGGACACCACCGCAATGCCTTCTGGATCTTGTAGGCCGGGACGGATTTGCGGTGGGCGCATGCGCCATGGCTTCCTTTGTCCGCTCACACGTGCGGTGACGTCAGACGCCAGCGCGTGTGTGGGGGGCATAAGAACGCCGGCATCCCAGGCCAGCACACTCGCCAGGGATGTTACAGGACACCGACGTATCAACCACCACTTGACTGGGTAGGTACTAGTATGGACCCTTAATGCTTGGCGCCTTAATAGACTTACTTCTTGTTCTTACTATCTCTTGCTTTTTGGTTTTTCCTATCTAGTGTTATCACTGGCTGTAGGCTTTACTTAGCCCAGCATTTCGCTTTATATCTACTCAATGGTAAGTGTGTACTTACCTTGCTTTTCGCTGGTGT
Source organism: Aquarana catesbeiana (assembly GCA_037953035.1). Taxonomy (NCBI): domain Eukaryota; kingdom Metazoa; phylum Chordata; class Amphibia; order Anura; family Ranidae; genus Aquarana; species Aquarana catesbeiana. The sequence goes on along the minus strand of JBBHAA010000628.1, from coordinate 709,656 downwards.
AATCTACCTATGGATCAACCAAAGTGCATTTTGTGATTATACCTTCTCCCCCCCAGATAATCTTACAAGTGGCATATAAACTCTTCTCCTGTTTATGCAAATCATAGAGATACGTCTCCTATTGTTGCTTAAAGTTTCTCTCTAAGCTGAAGGACTTATCGGTGTCCTGCCATTCACTTTAAAGAGCACTATTTTGTAAGTACATTAATTGGAGACTCTTTAGTCCCATATAATGAATTTTCTCCACCAACTATTGGAACTTATATGACTTCTTTGAAAAATATGACATTATGATAAATGATCTTATTCTAAATAATTTATACCTCTTTAGATACATACTTGGCCAGGTCCTTTTTACTGCCCCCTGCAGCTACTCATTGTGATCTTGGCTGGAGGTTTAGTGCTGGAGGTGTGTGGGGGCCCCCCCTGGTGACTTGCAGGTATCTCATTTCCATCTATAGAATGTCTGGTTGGGTGATTGTTTCGGGATGGGGATCTCTGGGCTGCCCGATGTTGTGTGGGGACTTTCTCTTGGTGCCCCTTGGGTGGTGGTGGAGGTCAGTCTATACTGTCAGCTCGCAAACATATATATATATATCTATTTAAATGATATTTTTTCTATTGTATCATTTATTCGATTACATCTACTGATTGTTATGTCATTTTCACAGAATTATTGTAGCGTTCTAGGTATTAACAACCTATCCCTGAAGAAGCCAACACTGGCGAAACATGTCGGATAATTAAAATACCTACCCTTCGCATTGGCCGTCACACCCATGAGGCCAAGCCCTGTGAAGTTCACTACAGATATGTTTTTAGCATTTATGCACACCTTGATTTTGTAATCTTTCTGTTTATATTTTTTATATACATGATATGTCTTAATAAAAATTATTTATTTTAAAAAAATATACTGTGTTTTTCCTGGCACCGTCATAATCCCCATATTCCCTTCCTCTGACTTTATCAGTGTTTGGGAGATCTGAGAAGAGCATACCTCCCTCCCACCCCTATTTTTGTTAGTGTGGTACGGCTTGTTTTTTTTGTTTTGGGGTTGTATAACGTGGGGGGGGGGGGGAATTTGGGATCCTTGGCGGTGGTAGAATTTGGTGCATTTTGGGTAAGCGGTGGGGAACCATCTCAGGTATGGTATCCTCGAGTGGGAACGGTTCACTGGCTAGTGACCGTGTAGCTTAAGGATCCTGGGTGGCTGAGGTCAGCTGGGTTTAGGCCCTGAGTCTATATAAGTAGCGGCTGGGGTGGCAACTCAGTTAGATGATGCCTCTGACACAAATAAAGAGGGTATTGGATAGATTGGTACCGCCTAGGATCTTAAAATCTCTACATTTGATTGTGACTAATGAAGTTTAAGTGGGTTATTATATTGTGTATATGTGAATAAAAGTTGGTTTATTAATAAAAGGCCATGTTCGGCCATTTAACCCACCTCAGGTGTTGTGTGGTTATTTAAGTTATGGTAAAAGTATGTTAAGGTATACATAGAGGTAAGATGATATTGCAAGGTAAGCTCTTAGCTACCCTTGTCAAGACCCAAAAACTATACTCTCTTCTAGCGCCTACCTAAGAGGATGTTACATATATTTTCCTATTACACTGAGTGATCTGGAATATAACCACCACTGCCAAATATCCCACTTGGAACAATCTTTTTTCTTTTAAATTAAGTGTGTTTGTGGGAATTTCTGCCCATGCAGACAGAAGAACAGGAGAGGACATTTCTATCAGCATACCAATTCATCCCAAAGGTATTCAGTAGGGTTACAGGCAAGGCTCAGCGCAGACCATTTGAGGGCCTTCATAACAAACTCATCAAACCATTTCTTTATGGAGCTGGCTAAGTGCACAGGGAACAGTCATGCCAGAACAGGAAAGTTCCTTCCATAAACTGTTACCAAAAAATTGGATGAGCCACAATTTTCAAAATGTCTGATGTAACATTAATGCCCCGTACACATGGTCGGATTTTCCGATGGACAATGTCCGATCGGAGCGCGTTGTCGGAAATTCCGACCGTGTGTGGGCGCCATCGGACATTTTCCATCGGATTTTCCGACACACAAAGTTGGACAGCAGGAGATAAAATTTTCCAACAACAAAATCCGATCGCGTCAATTCCGACCGTGTGTGGCCTGTTCCGACGCACAAAGTGCCACGCATGCTCAGAAGAAATTCCGACACGGGACAGCTCGTTCTGGTAAACTTAGCGTTCGCAATGGATACAGCACTTTCGTCACGCTGCAATGTAAAAAATGGTTTAATACAGCGCACTCTCTTCTTCTTTATAATGTGACAAGAATTAAGTAGTTTTGCTGCTCATATTCACACACACTTCTCACAAACTTTTATTTGTGTTTTTTTAGTGGGATTCCCTCAATATATTGTTATTAGTTGTCACATCTGACAGTTTTATATTTTTTATGTTTGTTTTATTTTGTTTTTAAGCCTTTTTTTTTCTTTAATGTTTGGATTTTTTCCAAGGCTGATCTTTGTTCAATGTTATTTTTATTTTTACTCCAGAATATTTTTGTGTGTGTTTTGTGTGGCAAGTTACCCCAACACCATTGATATCTTTTATTATTTAATCTCCAGGAGATTGTTTGTTGTTGGTGTCCCTTGTTCATTTCACATTGTATATTAGAAATGTACCTGAATCCTCGCAAACAAACTGTCCTTTTTGAAGTAAAACACATAGGAGAGTATAATTCAAAACAAAAATCCTTTATTAAGGGATCAGAACCAAACAAAGAGGAAGGCAACACTGGATCAACATGAGAAATTAGCGAAGCCTGGGACCCCCACGGCAGACATCAATTCTTCAACATCAAAATTGGTGGCCTGAGGAGTCCATATGTAAGGGAGGGCAGTCTGGTCCGGGATTCGCAGAGATCCGGATAGCAGCAGATGACATCTGTGTCCCCAGGCTGTGGTACCACAAGAGGCTGCATTTTTTGGCCGACCAGACTGGACCCAGGGCAATCACTGTCTGGTCTTCCTTTCACACTTCCTTCCGGGCTGTGGCTGTGCAGTTGGAGATGTGGCAGGAGGAGGAGTAGGACCTGGAGGAGGAGGAGGACTGGGGGGACCTGGAGGAGGACTGGGAGGACCTGGAGGAGAGGGAGGAGGAGGAGGACCATCCCAAAGCTGTGTGTGAGGTGTAATTTGGCCCCTCATACCTTTCTCCAGAGCCTCTGATATGAGGGCCTCACACATGGCTTTTTGGCCCTCCTCCATCCTCTGCATTTTATATGCTATGAAGGCAGCAATATTCTCCTGCCTGGTGTGTGGTGCTCCCAGGACCTCTGTAGCCCTCCAAAAGAATCTGATAGCCGCCTCCTCTAGGGCACTCGTCCTACTGCCACTTTCTCTTTTCAGGGGGGGTGGAGGGACCTGCAGATCAGCCAGCCGGCTCGGCCCGGCCACCTCCTGGCTGAGACTTCCCTGTGTATGAAAAAGGGACATGGTTGTAATGTTTTGCATCATCAATCACAATCCTAAATTAGTACTCCAAACTAACATCTAGGTAACATCATTGATTGGACAAGCAGAAATATTTAGAGGAATGCTATACCTGGCTCAATCTGGGCTCCTCCACATGCGGCCTGGAAGGCCCAGGTTGGGCGTCAGAAGCCTCAGCCAGGGGGGAAGGAAGCGTGGAAGGAAGACTGGAGAGTGATGACCTGGGTTCAGTCTGGCCTGCCAGAAAGTGCAGCCTGTCGTAGTACAACATCCTGGGGACATAGATGTCACCTGCTGCTCCGGATCTCTGTGAATCCAGGACTTTCTTGCGCTCCCTCAGATATGTGCTCCTCAGGCCACCAATGAAAATCTTTAAATAAGTGATGTCTGCCGTGGGGATCACCTGCTTCACAATTTCACACAATTGCTCCAGTGCTGCCTTCCTCTTTGCTTGGTTCTTGAAATGGGGGTGGGTAATCTCCCACAGACAGGGCAGCTCACTTAGCATATCAATGAATAGTGACATGAAGTCAGTATCTCTCATTAAGATATCCATGTTCACTGCAAGACACAACACAAGACAAAGCCTAATGTCAGACAAAACTCTCCTAATCTTGTTACAATATAGGCCTCAATCTAGAAGCAGTATAGGCACAAGTTTGTCTCTTACCTTCGTTCTTACGATCGGCGCGTCCAATGCTCCTTCCTCCGCTCACAGATCGTACGTAATACGCACGCGTGTTACGCTTTATACACACTGCGCATGCGTGTAACTCCGCCCGCCCCTGACGTTCTTTCTAGTGTATTCCCCGCCCCTTTTCGTTCGGCGCAGTGGGTGAAGAGCATGATGGCAGAGTTACAGCAGGTGCATGCTAATTATAGCAACGAGGAGGAGGAGGAGGAAAGGCCGGATCCAGGCACGTCCCGATCCAGAAGGAGACGTTTTAAGGCCACAAATATGTCGTTTGGGGAGATGTTGGAGATGGTACACATCATGAGGAAGTCCGACTATGACGGAAAATATGGGCCTTACCCCAACCCCAACATCCGAAAGGCAAAAATCATTGGTAAAGTGGTCAGGAGTCTAGAGCGGAATTTCGGGGTACGAAGGTCTAAAGATCAGCTCAGGAAGCGGTGGTCGGACCTGAAGTTGAGAGAGCCAGAGCAGTACCGAAAGATCCGGAGAGTGCTGCAAAAAAGTAAGTAGTTGTGCTGTGTTCCTATTCTTTCTGTCTTTATTCCGTTCGTTCTGCTCCATATGCTTTTATTAATTGTAATGTTTAAAAGGGCAACTTTAATGTTCATGGGCCCATTATTCGTTCGTATCAAACATTTTTATTTCGGCCTCTAGAACACCATTGTTTAGGCCATATGCATTTTCACACATTTTTTGGGGCCTACTTGGATGCCAAAGATTTGTTTGTGTAGATGGGTTTGTTACTAGAATGAAATGACAACTAGATTGTGTGTAAAGAGAGGACACTGAGCAGCTGTTTTCACATCTGGACACTGGAGCACTAGTGTGGGACCCCAGAACACCATTTTTATTAGGGGGGCACACAGGTGCTCCAGTGTATACTATAGGGGGGGCTACATCTGTGAAGCTTGTACCAAACATGTAAAGTATTGCAGCTTGACAAAGGGCAATAAAAAAAATATACATCTTGGAACTCGGCTAAAATAGACAATTGTACCCCACTTCCAAGCAATGTTTCCTATTTCTAGTTCTGCCATCAAATATCTGTGTGCTAATTATACCATTTTTGTTTTACATAGGGGAGAAAAGACTCAGAGGACAGCCCTCATCCGAGGAGACCACAGACCCCCCACCTATGGAAGAAGGTGAAATACCCCCAAACGAAGAAGAAGAGCAGGAGGAAGAAGAAGACGTGGTGGAGATTGGCACCACAACAGGTGAGTGTCTGCGACTACAGGCTCAGGTAAAAGAGATGGATGGTGGCAGATTTTTGAGACCTTTTTTTTGTTCTTTATCTCTTTTTAGGTGATCGTGATGTGAGGGATCCTGAACACTTTACTTCAGAAAGTGCCCAGATACTTATCGGGGAGATCATGGGGTGTAATCTCCAATTGCAAAACATCCAGAACCAAATCAGTGATGTTATTAAAAAAAATAATAACATCATTGATGTTTTGGGGCGAATTTAAACCCCACAAAATCACCTGTTTTATTAATGTGGTCCAATCTTCCAAAAATTTTTAAAATGTTTAGAAAAGCCAAATTTGGAGGATGCACACAGTGTGCCAACATGTGCTATCTGCCATCACGGGAGATCAATGGACGCGTTTTGGGGGTGCAACACCTTCCTCAATTATAAAGTCGCATTGAGGAAAGGCTTTCTCCCCCAAAACACGTCCCTTGATCCCCCCTGATGGCAGATAGCACATGTTGCCATTCGTAAATTGGTGTGCATCTTCCAAATTTGGCTTTTCCAGGGGTGATTTCCCCCCATCTGAACGCTAGATCAAACCCAGTTCCTAAATACTGATGTCTGATCTAGCCTTCAGGTTTTGTAAGTTTTTTGGCTTTCTTGTTGGTTTTACACAGGCCTGTTTTATCTGAAATGGATATTTTGATTTTTCATAATGCTACTGCAAACATTGTTATACAACAAACATGTTGGTTTGTTTTAAAAACCTTTGGTAAATGCGCATGTGATTGTGCAGGTATAAAAAAGTGCCTTACTCAAGAATGTGTGGATTATTGTCTCAACACTACAACACTTTTGGGGTGATGTAATTGTTGTTTTATGCACAAATGGGGGTTATTTCCTAAGGGCAAATCCTCTTTGCACTACAAGTGCAGGTTCAGTGCAGTTGCAAGTGCACTTGTAGTGAAATGTGTTTTTGCATTTAGGAAGTACCAGCCAACACTGTTTTTTATAAGGTTACCCAATCACGACATTTTCTGCACTCAACACATTTCTGTCAGGGTCAGCTAAAACAAACACAAGCAGTAAATGTCCACCAAGAATTTCTTTTGGTTGTTTTTTATTTGAAAAAGGTGTCACAGATTGTCTGGCATATTGATAGCCCCCCTACCCGCAAAGAACTCCAGGTATCGTAACCGGACATCACGGGCATTCAGGGAGGGCAAGCCAGGACGGCCGCTTTCAAGTGCCGTCATTGTTGATGTATTTGGGATTCCGGCCTCAGGCCCAACTGAGCCAACATAGTTGGCTGAATGTTTTTGTAGAAAATTATGGAGAACACAGCAGGCAAGTATTATATGGTTCAGTTTATACTCCGCCATATGGATGGGTGTCATAAATAATCGGAACCGGCTGGCCAGGATTCCAAATGTGTTCTCCACCACTCTTCGGGCTCTGGCCAGCCGGTAATTAAAAACCCTCTGTTCCGGGGTGAGGGTCCTCATCGGGAATGGCCGCATCAGGTGGTCCCCCCAGCGCAAATGCTTCATCAGCAACGAACACAAATGGGAGACCTTCAACATTGTCCTCTGGAGGTGGCAAGTCCAAGCTGCCATTCTGGAGACGCCTGTAGAACTCCGTCTGGGCGATGACTCCACCATCGGACATCCGGCCATTCTTCCCCACGTCCACATACAAGAAGTCGTAATTAGCCGACACCACCGCCAACATCACTATACTATTAAACCCCTTGTAATTATAATAGTACGACCCCGAGTTGGGTGGTGGGACGATGTGGACGTGTTTCCCATCAATTGCCCCTCCGCAGTTAGGAAAGTCCCACCGCTGGGCAAAGTGGGAGGCCACAGTCTGCCATTCCTGTGGCGTGGAAGGAAACTGTTGAGGAAAAAACAATAAACATTACTATTTTTTCACAGAAACCTGGCAAGCAGATTAGACACAAACATTATGGGTCAACCTCCAGATAGCATTTATTAAGGGGAATTTAACAACAACAAAGTATAAGGTACACCTATCATATTCCCCCTCCCCCCCTCATGGGCCATTTCTAACATTATAGGGGGGAGGGGAACTCTTGGACAGGTAACCCTCTTCACTTCATTGAGAGATGAATGCCTAAATACAGGGTATTACTTGGAACAGCCCCTCCTTAGTTACACTATTGGCAGCCCACTGGACAGGTAAGAAGTGTCATAATACAAAGATATAAATACACACTGTACACATTTGAGCACATTTGGACATTCTGCTATTACCTATCAAGATCATAATAGGATACAAGAACTTTAAACAGTACCATTGGAAAGTATACAGGCAGGCCCTTGCACTACATGCTTTGGGGAATTAATCCATAAATCTGAGCACTAAAGAGATGGGTATAGTGTGTATGGGTTTGGCAAAGTCAGCAGATAGATGATTGAAGATAGAGAATTGGGATCAGCTGACTTAGCAGTTGGGGGAGGGAGGGTTACCAAAAATTTGGGGACACCACAAAAAAAAAGCCTCTGCCACTCTGCCTGAATTTAAATCAAAAATAACATTTCAAAACATTTTAGGGGGTGTTTGGGGTAAAGCACTACTATGGAGCTGATAAAATACATTGTTAAGTGACTACATGAGGTGAATATAGGGCAGGAGACACCATGCTGGGGAGGTTATTGAAGGGCAAATATGTATGAAGGACCTAAAATAATAATTACATAAAAATCCAGCATGCATGAGGACAAAGGGGACATTCACAGCATATTACAATCATGGTAATTATGGAATGAGGGAAGAAATACAATATATTATCAAACATTCAATACAATAAAATGTGATATAAAAGGATAAAAATCTTACCTTCATATACTCCTTCTGCAGGACCTGGATGATGGCAGAACAGGTCTCTGGGATAATGATACCCAGAGCCTGGGGGGAGATGCCTGTCGAGAACTTCAAGTCCTGCAGGCTTCTCCCTGTGGCCAAATACCGCAAGGTAGCGACCAACCTCTACTCCGGAGTGATGGCTTGCCTCATGCAGGTATCCTGCCTGCTGATATAGGGGGTCAGCGAAGCCAACAGACGGTGAAATACGGGGTTCGTCATCCTGAGAAAGTTCCTGAAATCATCAGGATTATTCTCACGGATCTCACGGAGCAAAGGCATATGACAGAACTGGTCACGCTGAAGCAACCAATTCTTGGTCCATGAACTCCTCCCCACCCTGTTCATGGACTGGACTTGTGTCAAGGTCAGGACCCCAACACCAAGCCCCTGCACAGCACGAACTCTACGAGGAGTACGCATACGAAACATGGCTAGAAAACGGTCGGCTGCTCAGAACGAAGTAACAGAACGCACTGAAGAACAGCAAGGCCTGTGAAGAGCGACCTGAAAAACAGCAACGAGCGGGCAAGATCGCACAGAAAACTCTGATACGAACTGACTGCACGCACTGAAGAGCAGATACAAACCCACAAGCACAAACTGAACGGCAGAAAACGATCTGAAAGCCACGAGTCTGAAAAAGCGCGAATCGTCTCTCACCAAACTTTTACTAACACGAGATTAGCAAAAGGAGCCCAAAGGGTGCCGCGCTTGGTTCTGAACTGGCCTTTTCTAGTCTCGTCGTACGTGCTTGACGTCACCGCGTTCTTGGCGATCGGAAATTCCGACAACTTTGTGCGACCGTGTGTAGGCAAAACAAGTTTGAGCCAACATCCGTCGGAAAAAATCCGAGGATTTTGTTGTCGGAATGTCCGAACAAAGTCCGACCGTGTGTACGGGGCATAACAGTACCTTTCACTGGAAACACCTGAACTGAATCATTTGGATGAGGGTCCATATACTTTTAGCCATAGTGTGTAGAGGTGTAGCACTACCCCAAAAGGTTCCGCTTGGTTTGATGGGTCCTCTGTTCTGCCATGACTCCTTAAAGTGCTCAGTCCCCACTCACACACCTGGTATAGATTGAAGGAGCTGACATCTGTGGAACTCAAATGTTAGTATGCTACTGCTCTATAACAGTACACAGAAAATAGTCCACAAGCAACTGGATGGGAGATTAAATCAATGTATTATGGCAGGGCAATTAAACAATGCATGAGTCAGTAATAAGACAACTGAACGCGTTTGAATAGGCTAGACCAAATAGGATATACACCAACCTATTCAATGACACTTAACTGACTGCAATAAAGCTAAACCCAAATTTCAACTGGCATACACAGTGAGAAATATAACTACATTAACCAACTCAAAGAGATGCCCTTGAGTGCACTCGGCTCACACAGACCTTTAATGGGTGGGGCATACGCATTCCTGACAAGGGGTACCCCTTAAGGTGGCTAAAAGTACCTGGCCTCTTATTGTCAGTATTAGCTAGCTATCATTGAGGCCTATCTGTAATGTGGTGCATGTGATGCTGTCCCCTTAAGACTGTACTCAATGGATGGCTGATGGGCTGTTAAGTAAGGAGGGGGCAGCCCCTTGGCATTAACTGTAGGCAGCAAGGGGCTAAGCTCAGTAGTTCCTCTAAACAGTCCCGGTATGCAACAGGTCTGGTCCCAGTCTGCTTGGTGATCGGTTGTCCCAGAAAGTTCAGTCCTCAGGATCAGTCCTCTTGAACCTGTCTTCACAATCTCAGTATCTGAGCTTTGATTCTCACAAGTGTAGGCACGCACAGTAACGGGCCTCTCCAGCTCTGGTCTCCAGCATGAGGGAACTCTCACAATCTCTCTCTCTCAGTGGGGGACCCAGACAGCAACAGCTCTGCAATCACTGACTCCCCACACTGGACTGCCTGGATCTATGCAGAATTGCCAGAGAAACGTTCTGACTTTCCTCTCTATGGTGCAAAGCCTTGCACCGTTTGTACCGCAGAATCAAATAAGGGAGACTGCAAAGGCATACTAGCGCTAAATTACTCTGCTCCTCCTACCTGCCAGTGCTATAGAAAGGCATTCCAGAGCACGCTTCAGCATGGGAGAGCCTTAGTGGAACTAGAAGGCATTTATTAGGACAAGGAGAGGGGTTTGTGTGCAGAAAGCCCTGGACTAGGAAGTTGGGGTAGGTATGCCAAAGGATTGGGGGGCCTGGGGGGTGCAGAGAAAGCCCCGGACTGGGGGGGCAGAGGAGGCCCTGAGCTGGGGGGGTGCAGTGGAGACCCTGGGCTAAGGGGGGTGCGGAGGAGGCCCTGGACTGGGTTGGTTCAGAGGAGGCCCTGGACTGGGGGGTGCAGTGGGGCCGGGGGGGGTGCAGAGGAGGCCCTGGCCTGAGGGGGCACAGAGAAGACCCTGGACTTGGGCTGGGTGGGTGAAGAGGAGGCCCTGCACTGGGTGAGTGCAGAAGAGGCGCTGCAGTGGGGGGGCGGTTGCAGAGGAGGCCCTGGACTTGAAAAAGGTTGGTATGGCAAATACCCTAGATTAGGAGGGGAGTGCACAGGAGGCCCTGGACTGGGAGGTGCAGAGGAGGCCCTGGACTAACAGGGGAGTGCAAAGGAGGCCTTGAACTAGGGAATGCAGAGGAGTCCCTGGACTAGTAGGGGAGTACACAGGAGGCCCTGGACTTGGGGGGGAGGGTGCAGAGGAGGCCCTGGACTGGGTGATGCAGAAGAGGCCCTGGACTGGGGTGTAGAGGAGGCCCTGGACTTGAAAAGTGGTGTTGGTGTGGCAAAGGATCTGGATTCAGGGGGGATTCAGAAGGCAGGGTGCAGAGCAGGCTCTGAACTTGGGGTGGCTGTAGAGGAGGCCTTGGACACACGGGTTGGGAGGTACAGAGGAAGCCCTGGACTGGGGGGGAGTTGCAGAAGAGGCCCTTTACTAGGAAATGGTGGTTGATGTAGCAACGGCCTCTGAATGGGGTGGGGGTTGGGGGGTTACAAGGGAGATACTGAACTAGGTGAGGGGGTGCCTTGAGGTCCCAGATTAGGAGAGGGGGTGTCTGGAGGTCCTGGACTAGGACAGCAGGTGTCTGGAGGCCCTGAACTATGAGAGGGGGATAGTGGAAGTCCTCTGGACTAGAAAGAGGTTGCATGAAGGACCTGCCAGCTTCAGGGAGAAAGAGACTGGATCTAAAGCCTGGGCTGAGGAATAGCCTGCCCAGGCCCTGGAGGGTGAATTCACAACATAAATAGGGACATTAATCAATTGTCGCAAGTAATGCCAAACAGGAGCAGAGAGACAGGTCATGTGATAGAGTTATTGCTTGCTTGTCTGTACTTCTGTGGATCACACTGTGACACGTTTTCAGCTGACAGCGGGCTGTCGTCACAGAGCCAGTGCAGGCTGGAGAAAGATTGCAATATGGTTGGGATCCATCCGCTCACATGCCTGGACTGGCACCCAACTCAGCCTGAGCTGGCCGCTCCTGCCCCTCCACAGCCCAGTGCTTCAGTGAGCATTGGTGGGGGGTCAGAGCAGAGAGCCAGAGACTGAAAGTCACTAGCTCTCTGCTCAGGGAGCACTGAGAACTGAGTGATCGTCGGTGTTACTGGGTTCTCAGCCTCAGAGCCGACAGGGGGACAGATGCAGCATCCACCTACATGAGTATGATTTAAAAAAAAAAATTCCCTTACTCAACATTTTTTTTTTCTGCTATCTGGCCCACATGACAATTAAGCCTCATTCACATAGAGCATATGCGTCCATGCCCAGTGTGGTAGTCGTGTACTGCGTGGGGATACTTGGTGTACTGTGCATCCCAGTGCAGGCAGTCCAGTCAAAGTCAATTGGGACACAGTAGCGGCATGGACAAAGTTGCATGTCAAAAACTGACACGCAGACAGGAAGGGATGCATGTATCCGAACGCACAGTGTCTGTGTAGCGGTGTAGTTGCCACTAGTAACAAACGTCCACCATATCACCCTGCTGCCAGACTCCCATATATCACTTGCAGAGACAATGAACAGTCCTTTGCTGGTTTTGTTTTTGTTTATTGGGGGGTACAACTTGGTTGGGGAAAGGGTGTATATGGGATACCCATAGAATAATTCACTTTGCCATCATATTTAGAGATTTGTTAACAGATTAGCACATAGTTTGAGTCTGAAGGGTTGATGTACACGTTTTAACAATTACAGTCTTTCCCTGCATCACCATGCAGACTATTGCTCCTCCTCTGTTTAACTCCCGCAGACTTCTAGAACTTCCTCACCCATGACCGTGTAAGGATGAGGACATCACTCTTGACCATGTAAGGGTGATGCTCTCAGAAATCCTTTCCTTCTGCAGAAATTATTCTGTAGTTATTAGTGTAATGTCACATCTTCTTTAAGCAAAAATGACCCACTCTGAATAGTTCCTCATGCAGACTCTGGTTTCTCGCTGCTACTAGGCCAGAGGCCTGCAGTACCTCTTCCCGGAGGCCTAGTAGTTTAAAAGCACATGCTGACCGTGTAATGATGAGGACTTCACTAATGACTGTGTAGAAGTGAAGTTCCCTCACAGACTTCCTGGCACACCCAGGAATCCATTGTGGTACACTCACCGACCTTTCTCTGCCCCGAGTCCGAGTCGAGTTGATGGAGAACTTAACCGGACCATACGTTTTGACAGCTTCACCTGCCCCTCTGCTCCAGGAATTCTTCATTAATGACTGTGTAAAGATGAGGACATTGCCAATGACCGTGTAGAGGCAAAGTTCCTTCGCAGTTCTCCCCGGGCCTCCTCCTGCAATCAGCGCACCCCCTCCCCCCCAGATGGGGGTGCCCTCCTGCTGCTGTCTAGTATTCCATTCTCTGCGTCACCCGGCCGACAACTTCTCCCAGTGGCATGTTACCTCAGCTTATATAGGAGGCCCGCCCCCTGCCAATACCAGTTGGGGATTGGTCAGGGCTCCCACATGAGCTGCCTGCCACTCCAGTTCTAGCCCTGCCCCTCTTCCAGAACATTCTCCCTGGAAGCAGGAGAGGCGCCTAAGAACTAGAGCATAGGTGGCCACACCCACCGCTACACTAACCACTCCCTGCCCCCAGATCAAAACAGACAGGCCTAGCTCAAAGCATAGGCCTGCCTAAATTTACCTGTGCTGACAGACTATCTAGTAAAAATCCTATACGAGCACCTACCTATTGGTAGAGGGTGCTACATCTACATTAAGATCTGTGCACCCACTTCTATAGGTGAAGCTCTCTGGTGGATGCAGATGCAGCAAAAAGTATCTCAGCATACAGGACCTGTCTTAGCACCTGTCTGAATGAGCCCTTAGGGGAATTTATCAAAACTAGAGACAGAATCTGGAGCAGCTATGCATGGCAACCAATCAGCTCATAGCTTTCATTTTCAAAGCTGAACAAGCTGGAGATATAATCTGATTGGTTGCCATGTGCAGCTGTTCCAGATTCTGACTGCACCAGTTTTGATAAATTCCTCACACTGTGTTTTACATTTCTTACTCCTGACTACTGCATTCTAAGTACAGCACATTCTTTGTTAAAGTGATTGTAAAGGCACAAAGTTTTTTACCTTCATGCATTCTATGCATGAAGGTAAAAAATCTTCTGTGTGCAGCAGCCTCCCCAGCCCCTCCTAATACTTACCTGAGCCCCCTCTCAATCCAGTGATGTCCACGAGTGCCTTGGCTCTCCAGTAACTCGCACTCCTGATTGGCTTTTGGCAGCATTTAGATTTTGGTTGCAACATGACAAAATGTGAAAAATTTCAAACGGTATGAATACTTTTTAAAGGCACTGTAGACACAAGTCCGTTTACATCCAGCCAAGCATAGGGCCATCACTGCACTGCTGCAATCCACTGACAAAATGCAGACCGAAACTGAACAAGTACATACCCAACTTTTTGAGATGGAAATGAGGGACACCTATCAGCAAAAGTATGTAGGCATAGAACACACACCCTTGCCATGCCCCCTTAAAGGAGAATTGTACAAAAAAAACAAGATTGGTTAAACCCACAAGTGCTTTTTTACCACTACTATTCCTTTATATTGGCTTTTGGAATTTACAAATGCAGCAATTTAGAAATCAGATGAAAGGTTTAGTGCTGGAAAACACTTTTTGATAAAAAGTGCATTTTATATACAACTATATAGATCAGACCAAAATGAGGGACAAATGAGGAGGAATGAGGGACAGAGGGACATTGCTACAAATCAGGGACAGTCCCTCGAAATCAGGGACAGTTGAGAGCTATGCAAGTAGGGATATCACAAATAGGCCATCGATCCCCTTCAGCTGACAGATCCCCTGCTGAACGGGACAGATCAATATCATGTGAAAGGGGCCATAAAAGGAAGGTGATCTGCTTTCTGAAGACGCCTTTTTTTATTAAAAATTAGTCCTCCCAAAATGTTAATTGCAGTAAACAATTAGTAAAACACCATGCTCATTACATTCTACTGCAAAAAAAAAAAGGCAAAACGCATGCAAGAAGAGGAAAGCCTGTGCAAGTGATCCGCAGCTCTGGAAATAAAGGGAGAGCTGACAGATTTGCTCCTGCTGATGACTTTGTGTCTTGTCTCCTCAGAACCAAATTACACTCACTGCACAATTATCCAGAGCGTGTTATTGGATTACCAACCAACTGACACTATTAGCTGCTGAATATTAAAAACGTGACTTATGCTTCCTGCCTGTGTTAATGAGCAAACAAAGCTATCGCTTCCCATGCAGTACAGCGAGTCAGTAATTGCTGAAATATGCACCGAGAGGACTAAACAACTCCCTCATTGTGGAGTGACCTCCGTCCTGCAGGGTGCCTCTTCCACTAACTTTGCCAAGGAAACACAGCGCAATGCCTTTCATATCCTGGCGAGGGTGAAATTATATTTAGAAATTAGATTAGCTAGTTCCAACTCTTGTCGGAATATCTTCTGATCCGCCTCATTTTAGGCTGTTCTTAACAAGAACAAAACAAAAACAAAAAAAACCTTCATTCCATTTTGCATACTTAATTTTTGCCACTATAAATTTGCTACAGTGGTCCTAATGCCCTGTACACGCGATCGGACATTGATCGAACATTCCGACAACAAAATCCATGGATTTTTTCCGACGGATGTTGGCTCAAACTTGTCTTACATACACACGGTCGCACAAAGTTGTCGGAAAATCCGATCGTTCTGAACGCGGTGACGTAAAACACGTACGTCGGGACTATAAATGGGTGTGCTTAACTGAGAGAGCCCCTACCCCCTTCCCAAAGACTCCTAGGATGTATGACATCTGAAAAACAGATAGCAGCTGAAAAAAATAATATATAGTAATTAATAGACCCTCCTATCTATTTACTAATGCTAGCAGCATAAGGATTAGTTAATGCTGACAGGGTTTACTTCTGCTTTAACTAAGGGCTAATAGGGGAATCAATAGGAATGCGTTTTATTTATTCTTTCGTCGGATTTGTGTACACACGATCGGAATTTAATTTTGTTGTTGGAAAATTTTATATCCCGCTCTCAAACTTTGTGTGTCGGAAATTCCGACGGAAAAAGTCCGATGGAGCCCACACACGATCGGAATTTCCGACAACACAATCCGATCGCACGTTTTCCGTCGGAAAATCCGACCATGTGTACAGGGCATTAGAGGGAACCTGTCATGAGAGAAACATGGATGTTGCCATCGTTGCTTTGTCTTTTGTCTGTCTTATAGCCAACTGCCTGGCTATAATCTTCATCCTGATGCTTCAGAACTCAATACTTTAATCACTGACCTAGAGCAAGAATGCAGATGGGGACCTTTGACCTTCACCTTTTCTGTCCTGCATGCTTATTGTGGATTACAGTGATATTAGGAGGGGGTTATGTTGCTTTCTATGGTATTCAGATCCACATTTTTCTTCTTGTTTGTAAAGAATGTCACTAGGGGAAATGTCTGCCTAGTAATGTTAGGGATAAGCACCCCACCGCTGAACCCATGCATTTTTATTTTTATATATAATAAACCAGCATTTTTTTATTCATTTTAGCTGGTAAGATTAATATTTACCGGTATGCTGCATCTTCATGTTTTAAAGTTTGCCTTTCTTGCTGGTTCTTATGGATCCTCTTGTTTGTACACATTTACGGGAGAAGAATACAGGCCAACACCAGGATGTTGTCTGTGCCAAAACACACATGCAACCAGAGAACACTGGAAATAATATGACACACCTTTGCTCCTCCTCCTCAATGTGATTGACAGCAGCTCATATGGGGCATGCATGCACAACGAGAGTATGAATTATGGGATATGTAGTCCCAATTTTTTTGAATAAAGTTATTAGTGCACACTCCTCAGCAGGATATTTACAAAAGTGGTGCAGAGGAATCTGAAGGACTTTAGTGTTACAGCTAGCATGCCAGCATAACAGATGGTCAACTAGCATTTCCAGGAGAGCAACTTTTCATCTCCCTTGCCCATTATATATTTAGTTATCTTCACTCCCCCACTGCTCTGTTTGGTGCTGGGAGTTGAAGGAAATAGCAGTACTTCCAGGTATGAATGAGCATGTGACTCACTCCATTAAAAGGTACTGGCCCTTTCAGCAACTTTTAGCCTATACAAGGCGTGTAAGTATATGTATATGACCCATCCCTCCCCCCATATACAAAAATAAATAAAAAGTTCCAACTGGAGTTGGGTTTTAAGTACAACCAGCAAAACTGGATGCATCTAGCGACCATGATAAGTTCCTATTTTAAAAGAAAAATTTTTAGTGAGGTAAGAGTTCTTCTTTATAGGCATTGTTGTATAAAGTGTGTTTCAAGACAAAGGAGTTCAGAGTCTGCAGAGTTTTGGCCGCTCCCCATATGGTGTTTAAAGCGTTAACTCCGAAAGTCTGAGGCAATTAAAACTGGCTGCCGTGCTGCCAAATAAATCGTATTAGTTGGGTCTTACGGGAGGATTAATGCAGCCATCCCAAGAGGAGCGGAAAGACGCTGATAAAATCCATCCAATGATAGCTACTGATGGGAAGGAGACGAGCAGCGGTTTCTGCTTAATTAGGTTACCTTTTTTTATTTTCCTATAGACTCATTTTACCGGATCCTGTTGGGAACCGCCGGGAGATGCAGTGCCAGCAATCTGGACGGTATCTGCTTTCAGACACTGTTGAGCTAACTTGCTCAATACCTCAAGTCCCCGAGCCTGAGTATCAGAGTGTAAAAGAACGGCCACTGGAACGTAAAGCCGCTGTTTTGATCCCTTCTAGGAAATGCGCCTTGAATAATCGCCTCATTCATGACTCATTCAGCATACTGGCTATTCTAAACTGGAAGCTTTCTGTAGATTCTAATAGAAGAGCTGCTTAGAACTCCAAATACAACTCCAAATTCTAGGGCTTTTTTTCAGCAGGAAAACGGGGGAACACTGCACCTCCAGCACTGAATGTTTGTAATGGCAAGGGGTACTGGAGAGTCTATGGTGCTGGCTGCTGGGGGATCTATTGTAACTGGTGGAGACCTATTGTTGCTAGGGGGTCTATTGTATGTTGCTCAGGGGTCAGATGTGGTTGGGAGGGATCTACTGTTGATGGAGAGGTCTATTGCTGCTTGCTGCTGGAAGATCTGATGTTGCTGCTGGGGGTCTATTGTTAGAGAAAAGATGGAGGGAAACCCTGGTGCCACACATCCACAAGGTTGTGTGATGGTGAAAGAGACAACCTCAGCATGAGTTCCCACCAGCCCACACTCCCAACACATTTCACTCTGCCCCGAGAGCTTAGTCATGGCTCCTTGGGGATTCCCTCCTTCTTTTCTCTAGTGATCACGGGAGCTGGGACGAGCTCCATTCCCTCGCCAGCACTCCCATAGCAGCAGACTCAGAACCATCTACATTACTTCCAAGACTGAAAAACAAGCCTGGGCAGCACATCAATCTACCGTGGGTCACAGGGGGTCTATTGTTGCTGGGGTGGTATTTTGCAATAGGGGGCCCATTTTTGCTGGGTGGGTAAAATGTTGTGTGAATGACCTATTGCTGGGGGAGATCTGTTGTTTCTGGGGTGGAATATAATGTTGCTTGGGTGGGGATTTTTGTTGCTAGGGGGATATACTGTTGCTGGGCTGGGGTCTATGGCTGCTGGGGTAGGGTCTTTTGTTGCTAGGGGGATATATTGTTGCTGAGATGGGGTCTATTGTTGCTGGGGGGGGGGTTCTAGTGTGGCTGCAATGGGGTGTAAAGTTTCTGGCTGCAGGGGATTGATTTTACTGCTTTTTTTGTTATCATTTGGAAACTGCATACAAATTGCTTAACACGACAAAATAATACTTGGTTCTGGATTCTCTAAAAGGGGTGTTACTGGGAGATGGGTTGGGGTGGAACCAAGGGATGGTAGGTAGGGTGCGGAGACAAGGGGTGATTCAAAATGGGGAGTTTCTGTACCTATTCTCTGAGAAAAAAAGCCCTGAATAATTCATGCCAGTTTCTGAAGCAGGGGGCTGCTATTATGCAAATTAGCCAACTTTCTAAACCAGACAACCTGAATTATTTGCTGTCTGTGGCTGCTCCACTATATGGGTGATTGGGAGCTATGCTGTGTCTTTAACCTGCCGCTATTACATACAGACAACTGTGTTGCTTAAGTAGAACTAATCGGGGTGCAGAGCCCACCCTTTTCGAAGCCTCCAGCTCTAATTTATTGTATTTATTTATTTATTTCAGGTACTTATATAGCGCCATCAATTTATGCAGCGCTTTACATATACATTATACATTCACATCAGTCCCTACACCCTCAAGGAGCTTACAATCTAAGATCCCTAATTCACATTCATACATACTAGGGCCAATTTAGACAGGATCCAATTAACCTACCAGCATGTCTTTGGAGTGTGGGAGGAAACCGGAGTATCCGGAGTACCCGGAGGAAACCCACGCAGGTACAGGGAGAACATGCAAACTCCAGGCAGGTAGTGTCGTGGTCTGGACTCAAACCAGCGACCCTTTTTACTGCTAGGCAAGAGTGCTACCCACTATACCACTGTGCTGCCCTACTAATCATGTACTTCTGAAAAAAAACCATTGTAATCCATGTGTCCGGCGCCCTGCATGTAAATTAGGGGCCGAAGGCATTGATTAGCGGAACAGCACCCCTAATGGACGGGCCGCCACTGGTACTAATGTTAGCAGCATAAGGTTTAATTATACTTTAAAAGGAGTTATTTTTATTTAACCCATCACTTCACACAAAAAAGACTTCTAAAGTCTAACCATGGGAATGGGATATCCAACAAGCTGGTATACTGTAGGTGTGATCATCAAATTCCAAAAGAATGGGCGTTATTATAGAGTGGCCCCCCAATCCTTCCTATGTGGCTATAATGGCCTCCACTCTTCTGGGAAGGCATTCCAAAAGATTGTGGAGTGTATATGTGGGTGTAGCCAAGGTCAGCTATTATGCTTATAAGTTAGAGACATTTTCTGTGTTGTTAATGTGGAATTGGCTCCCTCTAGTGTTTGCTGGACACTATGTGTGAATTTCCTCTCTTCCTGTGTGAGGATGTAGAGCAAAGCATCATGGGACATGTAGTTCAGAATGCTGAAGTGACTCTGCCAGCAGGACTGATCTGAACTACAAGGACCAGAATGCTGAGTGCACAGAACAGACTGCTAGGAGAGGATATAAAAATGGATGGCGCAGCCTAGATCAGCCTCTTTGGATGCTGTTTTGACTCTGCCAGCAGGAGGTCTGTATGACAGGGAGTTTGCTGATAATTTGTGGCCTACACAGCGGGGAGCTGGACAGCTATACCCAGAGGGATCTCTGCGGACAGCATCGCTTCTTCAGTGCAGGTGTTTCAGGCCATCCAGAGGCGCCTGCAATTCAGATTCCAGTGAGCTGCAGTGTGGCGCGGCGGACGCCATTTTACAGAGCAAAGACACAGAGAGAGAGTTCATCATCTGCATGGTTATCTAATCCATCTGAGATTTGGAGTGGTGAGCAGGCATAACCCTTGTTATAGTTAAGGACACTGCTGTTAAACACCCACACAGTTTAGCTGGTGGTACTTGTAGTCCCACAGAAGTTAAACCCTCAATTATAACGGACACAGCAAGCAGATGCCTATGCTCAGTACACATTACTGATTTCAGTAGCTACATCAGATGACATCTTTAGAATTAGAAAAGAAGGAAGTTATACTACTACCAGGATAAATTACAGCTTTGCTAACTTTGCCACGCCTTGCCATTTTGGATTACTTTATTTACAATATAAAAGAGGCTAGCTGAAGATATCTGAATTTCAAGGAACACCCTTTCTCACCTTTTTATAATTATCTCTCCTCACCTGCTCTAATTGGATTAAACTGCTAGAGTCCTATTGAATATAATATTGTTTATACTGTTTTTCATATTGTGCAGGATTTTCTGGCCTGTGAATTGAGGAGGCAGAAGGGAGAAATCTGACACATAAGATATTGTGCTAAGTGTCTACTCTCCTGTTAACCTGTTCGCATAGGTCCCTGTATTGAGTTAATATTTGTGTTCATTCACAATCAAAGGGACACTAAAGGTTCAGTTTTTATTTTTTAAAACAAACATATCATACTTACCTCCAATGTGCAGTTCATTTTGCACAGAGTGGCCCTGAACATCCTCTTTTGGGGTCCCACGGCGGCTGTCTCGGCTCCTCCCGCAATAGATAACCCCCTCTGGGAAGCTCTTTCCCCGGGGGGTCACCTTGTGGGCGCACTCCCGTGTTATACACTCAGCGTGCATAGCCGCCGAGTGTATGACTCGGCCCCGCCCTCCCGCAGCTGCGTCACTGGATTTGATTGACAGCAGCTGGAGCCAATGGCTGCGCTGCTATCAATCTATCAAATGAGGAGCCGATCATCCATGCAGAAAACGACGCAGGATCGCACCCACGGAGATTCGGGGCGCAGGTAAGTGAAACGGAGGGTCGGGGGGGGGGAGAGTGCAAGGTGTTTTTTCACCTTAATGCATAGGATGCATTAAGGTGAAAAACATGAAGCAATACAAACCCTTTAACAAAACTTTACACCAATATATTGTGTTTACTAGATGAGCTTGAGCTAAAGGGCGGCGTATACAGGAATGTTTCTACTATTGACAAAGTTGATATACATATGTATCTTGTGTTTTGATACTACAGTAAACATATTTGAACTGTTTCTTTAAGATTGTGTTAGTCTCTATTTACTACCACAGCTGGTGGCATGATGGAACCCAGGGAGTCAGAGGTAAGAGAGGATTTGCAGAGTCAAGGTAATCAGTGGAGTACAGAGTCTATTAGCAGCCCTTACGGGGATATCCCTACATGGGATTTTGTGCCTATTCAACCAAAAGAGCATCTGTGAGATCAGGTACTGATGTTGGATGATCTCGCAATCGGTGCTGCAATTCACTATAAACTTGTCCAGTAGATGTCCAACAAGCTCATTTAGCTGTGATGGTCAGGTGTCTACAAATGCTTGCTATATAGTATAAATTCATTAGTTTTAGGTTTACCAATGTACTGTACTGCATGTATTTAAAGTTGTTCTAAAGGCAGAAGTTTTTTTTATCTTAATACATTCTATGCATTAAGGTAAAAAAGCCTTCTGTGTGCAGCAGCCCCCCTATAAAACTTACCTGAGCCCCATCTCTATCCAGCGATGTTGCATGAGAATCTTGGCTGCCCGGGACTCTCCCTTCTCATTGGCTGAGACAGCAGCGGGCGCCATTGGTCAAAGACAGTGGAGCCAATGAGGAGAGAGAGGGGCGGGGCCAAGCCGAGGCTGTGTGTCTGAATAGACACACAGAGCAGTGGCTCGGCTCGGGTGCCCCCATAGCAAGCTGCTTGCTGCCCCCCACTCCAGGAGCACTGGCGTGAGAACCAAGAAGAGAAGGATCTGGGCTGCTCTGTGCAAAACCACTGCACAGAGGAGGTAAGTATGACATGTTTTCATTTTTAACAAAAACAAGCCTTTAATATCACTTTAATTAGAACTCTGGCCAAAAAAGATAACAATATATAGCCCATTAAAAGATAAAATGGCAAAACCAACTTTTGCTGCACTGATTACCTTAAATCTAGAGATTTCCCCTTGCACTACTATTTTCTGTACCTAGATTTTCTTAATCTGATGGCTAGCATCATCCAACCCTCTACATGTGAGTACAGGTCATTCTGGACTTGTCCAGTTGTAACTGGGCAATTAAAAGAGACGCAGTACAGTGGTGAGCTCCTCACTCTGTCACTCTGCCCTCTCCTCCTACCAGCATGACTCTTTCTTGTCAGCACATAAACTGATTGGCTCCTTGTGCGGTTTCTTTTTCTCACACTCCAGCCCTGCTGTCCAGGGACTGCAAGAGGCTGATACCAGGTCCAATTTATGTACTTACACTGCTTGTATTTAAAAATACACTTAAAGTGACATTTGTATACAGAGATATATAAAAAAAACATTATAAATACCTTTTTTTCCCCATTTTTATAAGTGATCACATTCCCTCTGTTCTCAGCTTCATAAGAGCTGGGGGGAGGAGAAGCAACAGCACGCTGATCTTCCCAGTGAATGGCTGTGCGGGGGGGGAGGGGCAGTCAGGACAAGTCTGATCATTGGAGGAGTGCAGGCTGAGTTCCAAACATAGCTAGAGAACTGACCATGGTGTGTTCTCCTGCTTAGTGTGGTCAGTTTTTAATAGGAAAGCAGAGGGACTGACAGGTACACCAGGGATTTCACACAAAGGAAGCAATACAAAGAGAACAGGATACATTCTCATACATGTATACATGTACATGGTACAGCAGGCACATATCAGGAATATGAAATGTTGGGTTTATATACTCTTTGATGATGTATTCCTGATTACAGAGACGCATTCATTTATTACTTATATATTCATTTAGAGTTGATTGCTTTAAGGGCTATATCCAGATGACCTTGATATTTTCCTTTTTCTTTTTATTATTATTATTATTAATATTGTTATTATACCGTTTTTATATAGCCAACAATTTGTGGAGCACTTTACATTCTATTTTCTTCTTCTATTCTGTTTTCTTACTTTAACATAATAAGCAAATAGAAGGAAATCACAGAAAGCTAATATATGTTTTTCTAATGGCTAATCATAGAGGCCCCGATCAGAGCAGCTTTAATAACATCCACTCAAAATATGACTTTATAGCTTTGTTATGTTTACATCTGCCTGGCTGACTCATCACTTTCATTATTTTCTCCAATCAATTGTGCAGCTCCGGTCTTACATTTTATTTAAAGAGTACTTTTAAAGAAACCACTTATTGGGCACTTCACTACCTGGCTGAGCCGACTTCCTCTAATGTGTCCCCTGTTCGTCCCCCCTGCCGCCCCCCCTCCCTCCTCATCAGTCAAACTCTTTCCCCTATGCTGTTTCCAATTTTAATTATCTTCAGTAATTACTGGACTCTCATCTACTAATGACAGCATCTTTAAGGAGACCCCTGAAGACCCGACTTTATTACTTCCTATGTAGCGTACTGATGGATGTGATTGCTGTTACTGTTTTTTCCTGTTTCTGAACGCGGAAACCATAGAGAGCCAAAAATAGTGTTGAAGCTGTCAAAAAGCTGGTACAAGAGAACAAATAGACCCCTTACTGCGGCGGCTGGTCGGGAAGGGGCTAAGTTTAAATCAGCTAAATCAGTCAGATGTATGTACACAAAAGGTGTGCAAAGCAGGGTTTGCCAACCTCCTGAAGTGAAATTTACTGACACAAGACCATAAATTTACTGACTGAGCCACATTTTTTACTGGCATGACACACAAAATATACTGACAGTTTAAGAAATGTGCCAAAATGACAGTTTTGCGATTAGCAATGTACTTAAAGTATAATAAAAGGCTAAAACATATTTGAGTTCCCTTTTACATCACAGTCCACAAAGTTCTCCCTAACATCAGAGTCCACAGGGTTCCCCTTTAAAGTGTAAACCGGAACGCTGCGGAACCTGATGTAAAGGGGGACACTGTGAGGCCTGATGGGGAATGTTGCTGCACTTGATGTAAAGGGGAACTCTGATGTAGGGGTCTCTGGTCACAAGAGCCCATACCTTCCAGCTTTCTGAGATGGGAATGAGAGACACCTACTAGGTATGTATGTAGGCATAGGACACACCTCCTGCCATTCCCCCCTAAAGGAGAAAAAAATTATTGATTAAACCCATAAGTGCTTTTTTTTACCACCACTATTCCTTTATACTGGCTTTGGATTGTACAAATGCAGCAATTTAGAGATTGGGTGAAAGGTTTAGCAGTGATGTAAAGGGGAACACTCTGGAACATGATGTAAGGGGAAATGCTGCAGACTCTGGTGTAAAGGGGAACTCTGATGTAAGGTGGTCTCTGGTCACCAGAACCCCCCCCCCCCCCTTTACATCAGACTGCAGTGTTACCCTTTACATATTACATATCCTGGACTCTGAACTCTCCTTTCAGCCCCACATTAAATCACTTTCCAAAGCTTGCTGCCTCAACCTCCACAACATCTCTAAACTACGTCCCTTTCTAACCAATGAAACCACAAAGCTCCTGATTCACTCCCTGGTTATCTCTCGCCTCGACTACTGCAACTCCCTCCTCATTGGCTTACCTTTTAAATAGACTATCCCCCTTTCAGTCCATCATGAATGCTGCTGCCAGACTCATCCACCTTTACAAACCGCTCAGTGTCTGCTACCCCTCTCTGCCAATCCCTCCATTGGCTGCCACTTGCCCAACAAATTAAATTCAAATAACTAACATTAAGTTACAAAGACAGCCACAACTCTGCCCCCAGCTACATCACTAGCCTAGTCTCAAAATACCAACCTAATCGCCCTCTTCGTTCCTCCCAAGACCTCCTGCTCTCTACCTCCCTCATCACCACCTCCCATATCCGATTTATCCACTTTTTGGGTGATCCCTGAAAACTTTCCTCTTCAGGGAAGCCTATCCTGCCTCCATCTAACAACTGCACTATTTTCTCCATTAGCTCATCCCCCACAGCTATTACCCTTTTGTATAACTTGACCCTCCCTCCTAGATTGTAAGCTCCAACGAGCAGGGCCCTCTGATTCCCCCCTGAATTGATTGTATTGTAATAGTACTGTCTGCCCTAATGTTGTAAAGTGCTGCATAAACTGTTGGCGCTATATAAATCCTGTATGATAATAATAATACATCAGACTTCCCCTTTATATTGGTGTCTGCAGAGTTCCCCCTTGCACTGTAAGGGGGAATCCTACAGACTTTGATGTAAAGGGGAACTATAAGGACTGAATTTAAGGGGGAATGCTGGGAACTCTAATGTGGGAAGGACTCTCGTGACCACAGACCGCCTTGCACAGAGAGAATACACAAAGGTAAGGGGGGTTACTGATAAAAGGGGGACCTTTAGATCAGTGTCCTCCCTTACCTTAGTGTGTTATTCACTCTCCCATACATCATTAACCCCCCCCACACGCAAACTTTGTGTGGCCTGGCTAACTGGGAGCTGACCTGACCTCCAGGTTCCTTTATTGCTTGCTTGGGTGCAGCAGGGGTAGGCAGTCAGACATGGTCCAAACAGTGCGGGCCCTCATCACCTCTGTTGAGTCTGTCCTCTTCTCCTCCAGAGTCCTCCAATCACACAGACCGTCCCGACTCGCAGTGGGGGGGCTCTCTCGCTCCCGAGTCCCAGCTTCCACTTCAGTCCTGTTGTGTGATTCATAAAAGGCGCCATCCCACATGCCTGTTCCCCAGGCTGAGCCCACCCAGGCCAGTTTGTGCAGTTCCAAAGTCGGCTGAAAGCCATTTTTACCTGTCGGACATTTATGGACAGCTTGTAAATTGGCCGATATTTACAAACTGTCCGTAAATTTGCAGATGGTTGGCAAGCTTGGTGCAAAGTCTTATAGTTTGTTTTCTTTAGAAAGCAGCCACATCCTGAGTAGAAAAGCATGTCTCCTGCCAGCATGCTGCAGAGAAGGAACCTTCCTCTTTGTGTGGAAGCAGTGGCCCCTCTGCAGAAGTCCAACACACCCCTGCTAAATCAGACCTATAGATTTGCAATCCACAAATCTCATGTTCTTTGCTGACTAGAGAGCTCTAGCCGTGATTCTGAGATTTCGAAAACATTTTGATTGGCCAGATAGTCAGTCCAGTGGCCAACTAAAGAGGCTTTCATGGCAGGTTGACAACGTTGTTGCTAATTGCAAGGCAGTGGCTTAATGTTGCCAGTTTGAAACTAGAAATGCTATTACTGTCAGGATTCAAGTTAAAGCGGAGTTCCATCCAAAAGTGGAAGTTCCGTTTTAAGCACCCCTCACCCCCTTCTATGCCACATTTGGCATGTCATTTTTTTTTGGGTGGGGAGCAGGTACCTAGTTTTGACAGGCACCCCGCTCTCACTTCCACTCGGACCGCCTAGGTGACTCAAGCGGAAGTTCTCCTCCCTCCCTACAATCTTATGGGACACGTCACAGGTCCCAGAAGAATACCTGGCCATTAAGGAGGCGCAGCGCAACTTGTGAAACCGCAAGCTGTCACAGCCGGGTGTCCACACTTGTAATGTTGGTGCCGGGGAGAGGCGAGGGGGGTTCAGGAGGCCGCATCGCTGGATCGTGTGACAGGTGAATGAATGTGTTTATTAAAAGTCACCACCCACACTTTTTGTAGCTGCTGACTTTTAATAAACACAAAATCCACTGGAACTCTGCTTTAAGAAACTTTGCAACAGATTTTTCTTAAAATTTTAAACTGTAAAATGGTCCAACTGTTCATCCGTGCTTAATTATTACATAAAGAGTACACATTATTATCAGAAGAACCGCACATCCTGCATTTACCATTCTTCCAATATAAGTGTTTGACACATTCTGTATGATAATTTTTTGTATGTACAAATTGTGCAGAAAACAATAAAAATTATGGGGAAAAAAAAGATTTGCCTAAGAAAGCTGACATGGCATACAGCAAGACATAATGCCAAACATAGTGCAAAAGAGATTTGGGGTTTATGTGCACTTTTGTTCATTGCTTCTGTTCACCGGTTCAGGAGTTTTCCCTGAATTCACACTTGAACCAGACCCAAAAAAGCACAGGACCCTTTTTCAAACCGCATCGCAGCCACCCTGGACATGTGTGAACTGGCTCCATTGAAAGCCGTTCACATTCACATGTTATATGAATTGGATGCTGTTAAAAACTCATCCAATTCGCATATATGTGAACCCATCCTGAAGCTGCCCTGCCCCCAGGGTGACAACGCTGTTGTGCAATTGCAATGTAGAATAAACAGGATTGCATTGTCATCCGATTACTGGTAGTTAAAAATAATAACATCTACTGGGACAGGATCAAACAGGTAATCATACATGAAGGACATTATACTGTATATGCATTTGTTTTTCTCCCCCCATAGTTATACTGTAAAGCTAAACTCCAAGATAAACAAATATTGTCTAAATACAAGAGTCATATGTTTTCTTACTTGGTGTGATTCGCGTATTTTTTCCAGATCTGTGTTGTAATCCAGTGTGAAAGGAAATCCTCTGTGCAGGAACTTCCTGTAATAAAGACCAGTCACTGCTGCTCCCTCTCCTTGTGCAGGGTGACTGGTTTTATCTCCGCCCCATTTATGTAGTTTTCTGCAGGCAGCTTGTAGTGGATGGGGCCTGCTTGTTCCCTTCCACAGCTCTGCTTTATGCATACCTCCCAACATTTTGAGATGGGAATGAGGGAAACCTACTAGCAAACATATGTAGGCATAGGACACACCTCCTGCCACACCCCCTTAAAGGAGAATTAACCCAAAAAAAGGTTAATTAAATCCACAAGGGCTTTTTTGTTACCACTACTATTCCTTTATATTGGCTCTTAAAAGTTACAAATGCAGTCATTTAGAATTTGGATGAGAGGTTTAGAACTAGGAAACACTTTTTGAAAGATAAAAAGTGCATTTTATATACAACTATATGGATCAGACCAAAATGAGGGACAAATGAGGAGGAAAGAGGGACATTTCTCCAAATCAGGGACAGTCACTCAAAATCAGGGACAGTTGGGAGCTATGCTTTATGCATAGACTATGTACAGTAAAGTGATTATTTCACTGACGCTTTTTCAAGGTAATATCTCGGTTTGGAAAGGCAATTTGTGCACACAAATTAGATTTATATCCTTCTGCGGTTATTTAGCAATGTATTTAAATGAAAGCTTTTGTGCCCAGAATTCAGCTCTAATAGCACTAAATTACAAAAGGATTCAACCAGCTTTTTTTTAAATGAAAGCGCAGTTTTTACTTTAACAAGCCCAACTCTATGCCAGCTCATCATTATTGCATGTAGCGTAGCCCAATAAAATACCACACGCAGTTCAATAATTGATGGAGGCCAACGTGCTTTAAACCATAAATCACTAGGTTTTAAAAAAAAGAATAACACCTATATTTTCTATAAAAGTGCTCAGAGCTGGGAGTTAATGGATTTTTGCATTCAGGAAGACTGACGCTTCAGACTAGCCATAAGATTTGCAGTAAATAAGATACAGATGCCGATACAGAAGCCTTTTCTCCATTCATCCCTCATTTCGTGGCATTTTACAAGTGGGGCCAAAGATTTATGGGGACGAATCAGACTCTGAATTATAGGTAGGCCTCCAGCTCTTCACTATATGATCATATATCACAGTTCCATACACTACCAGCTTTCTGTCTGAGGGAGACAAACATAAAGGGAAACTCAACCAATGCACAGAAAAGATGTTACAGGTAAAAAAAAAAATTAAATAATCAAACTGGATTTTAGAGAGATTGGGTTTATGCAGCAATTTCAGCATTTACTCTTGGGGCCCATTCACACAGGGCGCAGACATGCACCTCCCACGCAGGGTCTTCCTTTACCGACATTGGAATACACAGCTGTTGCATGCATCCTGGTGCCAGAGTCCCATTAATTTCTATTGGGACACGTGGCTGCATGGGCATAGTTGCTGTTTCAATAAGATAACATGCGGGTGTGTACAAGTTCCCAAACACACCCTTATGTCATATTAGGACACAACGGCTGTGCCTGTGCAGCTGCGTGTCCCAATAAATATGAATAGGGGGCAGGCACAGGGATGCATGCAACAGTGATGCATCACCATGTCGATTAAAGATGACCCTACACAAGAGATGCATGTCTGCGCCCCATGTGATTGAGGCCTTAAAGCTGAACTCCATGCAGGCAGCTAAATAAACAGATATATTACATATGAGAGATGTCAACTTACCAAAGGGTTTATATTTCTGCCCATCCAGTCTTGAGATTTACAAAGCTCTGCCACACAGCACAGTCCTGCCTGGCAAGGCAGGACATGGAATTTTTCTATGCCTAAGCTAACGCTCACAGATCTTCCTCTTCCAAAACTTATGAGTGAAAAGTGATGTAGCAGAGTGATGAGCTGATCTCAATGTCACTCTGCTCTCTCTTGACTTCAGCATGCTCTTTGCACTGCCGCACCCCTGACTGTCTTCTTATGCTGATGTAGCACTCTGGGGTTTAGTCAGGAGTAGTTACCCTAGTTAATTGCTAGAGATCCATTGATTTCTCCCTAAGTTTGGCCTTGTTGCACTTTTCTCTTCTAACGCTAGGTGGCCGGGTACTTGGTGGTACTAGATATGAGAAGGGCAACCCAAGGTCAGGTTATGGGTATATGGGGTATCTCAGCCAATGGGCAGGGGTTTTCTTGAATCCCTTGGCCTGCTGGGAGAACCTATATATTCGGGTGAGGTCAGGTGATCTATGTTCTGTGCCACCTGGACACCTGTCTTGGTGGATGTGTGTCGTACGCTCTGGGCTGCTAGGCCAGAGATTGGGCCTATCCTGGGGGCATCTGGCTGCCAGGCTGTGTGAGGGCCTATCAAGAAGTAAGAGGGCAGCACAGGGTTGGGATTGCGGCTTGCAGTCCAACCATAAGTGACAGTTCTGCCAGCCGGAGAACCTGTCGTGGTCGGAGGTAGAAGGGAAGCTGTTGCCACTAAGGGACCAACCACCTTTATCAGGGACCACAGTGAGTAACTGAAGCAAGTAACGGAGCAGCATTCTCACCGAACGGGCATTGTGGAGAATCAGGAAACTTTAGGCGGTGATCAAGTCAGGGACCCAGGCAGGTGACGCTTGCAGGGCAGCCTTGTGAGTTAAGCCAGGGACCGAGCCGGTTAGCAGGGGTGAAGCTTGAGAAGTATCTGGAGTGCCAAGCTAGGGACCCAGCAGGGAAGCATGGGTGATGCTTGAGGGAGATACCAGCTCAAAGCTTTGAGGAGCTCCAGGGATTCAGAGTCAGTGAATCAGAGGGTCCAGTGAGAGACCAGGAGCTCAAGGGCCTGAAGAACTAGAAGTAAATGTTGTAGTGAAACAAAGAGGACTTTAACGATTTGTGTTAGGAACTGTTAAAGACTGTTGCCATGGGAGACAGCAATCCTGCACGTGCAGATGTGGCGCCTTGCTGGGGGCCTTTCCCTGTACGTCTGTCCTCCTATTGAGGTCTTGGAGTCTGCCAAATGAAATTGCAACTGCTCAAGGGTGTCTTGGCCCTAACCCTCTTTCCCCCTTAAAATATAAAAAGGACTGTTAAGAGAAATAAAACCTCTTTTACATCCAAGAAGTATCTGGCGCCCAATAACTTTATCCACCTTGCTCCCACTATGCCTCACAACCCACTACATACAGAATGATGTCAGCTATCTTTGGCCCTGGAGGTTCTCATTAGACTGAAGGAGGCTAGAGACTTTGCTACACTACTTTTTTCTCTCCCAGTCTAAATGCTGCTATACAGAGGGTTACAAGAGGCTGACACCAAGTCAAATTCATGTACTAACACCAATTGCATTAAATATTAATAATAATAAATAAATACATTAACAACCAAATAAATGAATAAAATGTAATGATGTATTACTGAGTACAGAGATACTCAGGAACATCAGAATAAACTTGCTTTGATGAAGTGAACATTAACATGTGAAAAAGCATCTGTCTCAATTCGGTGGAAAAGTGTGAACCCAGCCTTAAAGCAGTATTAAACCCAAAACCAGGTCTAAAATGTGCTTTCTTTTTTTTTTTTTTTTTTTTTTAGGCTTTTTGGTTTATTTTCACCTAGTGATCCAGCCAATAATGCTCTTCATGTCTCAGGGTGTCAGTTTGGGGGGGAGGGGGGGGGGTAATGTTAAGCCAGGTACACATGTACTGAAAGTCATCCGGTTCAGCATGTAGGCGGGGCCAGTTGATTAGTACCAGAGATGGAGTAATGGCACACAGATACCAGGGAAGGTGGCACAATTATTATTTGTTAAAGTAGAAGTAACTATTACCACGTGAAAGACAGCAAGGAGCTCCCTTACAGTTCCAAACACCATGGCAAGGGAGACTCACTATTACAGGCAACTCGGGTATAACACCTCTTAAAGTGGTTGTAAACTCTTATGCCCTGTACACATGACCAGTATTCCCGTCGTAATAAACTCTGAAGGCTTTTGTGACGGAATTCCGCTGAAACTGTCTTTTGCGTATACACGATCACACCAAAGTACGAGCGTCAAGAACGCGGTGACTTACAACACGTACGACGGGACAAGAAAAAGGAAGTTCAATAGCCAGCAGCCAATAGCTTCAGAGCATGCGTCGTTTTTGGTACGTCGGAACAGCATACAGACAAGCGGTTTTCCCGATAGGAATTGGTTCCGTTGGAAATATTTAGAACAGGTTGTCTTTCTAGGTCCGAATTTTCGACGTAAAAAGTCTGATGAGGCATACACGCGATTGGAATATACGATGAAAAGCTTGCGTCTGATTCTGTCGGACATTACGCTCGTGTGTACGGGGCATAACATACCACTTTTCCCTACAGGCAAGCCTATAATATAGCTTACCTGTAGGTACTGGAAATATCTCCTAAACCTGCAGGGTTTAGGAGATATTTACCATATACGCTTGCACCGACGTCATCGGTGCATGCGCACTGAAGGGCCAGTGCCATGACCGTCGACTCCCGCACGCATGCGACGCATGTGACGTCAGGCGACTCCGGACAGTCACAGAAAGAACCGACTCCGGAAGGAAGAGGGGTAAAGATGGATGCAACCACCAGCAGGGACATTGCGGGCTTCGTTTGCAGGTAAGTGCAACATAATGGGCTAGTATGTGATGCATACTAGCCCATTATGCTTTTACTTTGCAGGGGGAGGAAGAGGAAGTAAAACCCATTAGGATTTACTTCCTCTTTAGCAATGTTGGTGGTACTTTAACACAGTCTTTGTGCTTGAGAGGACACTTTGGTAGGCTAAAATACCAAGACAGCATCTGATGAAGGGGGTGGCTGATAGGCAGAACAGAGGTGTAGGAACCTTTAGTAACCAGGTAGGGAGGTCCATCTCTCTAGGGTTCCCAGATGGCAATGCCAGTAGTAGGGATGGGCCGAACAGACCCCTGTTCGGTTCGCATCAGAACTTTCGAACACCGCAAAGCGAATAACGTACCCTATTAAAGTAAATGGGACCCGTCAAAAATCAAAAGTGCCCATTTTGAAGGCTTATGTGCAAGTAATTGGGCATACAATGGGTCCGGGTCCTGCCCTGGGGGACATGTATCAATAAAAAAAAAGTTTGTGAAAAACTTCATTTTTAAATGAGCAGTGATTTTTTTGATTTTTAAAGTGAAAGCATAAAAATGAAAAATTACTTCCAATATAGTGCCTGGGGGGTCCCCTTAGTCTGTAGTGAACTGGGAACAAGATTAGAGATTTTTTAGATACATTCTGGTGTTACTTTGACTTTGAATAGAAGTAAGGGGTGCGTAAAAATTGGTCTTTGGGTGTCGGTGGCGCCCTCCCACTGTAACCCTATAGAGGTACTCTTGATGAAAGCAAGAATTGGCCTTGCTGTAAAAAATTGCAATAATATGCACCTGTCAAACAGGTGCAGAAAAATTGGTCTTTGGGTGTCAGTGACGCCTTCCCACCATAACCCTATAGAGGTACTCTTGATGAAAGCAAAAATTGGCCTTGCTGTAAAAAATTGCATCATCATTACATCTGGAGACAACTTGGCAATAGGCTGCGACTGGGGGAACATGAATGCCAATTTGTCTACCAGTGTTCTACCCTCTCTCTAGGCTCATTTTCCTGTCATCCTCAACATCTGAATCCAGTAATGGCTGGGCATCATCAAGGAGCAAGTGGCTGACGCTGTGGTCAAATAACTCAGCTGACTCCTCAATGGCTGATGTTGGGGCTATGGCAGGAATAGATGTGGACAAGGAAGCAGGTTTATCCACTCTGGCAACTGCAGGGGACTGCGCACTTCTCTCTGCCTGCGTGACAGAGGATGAGGAAGGTTTAGTAGGCCAGTCCACCACCTCCTCTGCAGCTGTGGCTGGATAGCACATGGGCAAACTCACTAAACAGAGGAAATGATGCCCTGCCTGAGGACTGACCACCACGTCCACCTTTGCTTGTGGACACATTTGTTGCTGGCCAACTTACAGTGCCAAGGGAATGTCTGCCTCTCCTTGTTGTCCTGCCAGACATTATTGGGAGGGAGGGGGCGGTGCAAATGTAAAGAAGTGGAAATCTGTAGATGCACTTTAATCAATGTAAAGTGGTGTTTGGTGCACTGTAATTTGAGTACTCACACTACACAGACACACTCCACGGATACACTATAATATACTGCAATATAATGCGCCAAACGTACAGTGACGCACAGAACTATATGGTATTAAACTGGCAGTAACACACACAGAACTATATGGCATTAAACTGGCAGTAACACACACAGAACTATATGGCATTAAACTGGCAGTAACACACACAGAACTATATGGCGTTAAACTGGCAGTAACGCACACTAAACTATATGGCATTAAAATGGCAGTAACACACACAGAACTATATGGTGTTAATTTAGCAGTAAAGCATACAGAACTATATGGCGTTCAACTGGCAGTAACGCACACAGAAGTAAATGGCGTTAAACTTGCAGTAGCGCACAAAACTATATGGCGTTAAACTGGCAGTAACGCACACAGAACTATATGGCGTTTAAACTGGCAGTAACGCACACAGAACTATTTGGCATTAAACTGGCAGTAACGCACACAAAACTATATGGCGTTAAACTGGCAGTAACGCACACAGAAGTAAATGGCGCTAAACTGGCAGTAACGCAATCACATAGACAGTGTTCAACCGTCACTACACTGACGCTATCTGAACTGTCCCTACACTAGCTATACACTAATGTCAAGATTACTGACACGGTCTCACTACACTACACTGCAACTATCTGCGCTGTCCCTACTCTACACTAATGTACTGTATAAAACCAAACATTTTGTTTCTGTTATAAAATCTTGCAAATTAGTAATTTTTCTTCATAAATTTTGACCAAAATTTATACTGCTACATTTCTTTGGTAAAAATAACCCAAATCAGTGCATATTATTTGGTCTTTGTGAAGGTTATAGAGTCTACTCTACAGGATAGGGTGCCATTCATTGAAATTTTATCACACCTGATGTACTGATGGCTTATCTCAATTCTTGAGACACTAACAAGCCAGGACAGTACAAGTACCCCCATAACCACTTTTTGGAAAGTAGACATTCCAAGGTATTTATTAAGAAGCATGGTGAGTTTTTTGAAGTTGTAATTTTTCCAACAATTCTTTGCAAAATTCTTTTTCAAAAAATTGTCATATTAACAGGTTATTTCTCACACACAGCATATGCATACTTGAAGGTAGACCCCAAAACACATTCTGCTACTCCTCCTGAGTATGGTGATATCACATGTGAGACTTTTTCCCACATAGAGAGGTCCAACATGCAAGGAGCACCGTCAGGTGTTCTAGGGACATAAATTACACATCTTTTTACTTGACTACCTGTTACACTTTACATCCCCAAATCTATTCTGCTACTCCTCCTGAGTATGGCGATAGCACATGTGTGAGACTTTTCCACAGCCTGGCCACATAGAGAGCACCGTTAGGTGTTCTAGGAGCATAAATTACACATCTAATTTCTTGACTACCTATTACACTTTTGAAGGCCCTGGAGCACCAGGACAATGGAAACGCCCACAAAATGAACCCATTTTGGAAAGCAAACACCCCAATGTATATTCTATGAGGCATACAGTCTTTTGAACATTGTCATTGTCATTTTTTCCTCAATGTTTAGGAAAATGTGGAAAGAAAAACTTTTTTTAACGCATTTTTTACACATTTTTACGGCACTGACGGGCATTGATTAGGATCCACTGATAGGGTAGCACTGATGTGCACTCACTGATGGGCACTGATCAGCACTAAAAGGGCAATGCAGTGACACTTATGAACACTGTAGTGGCACTGATGAGCACTAATAGGGCACTGCAGTGGCACTGATGAGCACTGCAGTGGCACTGATGAGCACTCACCGATGTGCACTGTAGGGCACCGATGTGCCCTGTAGTGCACTGATAAGCACTCACTGATGGCACTGATAAGCACTCACTGATGGGCACTGTAGGGCACTGATGACAGTAATGTGCACTGTAGGGCACTGTAGTGGCACTGATGCGCACTGTAGTGGCACTCTGGGGCAATATAGTGGCACTGATGAGCACTGTAGTGGCACTGCAGGGCATTAATGAGTACTGTAGTGGCACCTTAGGGCACTGATGAGCACTGTAGTTGCACTGATGAGCACTGTAGTGGTACCGTAGGCCACTGATGAGCACTGTAGTGGCTATGATGGCACTGTAGGGGCACTGTAGCGGCACTGATGTACACTGTAGGGCACTGATGAACACTGTAGTGGCACTGATGGCACTGTAGGGGCACTGAATAGCACTGTAGTGACATTGATGAACACTGTAGTGGCACTGATGGCACTTGGCTCCTACTCTTCTTCGTATGCCTCTTGCTATGGGAGCACACAGTGCGTGCTCGTTCCTGAGCTGTGTGAGTCTATGGAGCTTCTCTTCATAGACACACACAGCGGGGCTTAACACCTCATCCCCCACTTTGCCCCTCAATGCATTTGATTGACAGCAGCAGGAGCCAATGGCTCCTACTGCTACTGCCTGAGTCCCTGTGTTAAGAGGAAGAGAGGAGAGAAAAGATCCAGCCATGCACAGTGCTGGATCTCTTCTCCCCTCTCTTCCCCTTCATACAGGGAAGAGGAAGGACAGAAAGCCATAAAGCATTTTTACCTTAATGCAGGGAATTAATTACATTTTTGGCTTTTCTTTTTTTTTTTTTTTTCATACTTACCTTTGTGGATGCAGCATCGTTTCAATGCTGCATTTGTCCCCCGCCAGCTCTAACACTGAAAACTGAGCGATCAAACACAGCTGATCACTCAGTTCTCAGAGCTCCCTAAGCAGAGAGCTTGTCAGTCAGCAGCTCTCTCCTCTGCAGCCTAGCGCTCATTGGAGCGCTGGGGGGGGAGGTAGGAGCTCCTGGCTCAGCCTCTCAGGAGCTTGCTGAGAGGCTAAGCAGGGGGCCGGTCCAGGGTTCTGGGCGGTCCATATGGTTGTGATCCTTCCTGAGCCTGGACCGGCTTTGTGATGTCAGCTGAGAGCACTTTCTGCTGAAAGCGGGTCACTGAGTGCAAAAACGAACTGCACTCCTGTGATCCATGGGAGAAGTACAGCCAAATGAGCTTTTACTGTACAGTACTTCTCCTTTAAGTTAATAAATGTTTTGGCCTTAGAATCCCTTCAAGGCCAAGAAAATGTATAAGCTGCCATTCCTGACCTTCTGAAAATGTGGTCAACAGGAAGCTGAACCCTAAGTGATCGGATGGCATAATGACATATCTAAATTGCTTAACTAACAACATTTCCTATTCATGAAATTTCAATTTCATGTTTGTCTTTAGAAGACATAAACAAGATATATTAAAAAGCTAAAAAAAAACAAAAAAACAGCACTGCTTTCATTGCCCAATGATCAAAGGTTTTGCTTCTACTTAATAGCTTTATGTCTAATTCCTGTAACTTCATAAATTACAAGTACAGCTGAAAAGACTTTAATAGTTTCTCACTTTGAGAGTTGCTGTTGATGTTCGTATTTACTGGAGGGTGAAAAAAAAGGAATTACAGAAAAGAAAATTAAGAAAGCAAAATGTGTTTAGATGGGACAGTCATAAACGTCTTGTTCATGCTGACATTCGCTCTTGCAGTAGAGAGAGGAAATGGGAAAAAAACCCATGATGTCTTGGTGACCTTGTGTAGAGAACCTCTATTTTTTATTTTGTTTATAAGTAAGTGAGAGCCGTTGTTGCGTTGATCCTAACGTTCTGCATTAGATGCAGAGACCTCAATAAGTGGCCTTGCTGCCCCGTCCCCCCCAGCCTGCTGAGCTGTTTAATGTTACATGTGCATTAGCAAAAAAGAAATGATTCTATTATAGCCAGCATGGAAATCCTATAACCAGCTAGATGCATTATTAATGACTGCAAGCTTGCAGCTAACTGCTTGGCAGCATACACCGGTTTGTTAACTCTGTCAGGTAACAGCTACTCCTACACACTGCCTTTTTTGTTG
This sequence comes from Aquarana catesbeiana, assembly GCA_037953035.1. Taxonomy (NCBI): domain Eukaryota; kingdom Metazoa; phylum Chordata; class Amphibia; order Anura; family Ranidae; genus Aquarana; species Aquarana catesbeiana. The sequence goes on along the minus strand of JBBHAA010000628.1, from coordinate 671,823 downwards.
TAAATTTGCAGTGCTGCCACTGCTATAAGCCTAATTCAATATTTCGGCTGGTGTGCATTATGGCAATTTAGTAAAAATATTATTGCATCGCAGTTAAATATTTTGGAGAAAGTATACTCTTTCTGGATTGAAACCCAATTCCAGTTTATTGCGTAATGTTATAAAATAAATTTCTTACATCACGGGACACAGAGCAGGTTATAATCTTAACTATCTGGGTTATGCACCACCTATAGGTGAATGGACACTGGAAGATCAATCAAACAGGAAGTCCTCCCTTGTATAACCCCTCCTATACCTGGAAGAACCTCCGTTTTTTCGCCAGTGTCTGTAAGGTGGTGGTCACTGATATGCTGCATGTGCTCTTGAAGCATGCTTGAGAGGTCCGGAATGGTTCTACTGAGAATCATGGACTTCAATCGGATCCATTCAAAAAAGCTGTCAGCCAAAATGGATGGTACCCGAGCTTTGTTGGATAGGAGAGAAAAATATTCAAGGTTTGCCTGTAATGCAGCCTTATGGCGCTGGACCCTGCATAATGGAACCCTGTGCAGTGTTTGTTCTGACCAAAGTGCTTTTCAGCAGGGTGCTATATAGGTCCAGGGGAGTGGACCCCAGATTAAGGTGGACCGAGTCCTTGAAGGTGAATAAAAAAGGGGAGCACTCATAATGCCACATCCGTAATTAAGGGGAAATAGGAAAGCTTACTGATACAGTAACCAAAGGTCGGACTTTAAAGGCATGCAAACAATGGAGAAATAACAAAAATGATATACATAATATTTATTGAAAAATGTTCATTGTATAAACACAGTGTACAAAAAAGATAAAAAACATGAAATTGATACAGTTTGTAAAATGAGCCCTTGTGCGTTCATGCGTTTCTCCGTTAGTTTTCTTCAGGACATGATCAGGGTTCAGAGACGTAACAGAAAAAGAAGAAAAGAGAGCAAATCTCACTGTCTGAAATGAGATATATTCTAATGAATTCAAAAATATTGCATAAACATATTATAACGTGTTGCGTTAAACGTGTTACATTAAAAAGCATATGCTGAACTATCCAACAAAAAACAAAAGAAACAGAAAATTGGCAACAAAGGAGGTACCTTCAACTTGGTTAGGCCTCATGTACAAATTCCCCATGTCCGGAGAATTTCCAAAAGTGTGGAATGCTTATAGCAAACTGTAAAGAAGTAAACGACGTGCGGATAGCTTATGTAACATGGGGAACACTAAGGAATAAAAAATACCTACTGGTATTTATACTTAAGGTATTGCTACAACAGGGGCAGATGTGCGTCTTGTATCCAAGCAATTGAATGACCACCAGAACAGTAGTACTGGAAGGTCCAAGATCCAAAAAGGGGAAGAAACCCTAATAAATTCAGCAAAGCTAGTGGCATGTAATACAGCCCAAACTAGCATGCAATGCCTATGGACAGAAGATGTAAAGGAGAGATTGCATTATGAATACTGCCCGTTGGTGATAACCAAAATAGTAGCCATAGAGGTAGCAAAAAAAGTAATACTTACACAAGACATCAGACAAATGAATATGAGACAGCCGGGTGCTGTACACAGAGCCCGTGTACAAACGCGGGCTATTTATATTCACCGGCCGTGTCCCAGCATATAGATGAGGCAGCATCATATGACGCAATCACATCGAGACGTCGTAGGTGAAGTGAATTATGGGAATTGTAGGCAATCCAGCGAGCGGACCTCCGCTCGGTTTGCGCATGTGCATGGTGGATAGAGCAAAAGAACTGAATTGTGGGATTTGTAGGCAGAATGATGAGCGGAACTGCGCTTGGAACGCATTTACATACACACCAATAGGATAGGAGAGCTTGTTGCGGCACAGGTATCCTAGATAAACGCAATAATAGATAAGGAACACCGCTGCTGGCCGTACCTCCGTAGGAAAATGTAAGGAGGAAGAGGAAATATAGGGAGCATCTTCTAACTCAGCGCCAAGTAATGTCACTAATGGATCCCGCGGCTAGACAGCATAGGCTAAATAAAAACAACAATATATATAGACATTTATGAATCAGTTACATCCATATTCGTAAATCATATTCCATTGTTTAGAGATAAGGTTAGAATAGTTAACTTGAAACACAACCAAGTAAAAAACGTATAGTATGAATACATTACTATATAGCGTGTGATATCACGTTGACCCATTTGTATGATCCTTTACTTGTAGAATATATAGTCACTGTAAATAAAGCAGAAACAAGACAATTGATTGTCATGTAGGGAACAATCCACTAGGGGACAGGGAAAACAAAACAAAACAACAAGGGAAAGGGAGAAAAGGGGAAAAGAAAAGGGAAAAAAGGGAAAAAAAGAAGGGCAGAATATGCAAAGGGCAAATATACAGTCAGGTCCATAAATATTGAGATGTCGACACAATTCTAATCTTTTTGGCTCTATACACCACCACAATGGATTTGAAATGAAATCAACAAGATGTGCTTTAACTGCAGACTTTCAGCTTTAATTTGAGGGTATTTACATCCAAATCAGGTGAACGGTGTAGGAATTACAACAGTTTGTATATGTGCCTCCCACTATTTAAGGGACCAAAAGTAATGGGACAATTCGCTGCTTAGCTGTTCCATGGCCAGGTGTGTGTTATTCCCTCATTATCCCATTTACAAGGAGCAGATAAAAAGTCCAGAGTTCATCAACACTGTAAGCCCTCACAGTTATTCTTGGTGGGCGCTGGAATGGCCCTGCTGTGAAATATTATATCAAGAATTGTAATTACATGCCCCTGTTAAACGGGCAGATAAATTGGGCCGTAGGTGGTGGTGGTGGCACAACACTGTAAAGCCTCACAGATACTTTTGTTGAGTGCAGGAGCAGGCTCTGCTGTGAAATATTAGATCAAAAATTGTAATTCCGCGCCCCTGTTAAACAGGGGCAGAAAAATTGGGCCTTAGGCAGTGGTGGTGGTGGCACAACACTGTAAAGCCTCACAGATACTCTTGGTGAGCGCAGGAATGGGCCCTGCTGTGAAATATTAGATCAAAAATTGTAATTACAATACAGTGCAGCTGTAGTGCAGTTGCTACTACTTTTCTGGTGGTGTACACCTTACACAATACAGTGTAGTGCGTTGTTGTAAAACAAAATATATATCATGTCCAGAAGGCCACCAAGGAGAGGCAGACGCTCACAGGCCACTAAAAGAGGGCAAGCAGGCTCTGTGTCTACAGTCAACAGTGCTGGTCATGGACATGGTGCATCCTCTGCCGGTGGCACACTTGTCCTTTTTTTTTTTTCCTGCTGCTGGCCGTGTTATTGAGCCAGAACATGCAGAAGAGTTGGTGGAGTGGATAACAAAGCCGTCATCATCCTCATCCTCTGTCACCCAGGCTCAGAGTAGTTTTCCTTCCTATGCAGCTGCCAAAGCGGCCTATTCCACCAGCTCCTTGTCCACAGTCACTCCTTCTGTAGCCCCACCATCATGCACGGAGCGGTCACCCGTTCTATTCGACCACAGTGTCGGGTGCATGCTGCTGGAGGATGCATAGCGATTTGAAGGCTCCGATGTTGGTTCCCAGGTTGAGGAAGGGAGTAACGTCAGCCTAGAGAGAGGGGGTGCCCAAGAAGGACAAGAAACTGGCAGTCATGTTTCCCCCAGCTGCAGCATAGTACCAAGTTTGCTCCAGTGAGGAGGAAGGAGGGGATGATGAGGTCACTGACTCTACTTGGGTGTCTGATAGAATAGAGGAGGAGGAGGAGGAGGCACAACTCCAACGAGGCAGGATGTCCTCTAGGGGGCAACTTAAGGGCAGCCACCCTACTGCATCACACCGCAGAGCTCCGCAGGTGCAGGGCGCTGCTGACTCCCCGCTGATTTTGAAAAGTTCCTTGGTGTGGGCCTTTTTGGACACGTGTGCAGCAGATCGCACCATTGCTGTTTGCAACCTATGTCTGAAGCGGATCAAGCGTGGACACAACAGCAGTCGCTTGGGCTCCATATGCTTTACCAGACATATGACGACCTCCCATGCAGTCTTTTTCCTGTATGCTATATTTGAGATTTAATACCTCTCCGATATGATTTGGGTTAACTGAGAGTTCTTTGACCATGAGTGAAAGCTTTAACACAATAACAAAATTTATTGGTGAGTAGTTGAAAGTCTATCTAATACAAAACCATCTATAGTCTACACCGAGGAAGAAAATATTAGGTTAATGTAAGAGAATTACATGAAGGAATACAGAGTATATTCCTGAAAACTTTAATCTGCAAACATATTTAGTTACAAGTAAAATACAGACCTTTCCCATAATTACCCTTGCACCAAGGTTCCATTCTGATGGTTGCTCTCCCATAAAAGTGTGTGTTTCCCTCCCATCTAGTCTGTGTATATCATTACATGCTGATGCCTCATTGGTTGGCATAGCGTGGCTCTGATTGGTGAGCTTCCCTATTCCTGGTTAAGGACTGGTTACATCTCCAATCCCTATACTTTGCATAAGTCAGCCCCCTTTAATGCAAATCCTTGTGACTATTCTGAGCAGGAGCTTAACTTGAATTTTCCCAGGAAGTTAAGTATTGATTACGGGTTGGCCTCGCTTCATTGCATATCCCAGCATGGGATCCTTTGAAGTGAGTATGTGTAAAACAATGAGGTTTGGATCCCATTGTTTGTATACACAAGCCTAGGCACTGACTTGTCTGGTCTACCAGAGATTTCTGTGATGATATGTTCCGCCCTACATAGATAAAAACGAAATTAAATAAATTAAATATTAAATATATAAATATAAATAATTAAATATATTCATATTTCCAATATTTTACAGCTATTAATGTAGATTTCATATAAACTCATAAGGCAACAAGTCCGTAGACCCACATCAAACAAAAGGCTTCTCCTTGCTCCTCATCTGGGATCTCTAACCCTACTCCAGTCCTCTCGAAAACCTGCACTGAGAGGAATGAAGGTATAGCAATAGGTGTCCCAAATACTTGCAGCCAATCTGCTAGCAGTACACCACCATCTGATTTTAGCAGGCAAATTTCCCTATCCCAGTTGCTAAACCTTAAAAAGAAATTCGGTCCCAGCCATCCATATGCTTACAGTCTGAATGCTAGCTTGAATGCCAGCTTGACCAAATTTCTAGCACTGCAACTACTGCCTTTTCATCTGGTAGACTCTGCCCCCTTTCATGAATTTGTGGAATGTGTTGTATCTCAGTTGCAGGTTCCAAAACACCATTTCTTTTCACAGAAGGCCATTCCAGCTCTCTACCGGCATGTGGAAGGCAATTTTTTTGTCTTGTTGGACAGGGCAGTCAGCAGTAAGGTGTATATTTCCGCAGACTCATGGTCTAGCAGGCATGGGCAGGGATGTTACCTTTCCGTCACGGCGCACTGGGTAACTCTGCTGGTAGCTGGGAAGGATGCAGGACAGGGTTCAGTATTGTTGGAGCTTGTTTCACCATCACGCTTCCAAAATGCTAGGGGTGATTCTGCCACAGCGCTCTCCTCCACCCCCTCCTCTTCTTCTTCCTCTATGGTAGTGGTTCTCAACTCCTGTCCTCAGGACCCACTAACAGGCCAGATTTTAAGTATTACCTTGGAGAGATGCAGACTAGAATACTGCAATCACTGAGCAGCAAATGAGATCACCTGTGATGTATTTCAGTTATCTTGCAAACCTGGCCTGTTAGTGGGTCCTGAGGACAGGAGTTGAGAACCACTGCTCTATGGCCTCTTCTGCAGATTTGTTCTCTGAACCAGCGGTGCTCCGTAAGCATTCAAGGGGCTATGCAAGCACTCAGGCAAAAAGATGCCATGTGGTGCATGAATTCTGTAGTTACGTAGTAGGTGAGGTTGAAAAAAGACACAAGTCCATCAAGTCCAACCTATGTGAGTGATTATATGTCAGTATTAAATTGTATATATGTTGCGGTCGTTCAGGTGCTTATCTAATAGTTTCTTGAAACTATCGATGCCCCCCCCGCTGAGACTACCACCTGTGGAAGGGAATTCCACATCCTTGCCGCTCTTACAGTAAAGAATGCTCTATGTAGTTTAAGGTTAAACCACTGCTAAGGGGATAGGAGCCACACTGGGGCAGAGATTCTGTCAGCTCTGCAGGGGCAGGCTCAGAGGTGGTTGATGCCACGCCAGCTTCAGCCAGGAATGGTTGTATGCGACAATGGCACCAACCTTCTCCCCACCCTCCAACAGGGACACTTGACCCATGTTCCATGTTTGGCACACATCGTGAATTTGGTGGTGCAGCGGTTCTTGAGCAGGTACCCAGGCTTACAAGATCTCCTGAGGCAGGCCAGAAAAGTCTGTGGTCATTTCCAACGGTCATACAATGCCAGTGCTCGGCTGGCTGACATTCAAAGGAAATGCAACCTGCCCACCAACCACCTCATTTGCGACATCACCAGGTGGAAGTCAACGTTGGCAATGCTGCAGTGGCTGTACCCGCAGCAGAGGGCCATCAATGAGTACCTGTGTGAGTATAGCACCAGGACAGGGTCAGGGGAGCTTGGCTTCTTTTCGCCACACCAGTGGCCTCAGATCAAGGTTGCATGCACTGTCCTGTCACCATTTGATGAAGCCACAAGGATGGTGAGCAGCAACAATGCATGCATCAGTGATACTGTCCCTCTTGTCTTCCTGTTGGAGCACACGCTTCATGGAATAATGGACAGGGCACTTGAGACAGAACAGTGTGAGGAAGAGGAGGACTTCCTTACCTCTCAAGGCCCCCTTTATCCAGATATTATTCCTGCAGGCCCGCCAAACACACAGGATGAAGAGGAGGAGGAGGATTGCGTCAGCATGGACGTGGAGGATAACACTCAGCAGCAGTCTTCAAGGGATGATTTTCAGTCCCCAGAAACCCAAGGAGCTGGGAGGAGGTTGTTATGGATCATGTGATCCTTAGTGACCCAGAGGACTCAGAATCGAATGCCTCTGCAAACTTTCGCAGGCTTTGCAGAATCAGAGAGGCCATGCAGCGTAAGGACCCTATTATTTGTGGCTGGCAACCCTTCTTGATCCACGTTACAAGGGTAAGGTTGCAAAACTCATTGTGCCTTTGCAGAGGGAGCAGAGGATGAAACATCTTCAGGAGGCCTTGAAGAAAGGTTTGTGCAATGCATTTCCAGACCCTGTGAGGTTACAATTTCCTGGTGCTGGACAACATGTTGCTAAAGCTTCTTTTGGGTCACCTGAGGCCAGGTGACAGATGCACACCGTTGGGGTCAGGAGTGCACCGCAAAGGTAGTAAACCCTATGGCTGACTGCTGCGGATGGGAGTCTAGGTGGTTAAGTAAGGCAGGTCCGCTGGAACACCAACACGGATCCCACAGGGGCTAGAGCATAAGATTCCCCAAAGTGCGGAGTCTAAGAGCCAGCAGGTGTTCACCAGATCCTCTAGTGGTGAGGATGGACTGGGCTGCAACTGGCTCCAGGTCACGACCCCCAGGGTCTCCCAGCTCACGCCCACAGTAGGCTACAGGAGGACAGAGATAGTAAGGGAATAAGCGAAAGGTTGGGGCGACTAGCAGACAAGGATAAACATAGAATACGCCAGGTCAGAGTCACAAGCAGGCAGGGATAGCCGAGAACAAGCCAAGATCGGTAACTGGAATCAGATGTAGAAGACACAGCAAGATGCACATGGAAGCTAAACACACAAAGGTTGATCAGCAAGGCACGCTTGCAGTGCACACGTTAATATAGAGTTCCCTGATAGGGGCTGGGGTGGAGCCATGCTTTGAGGAGAAATTATTTAAGTAGCCAGGTGACAGTGGCTGGCCTCTAAAGGTGAACACATGGAGGAGAGGTAAGCTGACAGACAAAGATTACTGCATAACCATGACAGCTTCGTTCAGTCAGAGCAAGAGCAGTGGAGAAGGTGGCCGGCTGACCGATGCCTTTAGACAATTTTTCAGTCCTCAGCGCCAAGGTCTGATCGGTTCAAGCAACCATCGCCAGCGTCTGCATTACTGTCAGGGCTGGGCTCAGCCCTTCCTTCTCTGAGCTGGCCGCTCAGCTGTCGGCTAATTGCCAGATCCCATCTCTCTCCACAGTTACCCAGCTGTTGTTGATTGTTGAGTCTGATCGGTTCAAGCAACCATCGCCAGCGTCTGCATTACTGTCAGGGCTGGGCTCAGCCCTTCCTTCTCTGAGCTGGCCGCTCAGCTGTCGGCTAATTGCCAGATCCCATCTCTCTCCACAGTTACCCAGCTGTTGTTGATTGTTGATTCTGCTCATCAGCCCTGCCTTCGCCTTGGTCACATCACAAGAAACCATCTCCTGCATTCCCGTTTAAAGACTGGCTTTGCTGACATCCCTTCTGGCTCCTTATCCTGCTTGCTGTTCTTCTACTTGGATCCCTGACTTCTGGCCTGGCTGACTACCCGATCCGGTTACTGGACTCTGGCTATGCTTTGACTATGCTTACTCTATTTACCTTTTTATTTTTATTAATAAACAAGTGTGATTTTACTGTCTTCTGTCTCGGTCTGGTTCATGGTTTCTGACAGTAGGTGAAGGCCATGAATTCAGAAGATACAGTCAATCCACTTTTTGGTAATATTTTTTCCAGATTGGATGAGCAAGATCACCGCATGAATCAGTTTGCCATGGCGTTAAAAACGCTCCTGAGTCGCACGGCTCACCTGGAATCCCCCACTGTGGCTACTCCAGTACAACTTGAGTTGCAGGCCGTCCCTGCTGCTGCGCCAGTCTCTGTGCAGGCACCCGCCTTGAGTATTACCTCTATAAGATGTATGTCTGGTTCTACCCCGCTTCCCCAGCGATTTGGGGGCGATCGAGTTCAATGCAGAGGGTTTCTCAACCAAGTTGAGATATACTTTGAGATGCTGCCCCAGGCGTTTCCCACGGACAGAAGCAAAGTAGCGTTCGTGATATCTTTCTGAGCCTTGGCCTGGGCTAACCCTCTATGGGAGACGCAAATTTCTGTTGTCTTGTGTTACCCTGAGTTTGTGGCCTCCTTTAAAAGGGTATTTGACGTTCCCCCACGCTCTGCTTCTGCTGCCAAGTGCCTCATGTCCATCAAACAGAGTACAAAAACTGTTGCCGACTACGCCATTGAGTTCCGTACTCTGACAGCAGAGGTTGCTTGGAACAATGAGGCCCTCATGGCTACTTTTTCTCATGGTCTCTCGAATTCCATCAAGGATGAGATAGCAGCCCGAAATATACCCACTGAGCTGGAGAGCTTGATCTCGTTTGCCACCCTCATTGACTCCAGACTCAGAGAGACTTTCTTTTAAGGAGCGCTTGAGGAAGCCTCCTGTACGTTTGCCTCCGAGCTTTGCAGTCCCACCCGTGCCTCCCTCACCTCCCATGCCTCCTGGTACCGGTAGTCGGTCAGTGAAGATGAACCCATGCACTTGGGCTTCTCGAGTCTCTCTGCGGATGAGAGAGCCTTTAGGAGGAGGGAGAGATTGTGACTTTATTGTGGCCAGGCAGGTCACTTTTTGAAGTCTTGTCCTACCTGTCCTGGGGACACCCGAACCTTAAGGTCCTGTCATGGACAGACCTTAGGTGGCATGGTGTCGTCCCCAGTTATCCAGAAAGATAAGCCCCTGGTTTTGGTCACCCTTTCTTGGGCTAAGTTGTCTATCGAATTACAGGCTCTAATCGACTCTGGGGCTGCAGGTCTGTTCATTGATGCTGCCTTTGTATCAAAGCACTCGATTCCACTGCAGCTGCGTGACACTCCACTTGCCATTAAGGCTCTTGACGGGAGACCTCTACAGCCTGCCCATGTGACTCATGAGACGGTTCCGTTGTCCATGGCCGTAGGTGCTCTTTACCATGAGATAATCCAATTACAAGTGATTTCCTCTCCTAAGTTTCCGCTGGTTATTGGTTATCCTTGGTTACAGAGGCACAACCCCTCTTTTGATTGGCTCCTTGCCGAGGTTCTCTCCTGGTCACGACAATGCAGTGAAACATGCTTCCGGAAGGTAGCCAATGTCCTGTGTGAGTCTTCACTCTCCTCCCTGCCAGAGGAGTACCGTGATTTTAGCGATGTCTTTGACAAAGGTCAAACCGGTAGTTTGCCTCCACACCGGCTGTATGATTGTGCAATTGACCTTCAACCTGGTGCCACTCCACCTCGTGGCCGGGTTTACCTTTTGTCGGTCTTGGAGGATAAAGCCATGGAGGAGTATGTTGCAGATGCACTTTCTCTGGGTTTCATCCGCAAATCCTCGTCTCCTGCTGGTGCTGGTTTCTTCTTTGTGAAGAAGAGCGGTGAACTGAAACCGTGTACTGATTATAGGGGTCTCAATCGTTTCACGATTAAGAATGCCTACCCGATCCCATTGATTACAGAGTTATTTGACCGCTTTAAGGGAGCAACGGTTTTCACTAAGCTTGATCTGAGAGGGGCTTACAATCTTGTGGGGATTAAGGAGGGCGACGAGTGGAAAACTGCATTTAGTACCAGAACAGGCCATTATGAGTATCTCATAATGCCTTTTGGCCTTTGTAACGCCCCGGCAGCTTTCCAGGATTTTTTTTATTTATTTATGTCCTTCGAGATTTGTTGCAGTTATGTGTGGTGGTTTATCTCGATGATATCCTCATATTCTCCAAGTCCCTGGAGAGCCACCATACAGATGTCTGTCGTGTACTTCAGAAATTAAGAGAGAACGATCTTTTATCCTTGAGGTTAAAGCTTCTGAGACTGGTGTTGGCGCCCTTCTGTCTCAACGTCCTACCTCTGAGAGTGCTCTGCATCCTTGTGGCTACTTTTTCAAGAAATTGTCACCTGCCAAGTGCAATTATGAGATTGGTGACAGAGAGCTGTTGGCAATCATTTTAGCCCTGAAAGAATGGAGACATCTCCTCGAAGGTACCGCTGTGCCTCTTCTCATTCTTACTGACCATAAGAATCTCACATTCTTGTCTGAGGCTAAATGCCTCTCTCCCAGAAGGGAGCAATGGGCTCTTTTCTTGTCAAGTTTCAATTACATTGTCTCATTCTTACCCGTTACTAAGAATGTAAGGGCTGACGCCTTGTCACGACCATTTTCCTCCACTTCCAAGTTGGAGTCGGTTTCGGTTCCTATGATTCCTCCTGATCGTATTCTGGCTATGGTTTGCACCAGTCTTACTTCTCCTTTGGGTGACAAAATTCTTGCTGCTCAGGTCAATGCTCGTCCTGAGAAATCTAGTGACCACTGCTTTGTCCCAGAGTGTCTCCGTACTGCCGTGCTCCAGACTTACCATTCTCCCAATGCAGCTCGCCACCCTGGTGAGAATCAACTCGTTTGAGCCATTTCCCAACAATTCTGGTGGCTTAGTCTACGTGCTGATGTAACTGCCTTCGTAGCTGCCTGTTCCGTGTGTGCTCAGAGTAAGACTCCGCGACACCTTCCAGTGGGCCTCCTACAACCCATACCCAAAGGAGAGAGGCCCTGGACCTACCTGTCTATGGATTTCATTGTGGAGTTGCCCAACTCCCAAGGCAACACAGTTATCCTTATGGTAGTTGACCGGTTCTCAAAGATGTGTCATTGTATTCCACCAAAGAAGTTGCCCACGTCTAAGGAACTGGCTTTCATTTTTGCTCTTTCGCTTACATGGGCTACCCAAGGTGATTGTCTCGGACAGGGGTAGTCAGTTTGTGTCCCGGTTCTGGCGAGCCTTTTGTGCACAGCTGGGAATTCAGATTGCTTTCTCCTCTGCGTATCACCCACAGTCTAATGGGGCCGCAGAACGAGCCAATCAGTCCTTGGAGTAATTTATACGTTGCTATATTTCTGACCATCACAGCAACTGGTCAGACTTATTACCATGGGCAGAGTTTGCTCACAACAGTGCCTTTAATTCTGCTTCCTGATTGTCTCCGTTTATGGCGAATTATGGTTTCCAACCTTCGATGTTGCCTGACTCGTTTGTTCCGCAGAGTATTCCTGCGCTAGAGGATCATCTCCGTGGTCAGATTGGGGACAGGGTCTGGCTGTCATCTCGCAACCTCCGACTTCGTGTTCCCTCACTGACGTTCACACCTCAGTTTATTGGGCCTTTTCGTATCCTTCGCAGGATTAACCCAGTGGCTTACGCGTTGGACCTTCCTCCTAGTATACGCATCTCAAATGTGTTTCATGTCTCCTTATTGAAACCTTTGGTCTGCAACCACTTTACCACCTCGGTGCCACGTCCTCACCCTATACAGGTTGAGAACCATGAGGAGTATCAAGTACAATCCATTGTTGACTCCCGTAGGTTCCGTGGGCGCGTACAGTACCTGGTGCATTGGCAGCGGTACGGTCCTGAGGAACGCTCTTGGGTCTCATCCTTGGACGTACATGCCCTTGTCCCCCCATGTGATTTCCATAGATGTTTTCCCCTCAAGCCCGGTGGTCCTCCGAGGGGAAAGGATCGTCAGCCCTTCATTCTCTGAGCTGGCCGCTCAGCTGTCGGCTAATTACCAGCTCCCACCTCTCTCCACAGTTACCCAGCTGTTGTTGATTCTGCTCGTCAGTCCTGCCTACTAAAAGCCATCCAGCTCACTTGATCTCTGCCTTCGTCTTGGTCACATCACAAGAAAACATCTGCTTTCCTGTTTTAAGACTGGCTTTGCTGACATCCCTTCTGGCTCCTTATCCTGCTTGCTGTTCCTCTACTTGGATCCCTGACTTCTGGCCTGGCTGATTACCCGATCTGGTTACTGAACTCTGGCTTGGCTGACTACCCGATCTGGTTACTAAACTCTGGCTTGGCTGACTACCCGATCCGGTTACTGGACACTGGCTATGCTTTGACTACGCGTATTCTATTTACCTTTTTATTTTTATTAATAAACAAGTGTGATTTTACTGTACTTCTGTCTCGGTCTGGTTCATGGTTTCTGACAATTACATGGTGTAGGAATATCTAGGGGCAAGAGCAGACTTGGAGATCTTTCCAGCAGAGCACCCACTGGGTTACTGGGTCTTGAGGATGGACCACTGGCCAGAACTTGCTCAATATGCAATTGATCTACTGGCCTGCCCTGCATCCAGCGTTCTTTCTGAACGCACATTTAGTGCTGCTGGAGGGTTTGTAACGGATCATAGAGTGTGCCTGTCCACAGACTCCCTTGATAGGCTCACATTCATAAAAATGAATCAGTCTTGGATCAGCAGCAGCTATCAAGCACCTGATGCTGATGTAACTGATTGATTTTTCTATGGATGTGGGATCCCTTGAAGACTGCCTATGCTGAGTGACTATCCTATTCCTCCTCAATCTTGATGATGCTAGCTTCCAACAATATATTTGGTTTAGGGCCCCACCACCACTACCTAAGACCCAATTTTTCTGTCCCTGTTTAACGGGGCATGTAATTACAATCTTTGAACTAATATTTCACAGCAGGGCCCATTCCTGCGCCCAGCAAGAGTATCTGTGAGGGGTTACAGTGTTGTGGCACCACCACCACCAAAGGCCCAATTTGTTTGCCCCTGTCCCAGCAACAGAAAAAAAGGACAAGCGTGCCCCACAGCCACCTGCAGAAGATGCACCATGTTCGTGACCAGCACTGTGGACTGTAGACTGCTTGCCCTCTGTTAGTGGCCTGTGAGCGTTGCCTCTCCTTGGTGGCCTTCCGGACATGATGGGGATTTCGTTTTGCAACACCTCACTACACTGTATTGTGTACTGTGTACACCACCAGAAAAGTAGTAGCAACTACACTATGGGTGCATGGTATTGTGTACACCACCAGAAGTCTAATAGCAACTATGGGTGCACTGTATGTATTGTGTACTGTGTACACTGCACACAATACACAATACATACACCACCAGTATGGGTAGTAGTAACAACTGCACTAGGGGTGTACACCGTCTGAAGTATATTAGAAACAGTACACCAGGAACGGCCTGCACAGTGAGATATAGCTAAACTGTATGCAGTGGATATATATAATGAGACTTGCTGTGTGTGTGTGTGTGTGTGTGTGTGTATGTATGTGTGTGTGTGTGTGTGTGTGTGTGTGTGTGTGTGTGTGTGTATATATATATATATATATATATATATATATATATATATATATATATATATATATATATATATATATATACATACACTACACGAGGCCGACGTGCAGGCGGCCTTATATAGTGTAGGGCGTGGACTTAGTCCCCCTGAGCCATGATTGGCAAAAGGCACCCTGCCTTTGGCCAAATATGGCTCTCTTAGCTGAGGGCGCTGTGATTGGCTAAAGCATGCAGGTCATGGTGCATGCTCTGGCCAATCTTCATACAGCAATGCACTGTGCTCCCGCAGTGCATTATGGGCCATTATGCGCCACTCGAATTTGGCACAAACGGTCCATAATGTTCGGTTTTCGACAAACAGGCGAACAACCAATGTTCAAGTCAAACTCATGTTTGACCCAAACAGAAAGCTCATCCCTAATTATGACTTTACCTTGCAGGGAGAAGATTTTTTTTTCTTTTCCAACCTTACTTCTGCTATAATGAATATTTAGTTTAACCCTGTCCACACTGGAGCAGGATAATACAGCAGCAACAAAGGAAGTTCCATAGCAGTTATCAGCTACAGTCCTGGTTACAATAAAATATTATAATTAATTAAAAAATTAATGTATAAATTATTATAGTAATATAATTTTTATATATATATATATATATATAAATTATTATAATTAATAATATTAATTATAAAAATGAACTATATCCGGTGCCTCATTTATACATGTTCCAGCAATAAAAACCTGACAGAGGTTCTATGCTTTCCCCAGACAAAATTTTTTTAAAAGTTGGGTTTACATATTGGAAAAAAACCCAAAGGTTAATGCTGCGCTAGAAATAAGTATGAGAAACTAAAAATGAAACAAAAAGCTGCCAGCACCAAAAAGTCTTAAATACAAAACTCAAATAAGTGGAAAAAATGTGGATGCAGCGCTTTGTGCAAAATAAATTCCCAATACATTAAAAACGGAAAAGGTAAAATTCAAATAATGGTGAAAAAAATCTGAAAAAATAAAAAACTAAAGTAGAATTTCAAAACGAGGAAGTGAAAAACTATTGTTGATGCGCCAACATCAGCCATTGCCCCAATAAATTGCCCCCAAAAAAAGTATTTTCTGGCAGTGCCCTCACGAGACTAGACTCTGGATCCACCGCTGGGAGAGGATGAGGAATGTAAGTTTACTGTTAAGCCTCCCGGGCCCCGCGAGTCCGGCCGTGTCCCTACACACGCAGCCACATACAGCAGGAGCAGAGAGCAGAGTGGGCAGGGCAGAACGCTCGAACGCACCTGTGAAGGGACATCTTTTGGCACATAAGGAGGATCTGGAGTCTGGACAGGAGGTAGGAAGGGAGTGGGAGACTGTCATCTGTTTTGCACTGTTTTGCTATTTTTGTGAAGTAAACGTTTGCTATATTTTTACATTAGGATCATTTCGGCACAAAGAGGGGGAGCAATGCTAGGTTCAAGGGTGCAGATGTTCCTAATGCCTTAAGAATAAACTTGATCAAACTACCATTAGGGCCACTGTTCATCATTGCTGTCTTATTTCTCCCCTATTTGTCTTGTATTTACACATAAGTTTAATCAGAATAGAATTTGGTTAGACAGCATGGAGGTCAGCAATGTGTATCCTTCAGGGGCTGCATACAGTATACTGCATACTTTGTTGTTTGAAATTAATATAAGCTGTTGCCTGGGTACTGTGCCACATGGGTGTGGTAATCTGTTGTTCTATGGCATTAGTTCATTTTTTTTTTTTTTGGGGGGGGGGGGGGGAGGGGTTGCAGGGGGTGGGCCCATACAACATTTTGCTATGGGGCCCTGTGATTTCTAGTTACGCCCCTGCACCTAAGTGAGTATGTAATCTCCTTACCAACTTATTTGACCACCAAGACAGTCTCACCAAACACAGGGAATTCGGTCTCCCAAAAACCTGTATAGATGTCTGGAGCTGCTAAATCCGTGTCACTCAAAATCATAAACAGAATAGGCTCCCATAGTGTAGTGTTTAAGTAGATAATTTAATATACTCAAACAGATTGCACTTACAGGATAAAAGATCTCTGTGCACAGTGTACCACAGTAGATCAAATAGCGGCGTCTCCTCAAACTTCCCACATTTTTCAGCATTGCATTTGAGAATTTTATGGTGTTAAGATATTTTTTATGCACTCATGAATATTTTTTTATTGATTCCTCACTATTTAATATTGTTGATTGTGTATTATAATTTCACTGTTTTCAGCACGTTAATGTATTTATTGATCATTTGCTATTTCATTCGAGCACGTTATTGGTTAACGCATTTCATGTATTTCCCATCTTATTTGGTTGTAGTTTTTTCACTTCCACGTTTTGAAATTCTACTTTAGTTTTTCCTTTTTTCAGATTTTTTCACCACTATTTGGGTTTACAACCCCAAAAGTTCTATACCTACCTCATCAACAAGTATATATTATGGGGTTTTTTTTTTTTTTTTTTTACAGCATGCTGCAGTTTGCCGTTAAAAACCATATAACCATAGTAATAGTTACACAATACTAAATAGGCAAAACATCACATCGAGAAGGCGAACCGCACATAATTTCCTCTGGGTGTTAAGAAGAGAACTGAAAAAAACAGCAAGCTTCACAAGAAACAGAAAGACTTTTAAATGGCTCCATAGATCAAGAGAAGGAAACAGGGGAACACGAAGAACGAGCAGTGATGCTTCTCTGCTTGTGATTTAATGCTTCAAATTCACACTTCATCTCTGCAAAAGATCTTTCCCCTGCTCAGCTCCCACACACATGTTTATTTATGTATTCTTATCTGGGTGCTTGTCAGATGAATTAAACATACCCTTTGTGTAAGCAAGAAGACTTAACTGCAAAATGCAGGAAGGCCAGAAAAGATGGGTGGTGTGATGCTAATGAGGACTGGGCACCCCAAAACCTGTGTGAGAAGATACAGGACAACCTTGCTGTTTCACAATTTGAATGCTAGCAGTGACATTTTTCTGAAAAGGAGCTCTCCTTTACATTAAATGAAGTACGTCAGCCAATTTGTTGTGTGTTTGTTTTTTTTTTTTTTGTTTTTTTTTTTTTTTTTAGACAAGGTGCTGATCCATTTTATGCCCATTGACTGAACTTTGCTGGAACCCAAAGAACCCAGGATAATGGCACTTTTGTTGAAAACTAAAATAAATAATCCTCTCTGGTTGATTAATGTACATTGCAAGGATTTAAACAAACTTTGTTGCAAATTCCTACTTGTTTCTGCTTTGAAGAAACATTCTATTTATTTGACCATGCAGACTAACTCTGAATGGGAGAATCTCGTTCATTATAATCACTTGTTGCACTTTTATTATTCTGATGAGAAAAGTTGCAGAGTATGAAACCCTTTATAATTAACCTTTAGGAAGTATCTCACCAAAACTGAAATTTCTGTTGAAAAGGACGCCTTAAAGTGGTATTAAACCCAAAAGCAAGCATTTATTATATTGCAGCTTACCAGCTTTTAGATGCAGTGGCAGCATTTGTTTTATTTTTTCGGCATCCTTTCTTTTAATTCAAGCTTGTAAGTCTGTTGTTATTCAACAGAGCACGCTCTCTTGTAAATGTAGCAGTTTGTCAGGAAAGGGTCCATCCGCTGGTAAGATATATCGTTTGGCATGCAGTACTGGGGTCCACCAGCAGGTGTCTCCTGGCAGTGTTGAACTGTCAGGAGAATATTTCCCTGCTGGTGTCATTTCATCTTTTGGCCGCAGTACTGATGTCCACCAGCGGATGGATCCTGGCAGTATGGAGCAGACAACACTCCCTGCGCTCAGGTGTGACTTGAGTCAATCATAGTCAGTCCTATAAATACCCGGCAAGCCCTCATATGCTTGCCTTGGTATCTTTCTCCCTGCGCCCTGACCTTGCTGCCTGTATCCTGATCGTGAACCTGTTTCTGTCCTGCTCTGCTCTGATCCGATCCGATCCGATCCCTATCCCAAGCCCATCCTGTTCTTGTCCCTCCTGATTCCCTTGGATCCTTGCCCTGCAGCCTAACCATCCATCCTCTCCCTGTCCTGCTGGTTTTCCGTCCTTGCCCATCTGCTGACCTCCCTGTGTATGACCTTGGCCTGGCTTTGTTTACGATTCCGGTATCTCCTTTTACTTGTATATATTGTTTGTAGTGGGTTTGTTGTGTTGGTTTTGCACTGTTTATATTCCTTTTACTTGTCACTTGTTTAATAAACACCATTATTTCACTTACATGCGTTTCTGGTTTCCTCTGTGCAGTCCACACGGTCTGGTCTACTAAATCCGCTGACACAGAGTGTTGAGACAAGCCATTTACCATTGATGGGAATGCTTACAATGATCAGCTTTTACCTATTCATGTAAAACCTTTATCCCAAAAGAAAAAAAAAAAAAAAAACGTTGCTGTAACTGCTTTTGTAACTGCAGTGTGAGCTGGAGTTTGGCTTTGATTTATAAGTATATCTAAATGCTCCTCTCTCCCCAGATTACTAATGTTACTGTTCAAAGGTGCCCCCTGTGTGCCTTCATCCAGAGTGGAGACCCTTTAATACAGGAGGTGTGTTACTGGCCAGAGCATCAGGTGAAAACCGAGAGAAAGCCTTAAAAGTAAAATAATGCAGCCACCACGCCAAAAGATAGGTAAGCTGCAATATATTACATTTTTGGTTTTGAGTTTAATACCGCTTTTAACCCTTTTGCTGCCGAAGCCATTCTTTATGTTTTTTGCACACATGTTTAAAAAATCCTTTTCGCCCTGAAGATTGCATTAAATCCCAAAAACATTATATATTTTCTCAAAGCTAACACCCTAGAGAATAAAATAGTAGTAGTTCAAAATTTTTATGCTACACAGTATTAGCGCAAAGGTTTAGGAAAAGTTAATTTTAGGGCACACAAACGCATAAAAATACCCATGTTTGGTAAAATATAAAGGATGAGGTACAGAGTAAATAGATATTTAACATGCCAAACCTTAAAATTGCATGCGCCTGTGAAATGGTGACAGACTTCAGTAACATATTTTTTTTTTTGGGCAATGTTTTAAAGGCCCCTACAGGTCTTCAGTTTAGAGTTCTGCAGAACCTCTGGTGTTAAAATCATTGCCCCCACTCCGGCATGCCCGGCAATATGTAAAATGTGTATTGCAATCAACATTTTTGTGTGTAGGTGTCCCCGACGCATGCATTTAGGTTCATACGTGTGTGTGTGTGTGTGTGTGTGTGTGTGTGTGTGTGTGTGTATATGTGGAAGGGGGGGGGGTCATCATACATTTTTGGGGGTAGATTTTATGTGCTTGTACTTTATTTTGTACAATTGTTAGGTAACAGGTTCTCTTTAATGAGACACCAGAGGCTAAAAGAACACTGATGTCTCACCTGATCGCACTGCATTCGATTCTTCTCCAGCCATGCAGGCCACGGAAACTACCACAGGGACCCAGAAGTGACGTTTTACATGTTGCGCGTCATTTTGCAGTATCATCATCATGTACTGGCGGAAGTACGACAAGATCTAGCCCACTGTTGTCACATATGGCAGAAGTATGGTCGGATATGACACCACTGTTGTCACAGGTGGGATCTACTGGGTCTCTTCCACAGCTCTACCCCCTGCACAGGCACACAGGTACAATGATAATGTCACTACTACATTCAGTAGCGAATATCTAGGTTTGAAAAGACATCAGATGCACATAAAGTTGATTTATGGCTAGATTTGTGGCCATTTAGGAATATGTTTAAAGCTTAAGATTAGATAAAAAAAAAAAAAAGAAATCAACAGCTATAGTGGCCTAACTTATCTGTATTGAAGGTTGTCACTGTGAGGATCGCAGTTGTCAGAGCCCTGCCCTTCTCATCAACTCATGACAAAGGACTGGCCAATCTCACACTGCGCTGTTACTTTATGTAACAATGTCACTTTCAGCTGCACTCTGCTCACAAAGTTTCCAGCTCATGGGACCACAATCTAGGTGCCAGCAGCCAGAGAGCAATTGTCACTGGTTCAGTTAATTAAGCAATTAACTCTTTAATCACATGCAGACCGGGCCATAGCCGAAAGGCGGCTACAGCGCAGTTGGCTTATTCTGGAAGGATGTCCATGCACATCCTAACACAATCGCGCTCCCCCTGGGGTGCGCACCTGGGAATGTCCATGATCGGTGGGTGACGGAACAGGCCTTTACCACGTGATCGCTCCGTCCAATGATGGAGCGATCACTTGTCAACAAACCGGAGCTTGTCTGGTGCAGCTCCTCCCCTCTTTTCGCACTGATCGCTACAGTGTGCGCGGAGAGGAAGGAGCCGGGTGCAGCAGTGCTGTGGGCCGTCTCTGGAGTGCCCACAGTGCTGATCTTTGCCCATCCATTCATCCAACCCTGGCTCATCCATGCTCCATATGTGCCCACCCATGCTCCATCCATCCCTCGCTCATCCATGCTCCATATGTGCCCATCTATACTTCATCCATCCCTGGCTCATCCGTGCTTCATCCATCCCTGGCTCATCCGTGCTTCATCCATCCCTGGATCATCCGTGCTTCATCCATCCCTGGCTCATCCATGCTTTATCCATCCCTGGCTCATCCATGCTCCATCCATCTGTGCTCATCCATGCTCAATCCATCCCTGGCTCATCTGTGCTCCATCCATCCCTGGCTCATCCACACTCCATCTATCCCTGGCTCATCCATGCTCCATCTGTGCTCCATCTATCCCTGGCTCATCCATGCTCCATCTGTGCTCCATCCATCCCTGGCTCATCTGTGCTCCATCCATCCCTGGCTCATCCATGCTCCATCCATCCCTGGCTCATCCATGCTCCATCCATCCCTGGCTCATCCATGCTCCATCCATCCCTGGCTCATCCATGCTCCATCCATCCCTGGCTCATCCATGCTCAATCCATCCATGGCTCATCCATGCTCATACATGCCCATCCACGGCTCATACATGCCCATCCACGGCTCATACGTGCCCATCCATGGCTCATCAGTGCTCATCTGCCCCACACCAGTGCTCATTCATGCCACATCAGTGCTCATCCATGCCACATCAGTTCTCAACCATGCCACATCCTTGCCACTACAGTGTGACCACAGTGCCTATCAGTGTCTCACAAAAGTGTAATAGGTAGTCAAATTCGATTTGAAATATATGTCCTTGATGGTGCTCCCTGCATGTTGTGCCTTTCTATGTGGCCAGACTGTGGAAAAGTTTCACGCCATACTCAGGAGGAGTAGGAGAATCTATCTTGGGGTTTTGCTATGTACATGCTATGTGTTAGAAATATCTTATAAATGGACAACTTTGTGTAAAAAAAAAAAAAAAAAAAAATGCGTTTTCATTTTCTTTCCATGTTTTCCAAAAACTTGTGGGAAAAAATTACATGTTCAAAAGATTCATTATGCCTCATAGAATATACGTTGGGGTGTTTAGTTTCCAAAATTGGGTCATTTTGTGAACGTTTCCATTGTCCTGGTGCTCCAGGGCCTTCAAAAGTGTAATGCCCCGTACACACGGTCGGACATTGATCGGACACTCCGACAACAAAATCCTAGGATTTTTTCCGACAGATGTTGGCTCAAACTTGTCTTGCATACACACGGTCACACAAAGTTGTTGGAAAATCTGATCATTCTGAACGCGGTGACGTAAAACGGATCTTGTTGTCGGGAAATTTTATAGCCTGCTCTCAAACTTTGTGTCCAAGTCCAATGGAGCCCACACACGGTCGGACTTTCTGACAACACGCTCCGATCGCACATTTTCCATCGGAAAATCTGACCGTGTGTACAGGGCATTAGAGGTAGTCAAAAAATGAAAGGTGTCATGTATGTCCCTAGAACGCCTGACGGTGCTCCCTGCATGTTGGGCCGCTGTATGTGGCCAGGCTGTGTAAAAGTCTCACATGTGGTATCGCCATACTCAGGAGGAGTAGTAGAGTGTGTTTTGGGGGTAATTTGTGGTATGCATATGCTGTATGTGTGAGAAATAACCTGTTAATATGACAATTGTGTGGAAAAAAAAAGAAAAAAAAAAATCTTCATTTTGCAAAGAATTGTGGGAAAAAAATTACAGCTTCAAAAAACTCACCATGCCTCTTACTAAATACATTGGATTGTCTACTTTCCAAAAAGGGGTCATTTGGGGGATATTTGTACTTTCCTGGCTTGTTAGTGTCTCAGGAAATGAGACAGGCCTTCAGTACATCAGGTGTGATCAGGTGAGATCAATTTTCAGTGATCGGCATCATAGCTTGTAGACTCTATAACTTTCACACGGACCAAATAATGTACACTGATTTGGGTTATTTTTTAATGAAGCAGTATAAATGTTTTACCGAAGAGTCGGAACTTCCACAAGATTAGCAATACAATTATAATTTTAAAATAAACGTCTGTACACACGATCACCACAGACAGATATATTCAAAGATTTATCATACAGTAGCACTCTTCAAGAGACAGGGATTCTTTTAATTTGCATTAAAAGCCTTAGAGACAAATTTCAACACTTTTCAAAATAGGGTATAGTAATGAAAAAGGTCAAAATGGTGCAAATAAAATATTTACAGAAAAGGGGTGTTACAAAGAAACAAAGAGACAATAAAGCAACAGAGTAATAAAAAGAAGTTGAAAATGAAGAATGCAGAATGCAGAGTCCAATGAATAAACAAAAATGGTACAGTGGCTCTCTCAAGTTCGGTTGAGTGTTCCTTAGTTGATGGCAAAACGAGAGCTGTCAAAATGTCCTGGCATTCTCTATTTCTCTGGTATCAAAGGGGTGTTGACAGATGCCACCTGACCAATTAAGCACCTGAGGTGTGGTTTATGGGATGTCACTATGTTTATGGCTATATCCCAGATACAGTTTTCTATAGGTATATATCTCTGAATACCGACCAGGTACAGACTGCTAACATGCAAATTATTGGCCTAAATTCAGCTTTGAAATGAATATAAATTTGACAGGTTTTGGATGCCCAGTTTGCCTAGGAGAGGAATTGGGCTGGTTATGCCCCTAGAGTACTCCTAGGGTATCGGTGTTTGGGCTCAACACTACACATTAACTGAGGGAGGTAAATATGTCTATATTCTGGCTGTGCTATTATTATTTCATGCGTTAAGAAATATGCTGAGGTCTAGAATCTTAACTGCTAACCAGTCTATCAGGGATGTATATTGGCCATTACCCAACTGAGTGGTATTAATTAAGCCTTTCCCACTGCCATGGGTTCTATTTAGGAGGTTTTATCCTTTAAAAGGTTTTAAATGCTGGGAGACGGGCATTGAAATCCTGTGACCACTGCCATTGGCTGCCACAATGGTCAAATGAAAGCTCCTGATCGCAAGTAACTATGCAGGGCACGTGCTCTCAGCACAGAAAGATGTTTACATAAGGCCTCTTGGCGTTAAAAAACCCTCCAAGCGGGAAGAGATTAACACTGCCCATTCTAAAAATGGCTGCCAAAGTTTCAGTGTCCAGTCGGTCCACTGCTTTCCTTGTGACATCTATGGAATCTGCAGAGGAACAATGTTCCTCTCAGCCTCCACTCCATCTGCACAGCAACACAGCACCACCCGCTGAATGGGGAAAGAAATACACCTGCCCACATAGTGAACAATGTCACTGAGACAGTGGCTGTCAACAAAAAGGAGGAGACTCTTTCCAAAGGAGACAGCTAAGAGGGAATTCCCTTACTTGGGATGGTTTCCTCCCACTTCCTGGTGCATATTTTCCCAAATGAACACAAACAGAAAAAAAAAACTGATCAGGATTTTAACCAATTTCCTACTCTATCCAGAACGAAAAAAAAAAAAAAAACTTGTGGCTTAACATATACTTTAAAATCAAATGGACTCCCTGTCTTTAGCACAGCTGCAGCATATTGTTGGAAAGTATTATCAGCTCGCTTCGATTTTTTTATGCGGTTGTAGAAATGTAGTTTCACTGGTGGGTCATGAGCACGGGTTACCAGCACACCCATTCCTCCGTTCTGTTGGTGTGCATTATATAAACCTGCCACTATCCAAATGTGTTATTGACCTGCAGCATTTATGCATTTCCTTCACAATCCACTGAAATTTCTATTTACTCTTTGTCTATATGACACTGAAGCCCACACATCCCGCTGACGCTGCTTGGTCACTAAATATAAGTCTGATAAATTATAGTCCTGAGTCTTAAATTTGTTGAGCTGACAAACAAGTCCATTTGCTGCGGAGGAGAAAGGATTTTTCTGGTGTCCTTGAAGGACGGAATTTTCATCATCTTGACAAGGATAATGCCAGGGTTCAGCTGTGTGAAGCATGGCTCACTGTCCTAAAGGAGAACTCCGCTACATGCTACTCAGCAGGCAGACTACATAACCCAAACCCAGTGAAAATGTAAATAACCCTTTGTTGTTACAGGGGGAGCTTGCTCTCCAGAAATCTTACACATTCCAAATTTAGTTGCTGTGTTTGTTCATGACAGATGGATATGCAGATTGCTGAGACTCCGACTACCCATAACATTAAACAATTGACCTCTTCCTTCCCCTCCCAAATTGACCAGATGACACAGTAATTTTTGGAGTCGAATGGCCATAGTAGCCTTTGTTTTATTCTTTCAAACAAAAATTCCATAAACAGTCGAAATTCATAAATACATACAATACATAACCCATTAACAAAAACCCCAGCCTAATCCTACCCAGTCTAAAGATTTTTGAAGGCCTATTTTCTTTTTACCAACCTGTTGTATCTGTCACCCATGAAAGGCCCCTAGCCGCAACTTACACTGGCTCGGGAACAAGTACCACTTACTTACTACCAGATACGACCAACTTAAAAAACCCCCAATGTTACCAATGTATTATTAGCTAGGGAAGGGGCACCCTTACCTCAAGATGGGCCCAACCCCCCCCAATTCTCCAGTATTTTCTCCAGCACCTCCTTTAAAGTCCCAATAGACCACCCACCGCTGCTATGACTTGTAACAAAATAACCCATAAATTGAACGGTCAGGCAAAACTTACCCCCCTAAACGTCCTACTATAGAAAGCAAACCACATCCATATTAAATTGGCGAAAAACATCCCCAAACCAACTAAGGAGGGTGGGTGAGAGAAACCTTCCTTACCCTGTGATAAGCTCCGACTGATCACTGACTGGACGGCTCATCCCTCCACACCCTACTGGACACCCCCCATCACTTCAGGACCCAATCATGTAAATGAATAACCCCTTATTCACTCCGCCTCACTGCCCACCCCCGTCATGCTGGCCCTCCTCCCAGTTTCACTTTTGCTCAGGGACATATACTGTCTTCAACAACATGTCATGATTCCTACTGACTTCCAGTGATCCTTAAAGTGGAAGTTTAGTCAGAAAATTAGGTCCTGCTAGATCACTTCATGCTGGTGCTTTTTGCAGGTTTAGCTATGGAAAACATTAAAAATAATTGCAATTACTGTTAAAAATCCAGTACCATACTATCTCTCTCTGCTCTGCACATGCTCTGGTGCTTTCTATTTTTAGGCACTGTGCCGAATTTGTAGAGGCAGATCTGCTGACAGCCTAATGATTTACTGCTGCTCAGGGGCTCTGGGCTTCAGCAAAATGGCAACCTGCAGCAAGAAGAAACAGGAACAATGCTGGAGGAAATTTACAGCACACCCTAATTTTGATATTTTGATAGCATAATTATTAATGTATGTTCCTTGCTTAACCACTTCCCGCCCGGCCTATAGCAGAATGACGGGCGGGCGGTGGTTCAGTTATCCTGACTGGGCATCATATGACGTCCAGCAGGATAACAGGCGCCGCGCGCCCGTGGGGATCGGTGGTGCGGTGTGTCAGTCTGACACACCGCTACACCGATCTCGGTAAAGAGCCTCCAACGGAGGCTCTTTACCACGTAATCAGCCGTGTCCAATCACGGCTGATCACAATGTAAACAGGAAGAGCCGTTGATCAGCTTTTCCTCACTCGCGTCTGACAGAACTGAGTAGAGGTGAGCCGTTCGGCTGCTCTCCTGACAGGGGGAAGTCTGTGCTGATTGTTTATCAGCGCAGCCCCCCCTCGGATCCCCCCCAGGACTACCATTATGCTGCCCAGGACCACCAAGATGGCCATCCACACTGGACCACCAGGTATGCCCCCCCAGACCATCAGGGAAATGCAAATCTGTGCCAAGGCAGCTGCCAATCAATGCCCAGGCAGCTGCCAATCAGTGCCCATTCACAATGCCTATCAGTGCCAGTGCCACCAGGGATGCCTGGTGCCGCGTATCAGTGCCACGTATATATATGCCCAGCAGTGCCGCCTATCAGTGCCACCCAAAAGTACCCATCTTTGCAGCCTTTCAGTGTCACCTATCAGTGCCCATCATTGCCCACCAGTGCCACTCATGAGTGCCCATCAGTGCCGCCTATCAATGCCCATCAGTGCTGCATATCAGTGCCACCCATCAGTGCCACCTACCAGTGCCGCATATCAAGGCCCATCATCTGTGCCTGTCAGTGCCCGCGCATTGGTGCCACCTCATCAGTGCTGCCTTATCAGTGCCCATCAGTGAAGGAGAAAACTTACTTATTTACAAAATTGTATAACAGAAACAATTGGTAGTGCTTTCTTTTACCTGTCTGGTGGCCCTTGCCACTTTACCAACACATCTCTTTTGTGACCATTGAAGTAAAGGAAAAGCGTTGGTCTGTCATACCAACACAGGTAAACTTTAGAAAACTTTAGAAAAAGATCCTTGGCTATACTTTTTGCTGATGGAATTCTTTGAAAGGATTGCCTCTGGATACTGGGTGGAATAATCAAAAACCATTATGATAGCAAACTTTACCAGGGAACTCACGGGATCCATGACAATCCTTTCAAAGGGTACCTCAATTAAGTAAGAGTACCAAAGGGCTCCTGAAGTGGGAGACTGACACACAGGGCAGGAATAATAATACATTCTCACATCCTTGTGTAACCCTGGCCAGTAAAACCTTTGTAAAACACAGTTTTTGTATTTTATCATAACCCTTATGTCCCCCATTCAAAACTTAAGAATGAGCCAAATCAATGAGAGTGGCAACTGTGTGGCTGTGGTTGAAGAAGTTGTACGGACTGTGGAAAATGTTTAATTTCATTTGGAAATCAAGGTCCCACAGTCTGGGGGAAGAGTGGAGAGGCACAGAATCCAAGTTGCATGAGTCATGGTCCAGTGTGATGTTTCCACAGTCAGTGATGATTTGGGGAGCCATGTCAATTGCTGGTGTTGGTCCACTCAGGGCTGGTGCTACCACTAGGCAAACTAGGCAGCTGCCTAGGGCGCCCTGCTGTCTAGGGCGCCGGCCACTGGTGTTCCTACTCTCTCCTCTCTGCAGCAAGCAACTAAATCTCAGCATCAGCAGGCAGCCGCCGCTCCGTCCGCACATAGTGTCAGAGGCGCAGCGGCGGCAGAGGACTGTATCTGTGTCCTGACTCCTGAATGACTGGAAGCAAGCAAACATTCATTGATGGGCACTGGTAAGACTGCATTTGATGGGCGCTAGTGAGGCTGCATTTGATGGGTGCTGGTGAGGCTGTATGTGTTGCGTTTGTTACAATATGATTTTTTTTATTAATCAGACTTTCGATACATGGGACATAACATTACACAATAGTGGTTGGTCATAGAGATATTGTCAGTTTTTGGCTTGAGTAGATTTCTCAAACAAATGCTGTTTTATACAATGGGGGTATTGTATTGTTACAGTTTTCAACAGGCTATTGTCTCTATTGCTACAGTACACAAGAAAGAGATTTAGTTGTTTGAGGAGGTTTTCAAACTGAAAGAATGACTGTTAGATTACTGTCAGGTGTTGGTTTGATTAGACAATGGGTACGTAGATACAGTTTTCAACAGTCCATTGTCTACACAGCTACAGCAAACAGATATGTTTTCTGCTGTTTGGTAACTATGGTAAACAGCCTGGCACATAAAAGGGGGATTCAGGCATAAGCTAGGGACACACACACATGAGCCATTGGCCATTTGCACCGGTCTGACCCTCTTGGCAATAGGTCCTGGTGTGTCGATTCACAGAACAGCGCATTTGCGCCCTTTTCAAAGCTGGTTTTGTTAGCTCGTTTGTGAGTATAATTTTTGCTGTTTTTATGCTGCATTAAAGTTTATCAGTGGTAATGCACTAGGTTGGTGCGCCCTCCTTCTTTCTTGTTTTTTTGAGGGACACACACACACACCATGATGCTGTAACATCTGAAGCCACTCATGATAGGCATTTTGCTTGTTATAGATATCTGTCAGCCTTGTATTGTATTCCTAAGATTGTAATAGTTTTGTATGTACAGCATCTTTGTATAGTAAAAGCACAATTTACACATTGCAGAAATCTCAGCTTCCTTGCTTATACCACAGAGTAACCTTGCTAGATAGACGCAAGCAAAACATTTCGGAGCTCGTGCCGCGGTCTGTGCTATAGTTCAACTGAAGCAGACCTGTTTTTTCTGTAATGTGTTGTGTAGCTTGTGCTAGGTAAAATGCTGCGTAAGCTGTTTAGGAAAAGCAAGGCTGCAAAGGGTTCTGGTGGCCAGAAGAAAGTGTGCAGCTTACTTGTCTGGGCCTGGGACAATGAGTGGGAGCCTCTTGCTAAAGAATTTGTGAAGTATGCTTCTCTCTTGAAGCTGACTTGGGGTTATAAAGTCTCAGATCATTTTGTAGATTTTAGCCTTAAGGGGTTGGATTTAAGTAAAAAAAAGAAGAGGACAGTGTCCACAGTGGGCTGGTATTTCCTCAATGCTATTTACACTGAATCACAGAGAAGGGAGAATGCAGAGGCAGAAGTTAAGGTATTAAAAGACCAGCTAGCAGTTGCTTCAGAGTGTGTGCGTTCAACTGCTAGTCGGGCTGATGATTTGCAAGAACGTTGTGCAGCCCTCATGACCAAATCAATTAATGCCTTAAGGAAAAGGAAGGGCCGTAAACCTGTTAGTAAAGCCAGGGTACGTGCCATTGTCACATCCCAAAATTGGGATTGTGAGGATGTGCTTTCCTCAAATAATAGTGAGGATGAGGAGATAGAGTTTGATATTTCGCATGATGATCTACTAGTGCGAAAGAAAAAGTATGCCAGACCTCGCATTACTAAGCGTAGGAAACGGCAACATGATAGAGAGGATATGGCAGATGGGGAGGTGCATTATCGCAACCCCAGAGATGTTGAATTTGAAGAAGTACGGGAGTTTACACAAATTGAACTCCATGAGCTGGCAAAACAATACAAACAAAGGTCTGGGGAGCCCCTATTGACCTTATGGGATGAAGGGGCGGACGGTGTTGTTTTGTCAGGTAAGGAAGCAGTGACTATGGGAGTGTTAACCCATGATCCACAATTGCTTCAGGCAATGTGAAAAGCCCGAGAGTTTATCGTGAAATTTTCACTGTTAGACCTTGTGAGAGATGGAATAGTCCGAGTATACGCTAGTCCTACTGACCTGGAAAATACCTACTCATGGAGTGCAATAGGAGAGGGTATTTCCAGGTTATGTGAGATGGGTTGTATAACCAGATTAAATACGTTTCCAGAATGGATGGGTCCAGATATGGAACCCTTTACGTATGCTCTGCGCTCTAAGCTGATGAAGTCTGCGCCATTTAATCTCAGGGCTCCATTATTCTCCTTGTTGGGGGGGCGGGATTAAACAGCAAGATTCATGAAGCCACAACCCTTTTAAGCCAATTTGGGGGAGCTAGAGGAGACTAAAACAAAACCTGTCAGGGCAGTAGATAAGGTCAAGGCCAGACAGGAAGAATACAAGCAGAAAAGAACAGAGAAGAAAGGGAATGGGGTAGAGAAGACAGGAGGTGAAGAGAAAACCAGGCTTGTTATTTCTAGGAAAGAAATGTGGGTGGACCTCTTAAAGGCAGGAGTACCTAAAGATTAAATAGATGGGATTTCTACTGCAGAAATGCCGATGAGGTGTAAACATTTAGTAGGAAAAACTGTGAGGGTTAGAAACACTACTCCTAGTGAAGATAACATCAGCCTGGACTTGGAGAAAACAGAACAGACCCCTCCTTTTAGCCCCAAACCAATTCCCAAAAATGAACCCAAACCCAAATCCCTTTATCCTGGGGAGGAATTAGAGAGAATCAGAAAAGTGGATTGGGAGGTTCCTTATGCTTTATGAAGGGAAGGTGAGTCTCCTGTAATAGCCGTGAGGGCAGTGACAGCAGGAGACCGACACCCATATACACCTGTCACTGTATGGTGGGGGAAGTCATCTTCTCCTACACATGTAATGGCTTTAGTTGATAGCGGAGCTGAAGTTACACTTTTGCAAGGTAATCCTTCCCATCACAAAGGAGAATTGATTTATGTAGAAGGTTAGGGAGGGCAAACCACATCAGCAGTTAGGATACGGGTGAAATTGGCTATTGGCAAGGGATCAGGATTTATGACAAATGTTTTGGTATCAGAGTTACCCGAAAATATTCTTGGGATGGATGTACTTCAAGGTCAGTCAATTCAGACTGAAAGAGGTACATTCACATTCGGGTATCCTGATAAAGCGTATCTGGTTAGGGCGGTGAAGGCTGTGGTCAGAGGTCATGCGAAATGGACCCCTGTCTACATTCCTCCACCAGAGAAGCCAGTCTGTCTCAAGCAGTACAGACTTCCTGGAGGCCACAAAGAAATTGGGGAGACTATTCAAGAACTGTTGAGAGTAGGGATCCTTTAGACCTGCTGTAAGTCCTTTCTCGTCTCCGGTGTTCCCAGTAAAAAAACCTGATGGGACATATAGAATGACTGTGGATTACAGAGGTCTAAACAAAGTGGCACCTCCATTGAAGTCAGCTGTACCAGATATGATCTCAGTTGTTGAGAAAATTGCTAAAAATGCAGGAGAATATCATGCTGTGATAGACCTGGCTAATGCTTACTTTTCGATTTTGATAGACCCAGAGTGTCAAGACCAGTTTGCTATAGTGTGCCGCCAGTACACTTTCACCGCGCTTCCTGAAGACTATGTTCATTCTCCAACGATTTGTCATGGACTGATTGCCCGAGATTTAAGTACCCTGAGTTTAAAAGTTGCTGTGTTCCACTACATTGATGACAACATGATCTCTGGAACAAAAGAAGATCTAACTGAAGCACTGCACCTGCTGATACATCACATGGAGAACAGAGGGTGGGCTATCGACAAAGACAAAGTCCAAGGACCTGCCACGGAAGTGAAATTCCTGGGCATGATGTGTACTGGGCAGCAGAGGAAAATTCCAAAGACAGTTGTGCAAACTATCCAGGCGTTGTCACCCCCTACTACCAAAAAGGAGGCACAGAAGTTCATTGGAGTTGTGGGGTTTTGGATTTCGTTCATCCCACATCTTGGACTGTTTCTGAGGCCTATAATGTCACCAGAAAAAAGACTGAGTTCTCATGGGGTTCAGAGCAGCAGACTGCATTCCTGGCTGTTAAAGAAGCTATTTTGCAGCATCAGGGATTAGGACCCGTGAGACAAGGAGTACCATTTCAGCTAGATGTAGTGGAGGAGAATGGTACCATATCTTGGAGTCTATGGCAGCCAAATGAAAAGAAAGGACTGAGAGCAATACCCATTGGATTTTGGTCCAAACAACTCACAGGGGCACAGAAGAGATACACGCCCCTAGAGAAGTACCTGTTTGGGGCCTACACAGCACTTCAACATGTAGAGACCATTACAGGAAAGGACACAGTCACCATCCATACTGCATTGCCAATAGCAGGATGGGTGAGAGATAATGGACTGACCACTAGGGCAACTGTAGCCCAGAACCAGACACTGATGAAATGGAAGTGGTACCTTCAAGAAAGAGGGGGTATTGCAGCTGGGGATGTTAGAGACATTTCAAAACAGTTGGCAGGGCTTGTCACTTTTACCAGCACCCAGCCAGAAGAAATTCCTGTGCTGCAGTCATCCCCCATTCAAGAGGCTCCACCCTTTGAGTCTCTGTCAGAAGACATGAAGGAGTCAGCGTGGTTCACTGATGGTTCAGCCATAGTCACCTCGTCTGGACGTAAATGGACAGCAGCAGCCTACAACCCAAGTACAGACACAGTCCTGCAGGAGACCGGAATTGGAGGGTCCAGTCAGTATGCAGAGTTGAAAGCGGTGGTGATGACTCTTCAGGAGGATCCTTCTTCCCATGTCACTATCTACACTGACAGCTGGGCGGTTTTTAAAGGACTGACAACTTGGATGCCCACATGGAAGTCCAATGAATGGATGATTCATGGAAAGGTGGTGTGGGGAGGCAAGGATGTCTGGGACTACATCTGGAAGGAAGCTCACTCCCGCACCATAAAAGTGGGGCAGGTTGATGCACATGTGCTCCTAGTCCCAGACTTTGTGAACTATAACAGAGTTGCAGATGAAATCGCCAAAGTGAAGGCAGTTGTGCCAATTGATCCTGTCTTGATGAACTTGGCCAACTGGGCCCACAAGCAATCTGGACTTTTGGGGCAGGAAGCAACATATGAATGGGCACAGCAGAGAGGATTGCCTATGTCCATGGACATGATAAAGACTGTAATAGGGAACTGTACAGTGTGTGGAGAAGTGCGACAGTGGCCATTGCAAAAGTACTCCACCGGGTCGATTAAGAGGGGTGAGAGGCCTGCAGAGATCTGGCAGATTGACTTCATCGGTCCCCTGCCCGGGGGGAACCATGGACTGAGATATTATTCCACTGCAATGGACACCTATTCAGGACTTATGCTTGTTCATCCTTGCAAACGTGCAGATCAAGCCACAACGCTTCAACTGCTCCAGAAACTTGTCGTTGCTTATGGTTGTCCCAAACAAATCCAAAGTGATAACGGCTCACACTTCACCGGATCAACAGTATAGCAGTGGGCCAAAGATTCTGGAGTGTACTGGTTGTGCCACATCCCATACCATCCACAGGCAGCTGGTTTGATTGAAAGATACAACGGGCTATTGAAGGACCAGATACGCAAACTTACACCCACACATACACTAAGGGGGTGGGATCGGGTCCTCACACAGGCAGTCATGTTGTTAAATTCTAGGCCAGTAGCCAAAACCACACTATATGAGAGGATGATAGGGGCTGGGGCACAGATTCCACAGCTGGAGTGCAGAGTTCAGTATTTATGTAAGGTTCCTGAAAGAACAGGGCTTAACAGATACCATGTTACTGCTTCCCATGACATAGAAACCAAGAGTGACGTATCTGAAGCTGAAGCCTATCTAGGAATGAGAGGGAATCTGGCAGGAAGATTTGAAGTTACATTTGCATTGACAGATGATCTTCAAGACAGTGGCTGGGACTCTGACTGGTTAGTGGATACTTCTCAGCAAGAGTGGAAAGTGCAGCTACATAACAGCAAACCTTCCAAAATAAACAGCAGTGATCTTCTTGGAAATATCAGTATATTTCCTCTCCTCCCTATTGATGTTCTTTGGGAGGGTCAGAAGTGGGTACAGGCAGGGGGCAAAGTGTTAGTCAGATATCCAGGCAGAAGCCATTTAGAGGAGAGATTTTAGCTGAAGGGCCTGGATCTACCGTTTATGTATTATTAGAAGGAACAGATAATCCGCTTTGTTTTCCACTCCAAAGGCTGTCTCTGAATTGATCCATAGGAAGACCAGAGAAAAGTGGTTACATGATGGAAAGAATGACGGAAGATCGCAAGAGCTGTGGAGAGCAAGGCCTTTGATGTATTACAAACCTGGACTTGTTTCTGAAGAACTTTAGAATGGACTTTCTAATGAACTTTTTTAGTTAAAGACTGAAACACCTTCTCAGTAACAGAAATGGGAGGTGTTGCATTCAAGGAAAATTAATGTTTAGAAGGAGTTTAATAATGAAGAGATTTTGTGTGTAGTCTGAGAAAAAAAAATCTAGGGCGGAATGTGTTGCATTTGCTACAATATGATTTTTTTTATTAATCAGACTTACGATACATGGGACATAACATTACACAATAGTGGTTGGTCATAGAGATATGGTCAGTTTTTGGCTTGAGTAGATTTCTCAAACAAATGCTGTTTTATACAATGGGGGTATTGTTGTATTGTTACAGTTTTCAACAGGCTATTGTCTCTATTGCTACAGTACACAAGAAAGAGATTTAGTTGTTTGAGGTTTTCAAACTGAAAGAATGACTGTTAGATTACTGTCAAGTGTTGGTTTGATTAGACAATGGGTACGTAGATACAGTTTTCAACAGTCCATTGTCTACACAGCTACAGCAAACAGGTATGTTTTCTGTTGTTTGGTAAATATGGTAAACAGCCTGGCACATAAAAGGGGGATTCAGGCATAAGCTAGGGACACACACACACACACACCATGATGCTGTAACATCTGAAGCCACTCATGATAGAAGAAACTTGCCTGATGCTCCAGGAAAATCG
Organism: Aquarana catesbeiana; assembly: GCA_037953035.1. NCBI lineage: Eukaryota > Metazoa > Chordata > Amphibia > Anura > Ranidae > Aquarana > Aquarana catesbeiana. The sequence goes on along the minus strand of JBBHAA010000628.1, from coordinate 637,377 downwards.
TTGCCAATGGAGATCACGAACATACAGTAACAGAAGATACGTAACCTTTAAAGTGTATTTGTGCTATTATAGACCATAGGCTGTTCAGTTTGCTTGGCATTTTGCTTGTTATAGATATCTGTCAGTCTTGTATTGTATTCCTAAGATTTTAATAGTTTTGTATGTACAGCATCTTTGTATAGTAAAAGCACAATTTACACACTGCAGAAATCTCAGCTTCCTTGCTTATACCACAGAGTAACCTTGCTAGATAGATGCAAGCAAAACACTGTATTGATGGGCGCTGGTGAGGCTGCATTTGATGGGTGCTGGTGAAGCTGCATTTGATGGGCGCTGGTGAGGCTGCATTTGAAGGGTGCTGGTGAGGCTGCATTTGATGGGTGCTGGTGAGGCTGCATTTGATGGGCGATGGTGAGGCTACATTTGATGGGCGCTGGTGAGGCTGCATTTGATGGGCGCTGGTGAAGCTGCATTTGATGGGCGCTGGTGAGGCTGTATTTGATGGGCGCTGGTGAGGCTGTATTTGATGGGCGCTGGTGAGGCTCCATTTGATGGGCGCTGGTGAGGCTCCATTTGATTGGCGCTGGTGAGGCTGCATTTGATTGGCGCTGGTGAGGCTGCATTTGATTGGCGCTGGTGAGGCTGCATTTGATGGGCGATGGTGAGGCTGCATTTGATGGGCGCTGGTGAGGCTGCATTAGATGGGCGCTGGTGAGGCTGCATTTGATGGGCGATGGTGAGGCTGCATTTGATGGGCGCTGGTGAGGCTGCATTTGATGGGCGCTGGTGAGGCTGCATTTGATGGGCGATGGTGAGGCTGCATTTGATGGGCGATGGTGAGGCTGCATTTGATGGGCGCTGTTGAGGCTGCATTTGATGGGCGCTGGTGAGGCTGCATTTGATGGGCGCTGGTGAGGCTGCATTTGATGGGCGCTGGTGAGGCTGCATTTGATGGGCGCTGGTGCGGCTGCATTAGATGGGCGCTGGTGAGGCATTGGATAGGGAGGGGGCGGCAGGGATGGGGGGGCGACGCCGGTGCACCTTCATTGCATGGGGTGCCACTGCTTCAGCCCACTATCAAACAAACCTGGGGTTTTATAACACTTCAGCAGTGGCACAGGATGATCGCCTCCATACCATGCAGCATTGATGCAGTAATTCATGCAAGCAAGCCCTGACCAAGTACTGGGTGCATACTATACTGTACATGGACATACTTTTCAGTAAGCCAACATTCCTGTATGAAAAATCCTTTTTTTTTATTGGTCTCGTAATATTCAAATTTTCTGAGATTTTGGGTTTTCGCTAGCTGTAAGCAATAATCATCAAAATTAAAAGAAAGAAATGCTTGAAATATATAATCATGCGTGTAACGTATCTATATACAGTAAAATATACGAGTTTCACTTTTTGAATCGAATTACTGAACTAAATTAACTTTTTGATGGTATTCTTTATATTATATTCAGAGACCTCCCAAAAGAGTCAGTCCACTTGTCACCATGCATTTTATGGCCTTCTTGCCCATTTTTATTCATCCACAGGGCAGAACAATTCCCAAATTTTCCGTTTCCTGGCTAGTTTACCACACTGTCAGGTCTAATCTTTTTTTCAAGCCTGTTCCAACATAGACTTACTCAGTTGGTCTGCTTCAGTAGCATTTGGTTCTACAGGGGATCAATATGGAAATAAAGAAAACAAGACATGCACCATACACAAGTGTTCCATTTGATCAAAAAGGTATTTTATTCTTTGTACACGTATTAGAAATATCAATTTTATATTTATAAAAATCCAATTTTTATAGCACACCTTCCACCCAAATAAAACTAAAACAACATTGTTTACCCAGGCTAACTGAATGTCTCCCACCCCCTATAAATCCTGACACTAAAAGTTGCCTTAAAAGAAAGCTGTTAATGATGTACCAATGGGAGCTGGAACAAAGCAAAAATGTCAACATATGTTTAAATGACAAGATAAGATCCTTATATAAAGACATTAATATATAACTTTCTTAAATGGCACTGATTTATTTTAAAATATAAATTCTGTTAAGAAGACTCTCTTCAATGATAAACAGTCTTTTTTTTTTTTCCCCAAGAATATATTGGACATGCAAATTCCACATCCACTGTTTGAAGCTTTGTGGGTCAGATATCCTGTTTATATGTTTTCACTGAATCTAGGCCTATCAGTGCTGGTAATTATCTGTATCCACAAGTATCCACACTTTGCTAATATGTAACAAGTTATCTGAGATTATATTGGAAATATCAGCTCCTTTGATGGAAAGCTTAGTTTGGAGTTAGCAATAATGTTTTACCTGAATCAGAGATACAGTGCTAGCATAGATTTAGCAATATATTTCACAGTCCTGGCTTATATTTCTACTCTCTCTTTATGCATACAGTGTCCAACAGCACTACCCCAATTTCATGAATGCAATAACAACAAGTTTACTTTTATACTTTGACATCCCTGTCAGCTGGGTACACCACATGCTTTTTGTGGCTACCCACAAGCATCTAACAGAGTGTCTATGGAGGGGTGAGCCACCATACTCTCAGAGAGCTACAGCCATAACGCATGGGTAGGGAGGCAGGGCCACATCTGAGAGGGCAATGTATTTGCCACACAGGGTTATTCTAGAGCTGGAGAGTGCTTTGGCAATAAACCTGGATGCTGATTGGTTTCTATGCAGAAATGAGTCCGATTTTGCACAATTAAACTTTGACATTTAAACCTGGAAGCTGAGTGGTTCTATGCAGAGCTGCACCAGATTTTGCACTCTTCAGTTTTAGTAAATCAACCCAATTGGGTTGAAGGGAACCTATATTTTACTTAATATGATAAAGGTGAATACTGTGGTTTCCAATGCTAGTACACACACAGGGGTTGATTTACTAAAAAGCAATGGTTTGCCATCTGAATATGTAAAATAGACCTGTACATACACTATATTGCCAAAAGTATTGGGACACCTGCCTTCTCACACACACATTAATGCTGTCCACGAGATTTAGGAGTGTGTCTATGGGAATGTTTTGACCATTCCTCCAGAGGCGCATTCGTGAGGTCAGGCACTGATGTTGAACGAGAGGGCCCAGCTCGCAGTCTCCGCTCTAATTCATTCCAAAGATGTTCTATCAGGTTGAGGTCAGGACTCTGTGCAGGACAGTCAAGTTCCTCCACCCCAAACTTGCTCATCCACACTATATTGCCAAAAGTATTGGGCCACCCCTCCAAATCATTTGGTGGAGGGGAGATTATGGTGTGTGGTTGTTTTTCAGGGGTATGTCTGATGTCTTTGTTATTCTTTAAAATTCCCACCTTATACATATCTACTACATTGTGACAGGAGACACTTACACTATATAAAGCACTAATAATATTAATAAAGTGTTGGAGGAGAATTTATCTAAAATACCTTTAAAAGTCCCTAACTTTGCATCCTATTATAAAGCAGCACATATTGCTAGCTTATCTAAATTTCATGCAACACATGAAATTCCTCTATGGGTTACCATTGAAGCCACCAAATGTGACCCTATATCGATCTCTAATTTACTTTGGCTCCCTCCCAAAGATCGTCCCAAATTACATAATCCCATTACTAAACACTTTATCTCCCTCTGGGATAAACATAAATTTCAGCACAAATTACAATATCCTCATAACCATCTTCTCTCATTTTCCAAAAATCCCGCCTTTTACCCTACTTGGGTCTATCCCTCGTCATTCAAAATTTGGACCTCCTTGAAAGGTCTAATATTTCACAATTTTGTTTCTGCCAAGTCCTTTATTCCATTCCCAACTCTCAGCAAATCTTATGGCTTACCACAATCAGAACTATTCCGTTATCTTCAAATCAAAAACTTTTACACCTCAAACACCAATACTAATGCCCCTCTGACACAACTTTCAGATTTTGAATCGGTATGTAAAGACAACCCCCATACTAAAGGTCTTATCTCTTCCTTATACTCCCAAATTTTACCCAATTCAGATTCAGCTAAACCACCATACACCCAGAAATGGGAAGCAGATCTTGGTCAAACCATTGATTTAGAGGATTGGTCCAAGATCTAGTGGGCAACAAAATCATCTTCCCCTAATGTTCTAGCATTGGAAGCCAATTACAAAGTTCTGACCCGATAGTATCTGGTTCCTTCCAGAATAGCCAAATATGTACCTACCTACTCAGCCTTTTGTTTCCGAGGATGTTCGGAATTGGGCACATACCTACACACATGGTGGACCTGTCCTATAGTCAGGGTTTTTTGGAAAGGTATCTTTGAATTGGCTTCCAAAATGTTCAAGTTGAAATTGCATCCCGACCCAACTACTTGCATTTCTCAACCTGAAACCATTGTGTTTAACCCACACTCAATTTAAACTTTTTGTCCAACTACTTACAGCCGCTAAACAAACAGTTGCAAAAGCATGGAAAATTCCCTTCATTAATTATAGTTGAAACAAAACACAGGATGCATAACTCCATGATTTAGGCTAAAATAGCAGCCATAGAAAAAGATCAAATCCCCAAATTCGAAAAACTTTGGCACCCATGGATAAAACATCATCTCCCTTCGACTTTCGATGAGAATGTTCTCTTGCCATGGTAGTTGAACTACATATATCTAGACTATATCCACACTGTCTTTAGGACCTACCGAATGGACACTCCTATCCTAGTCTCTCTACCCCCTTTCTTTCCCTTTGTTCTCCAATTTTCACCCCCTTTTTTCCCTCTCATGAATTAGAAGCTCTCGCTCCTACAGAATTTTTCTTTATACCTCAACCTATCAATATTACCTATAAGTCCTTCTAACTGATTTAACATATTGGTAATATTTACAAAAATGTTTCTTTTTTTAAGTAAATATGTATATATGCCTACATAATATTGAGCTTCTTCTCAATTATCATTTTGTATCTTATTATTCTACCTGTTACCACCTTGCATGTACTAAATAAAATCTTTTGACAAGGAAAAATACCTTTAAAAGTATATTTATAAAAGTATATACTTTTATAAAGTCTAGTGCCAATTCTCTTATCTGCAACTGTTGGGAAGGTTTTTATCTCGCAAACGAGTCCAGTAAAAATATAGTGATATCTAATAAGAACTGAAGGTTCTATTTTGGAACTATGTGGGATTTTGTACAATATAACTTCACAGCTTTTCCTGACTCCTTCACAGTTCTTTGTGTTCTGTATGGTCACTTTTACTGAATCTTCCAATTTTTTTCTCCCTTTCAATACTATTAAAAAGTTACAGAGAAAGAAAACAGGCAAGGCATAAAGGAAAAGAACTGACATAAGGTTTCCTGCAAAATATTTGTATTGACAGATGGAAGCCTATTGGTTAGGATTTGTGAGAGGTCAGGCCATAAATAAAAATATACCTTAATAACAAACAAGGTTATACAGTTACTAGGGGATCATTATTTCTCAAAACTGCAAGATGCGATCAATGGGCAGCGAACGGCATTCATAAAGATTATGGCTGTTAAGGGAAATTAAACTCTAATTGGAAGGTACAGTAAAAGTGAAATAGTGTGAGGTGTGGGGTAAACTTAATGCTGTATATGTTGTCTTATTACATCCATGTTTACAGCTGTATTTATGTACGTTGTATGTGTGTAAAAAGGCATAGTTGCATGACCAAGAGACCACAGTTCTGGTGATTCTCAATAGTTGTGCTCTCAATAGTGATAATGTGCCCACAACAAATAAAGTACCCTGACCTTGATTTTGCCACATATGCGACTGTGCATTGGCCTAATTTGTTGGTCTTAAAGGAAACTGTGTCAAATGAGTCTTTAAGCTGATCCGACCCCGTTAGGGCCCTTTCACACCGGGGCGGTTTGCAGGCGCTATTGTGCTAATAATAGTGCCTGCAAACTGACCCAAAAGTGCCGCTGCTTTGTTTCCAGTGTGAAAGCCCCGAGGGCTTTCACACTGGAGCAATGCGCTAGCAGGACAGTAAAAAAAAGTCCTGCTAGCAGCATCTTCGGATCGGTGAAGGAGCGGAGTATACACCACTCCTTCACCGCTCCTGCCCATTGAAATCAATGGGACACCGCGGCTATACTGCCCGCAAAGTGCCTCTGCAGAGGCACTTTGCGGTGGTTTTTAACCCTTTCTCGGCCGCTAGCGGGGGGTTAAACCACCCTGCTAGCAGCCGAATACCGACGGTAAAGCGCCGCTTACAATGGCGGCGCTTTACCGCCGACGCCGCCCCAGCCCCAGTGTGAAAGGGCCCATATTCAGAAAATGACTGATGCCTAGCATTCATACTAATCCTCTGGTTTTAACATTGTTTGTTTTAAGCCATCAAAGCCAAAAGATCACGATCAGTGTGGCTTAGGAGGTCCAGGGGTTGGGTGTGTGGGGCCTGTTTTTTGGCTCCTGGCTGCTCAATTGAAGGAATGCCTTAGAGCAGGGATCTCCAACCACTGGCCCGCGGCCCACTACCTGGCCGTGGCCTCTCTGCAGAAGAGCCGCAGGACAGGTGCAGCATGAGAGCCAGGCATGTGGCATGTTGGAGCCAGGCGGGCGGGCGGCAGGTCAGAGCCGGGCAGGTGGCAGGTCAGAGCCAGGCGGGCGGGATATTGGAGCTAGGCAGGCGGGCGGCATGTCGGAGAGAGACGGGCAGCATGAAAGAGCCGGTGTTCTGTCAAAATAGCAGGGTGGATGAGAGAAGCGTGCGGGCGGTGAGAGATGACATCATCTCTCTGCCCGCCCCGCATCACCGCTCCTCCACCCTAACAGCCAAGTCTCTTCAATGTCGGAGGTGCAGCGAGGAGCAGAGATGACATCATCTCTCACCGCCTGCCCCGCATCTCACTCTCCTTCCCAAGTTCCCTCACTCAGAACTGGCCTCTGTACTAAACGGACCAGTGCTGCCACCAATGCAGTGGCAATACACATCTGGTGGCACTGGCAGGTGACGTGGCAAGTGACAATAGACATTTGGTGGCACTAGCAGGCAACGTGGCAAGTGACAATCCACAATTGGTGGCAAGTGACAATCCACATCTGGTGGCACTGGCAGGCGATGTGGCAAGTGACAATCCACATCTGGTGGCACTGGCAGGCGACGTGGCAAGTGACAATACACATCTGATGGCAGGTGTTGTGGCAAGTGACAATCCACATCTGGTGGCAGGCGACGGGGCAAGTGACAATCCACATCTGGTGGCAGGCAAAGGGGCAAGTGACAATCCACATCTGGTGGCAGGCGACATGGCAAGTGAAAAATCACTCCCCCCCGAGCCTTGGCACAATCTTCTTCCACGCAGCCAGTCCCCAATGCCAAAAAGGTTGTGGACCGCTGCCTTAGAGGACAAATCACAAAACTTAGATGTAAAATCCAATTTGTTTATTGACTCCCAAATGGAAATCATGTCTAAAAGGATGCAGACCTTGCCCATTTCATCATTAGAGCCCTGCAGGTGCAGCAGCTGATTCATAATTCTAAAACCACTCCCATACAGATTCATTCCGTACATGGACACAGACAAACAAGTATTTCTTGAGAATGCCAAAAAGTTGAAATCTGCAAATGCAAGAAACACAAAATAACCATCAATTGCCCTCGGTCTGGAGCTCCATGCAGGGTTTCGCCTTATGGGGTAAGAGTGATCATGAGAAAATTGAGGGATCAGCCCAGAACTACACAGTAAGAGCTTGTGAATGATCTCAATTTCAAAGTATTTTATTGATTTTTCAGGAAAGAGCTTACAAATCAACAGCATTAAATGATGAAGTACACAGCAGGGAAATTCAAACCCCCTTGGGGGTACATTACAAACTTGTGAGAGTAGGTGTGATTAGGATTCTAGGCTGAGGCAGTACATTACAACCATTCTAGTACAAAATTCGAGCACTTAACCCTATAGTCTTGAGAATTGAGTTGGGTGAGAGGAAGGGGGGGGAGGGAGAGACCGACAGCACCCCGAATGGGAACACACTGTGCTAGAACGGAGCTCTCCAGCCCCTCCCCGTCCTCCCCCCCATCAAACAAAAAAAGGCACTTGATGTCCAAAAAGGTAGCTAAAGCCTACGTCAAAAGCTTTTCTTGGGGGAATGACCCCCATGGTTCCCTACTGCTGCATATTAGAAAACAAAAAACTCATCAACTTGTTAAATCAAACAGATAAATAAAAAGAAGAAAGAAGAAGAAAAGGAGTAGAGATGAGAGCGGGACGAGAGGAAGAGAGAGAAAAGAGTAGTCAGAAGCCAATCCGCGGGAGGACCCCCCCCCCAACCCCCAGGCAGCCCCACGCCTCATGGTTGAATCCCTGGAATCAGGGAAATGCCCATAAAGTTGGCCCAGGGTTCCCAAATAGCTTCAAATTTCTCTTTGGTGTTGTTTAGAGTGCTGGCAAGTTTCTCTTGGGCCATGATCCAAGAGATTTTGCGGGTAGCAGCTTTGAAGGAAACCCTAGGTTGTTTCCATGCCTTGGCAATAGATAGCTTAGCACCCAGCAAAATGAAATGAATCAATTTACGTGCCAGTTTAGGTGTTTTAGGTAAGTGGTCGTTTAATAAAGCTAAGGCGGGGGATCTCGGGATCTGGACTCCAGTAACTTTCTTAATCATGCGGAAAATCCTGCACCAGAAAGGCCTCAATCTTGGACATTCCCAGAAGATATGAGCCAGGGAGCCCCTGAGCAGACAGCCCCTGAAGCAACCGGGGTCCGTGGAGGGGAACATTTTGGCCAGTCTCTCCGGCGGGAGATACCATCTTGTGATAACCTTCACGCTGGATTCAACCAGAGAGATGTTCAAAATGCTCTTGTATGCCCTGCTAAAGGCAACCCTCCATTTCTCCAGGGTCCACTCCACGGAGAGGTCTGACTCCCAAGCTATCATGTATGAGGTCTTGGTGAACTGACTGGCAAGTGACTGATAGATGATGGATATTCCACCCCTCTGCTCCGTAGCCTGACCGCACCACATTTCATATGGGGTGAATGTATGGTTTGAGGGTTTGTCTTTTCCCAGCTGAGTTAGGAAGTGTCTGATCTGCTGGAAACGAAAGGTCTCGGAGTTAGGCATCTCTAGTTGATTCACACAGAAGGCCCTGGTGATAGGCCCCAAGGATGTGAAGTAGTGTCCGATCCGGTACAGCCCCTTGTTCAACCACCAGCGAAATGCCTTAATGTCAGTTCCCGGGGGAAAGTCAGGATTATTGAAGATGTGAGCCAGGGGGTGTCTGTAGGAAGTTATGGATTGAAGGTTTCTGAGGGAATCCCATAATTGAAAGGATTGCGAGAGGATAGGTGATAGAATGGGGGGACGTTTTTTGGGGGGGACCCATAGGAGAAAATCGATAGTGAAAGAAGGGACCGCCTGTCTCTCAATCTGAATCCAGTCCGGTCTTTCAGCCTTCGCGTATACCGTCGAGATCTGGGCTAGCCTGGCTGCTTGATAATACCAAAAGAGTTGCGGGAGGCCTAAACCTCCTTGTGGTCTATTTAAGTATAGTGTACTCTGTGGAAGTCTGTACCCCTTCCCTCCCCAAATAAATTTAATTATTTTCCTTTGAAATGCTTTCAAGTGCTCTTTATTGATGCTTATTGGAATGGCTCTAAAGAGGTAGAGGATTCTGGGGAGCAAAGTCATCTTGACTGCATGAATCCTCCCTAACCAGGATAAACCCCCACTAGTCCATTTGGATAAGTCCGCCTCTAGTTTGCGGTATGTGTGAGGAAAGTTAGATGCATAAAGGAGTTCTATCTTAGCTGTGAGCCTTATCCCCAAATAATCAATGTACGAGTCACTCCATTTAAATTCAAAGGCACTCTGCAGGGATGACACTATAGTTGGTTTAAGGTAAATGTTTAAGGCTGAAGATTTGGTATAATTGACCTTCAGTCCAGAAACCTTCGAGAAATTTTTCAGGAGTTTACAGAGGTTTGGAAGGGAGGTGGTTGGTGAAGTGATAAAAAGGAGAATATCGTCCGCAAACAATCCGCATTTGTGGACCTGGTCGCCGCAGGCGACCCCATGGATGTTGGGATCTGCTCTTATTGCTATCGCCAACGTTTCGATAGCGATAGCAAAAATGAGGGGGGAGAGTGGGCATCCCTGCCTAGTGCCTCTTGCAATGGTTAGGGGTTTAGAGTATTGACCTTGTAAACGAATCACCGCTTGAGGTGAGGAATATAGAGATTTTAAAGTTCCTAAAAAGTTGGGTCCGAACCCCCACTTCTCCAAAATGGAGAAAAGATAAGGCCATTCGATCGAGTCGAAAGCTTTGTGGAGATCCAGCGAGAGAATCATACCTTCTTGTTTTGGCCCCCCTTCCCAGTTAGATTGTAGGATGGATACTATATCTATTGCTCTCCTAATTTGATCGGGGCCTTGCCTACCAGGGATAAAGCCAACCTGGTCCTTGTGTATATAGCTAGTGATGAAAGACGCCAGGCGGTTGGCTAGGATTTTAGTTAGAATTTTGAGATCGTTATTAATTAACGATATGGGCCTATAGTTCTCAACTTCCTCATGGTTTTTGTTGGGTTTGGGGATCACTGAGATAAATGCTGTGTTTAGTTGAGTTTCAATGGGGGATCCTGACTTTTTGGAGTTGAAGAACTTCGCCAGGTACGGGGCTAGGATCGCGCTATATTCTTTATAGTAGGGGACTGAGAGGCCGTCCGGCCCAGGGGCAGAACCTGATTTAAGACCTTTAATGACCTCCCTAATTTCGACCTCCGAAATGGGGGTTTCCATTAAATCTTTACATTCTCTTGAGAGCGTGGGGAGTTGTAGATTCTGAAGGAATTCATTAACTAAGGGGCCTTTATCTGATTGGGGTGGGTTGTAAAGGTTAGCATAAAAGTCATGGAAAGCAGACATAATACTGGTCGGGTTTGCTGTAGGGGGTTGACCTGCTATCCTCAGTTTGGGGAAAGAGAGGGAGCGAAATTTAGGTGAGAGTTTAGATGCCAACATTGAGCCGAATCTATCCTTGTGGCAGTAAAATTTGGCTCCACACCATCTAAGGTTTTTCTCTGCTTTAGCCGTTAAAGAGAGGTTCAGCTCAAGTCTGGTGGCGTCGAGTTTGCTTAGAAGGGTCCTAGACGGGTGTCGTTTGTGTTCCGCTTTTAGTTGGAGGAAGGATTGTTCAAGTCTTTGGATGTCGATCAAACGCTCCTTCTTAAATTTGGTTGCTAGCCTAATTATAACTCCTCGAATAGTTGCTTTGTGGGCTGCCCACAGGGTTTCGGGTGATATGTTCTCCACGTCATTTAAGAGGAAGTATTCTTTGATAGATTTTGCTATTTCTTGTACCAGACTAGGGTCAGTCAAAAGGGATTCGTTTAGCCGCCAGAAGAAGCCTCCTCGCCCAGACAGAACATTTCTTAAAGTAAGAAGAACCAATGAGTGATCCGACCATGCGGTATCCAGTATTGCTGCCTTTTTGTACAAAGGAATGAGGGCTGTCTGGGTGAGGATGTGGTCAATTCTAGCGTAAGACTGGTGGGGAGCAGAAAAGTGCGTGTAGTCCCTTTTGTTGGGGTTCATTTCCCTCCATGCGTCTACCAGGCCCTGTGCGTGTATCATCTTGGCTATCCTAGTGCTAAGTTTTGTTGGGCGCGTGAGTTGGTCTCTAGGGGGCTTAGTTTTGTCTAGACCCTGGTCGAACGCCACATTTGAGTCCCCTCCCAGGATGACTTTGCCTTCCAGGAGCGGTTCCAAGGCAGCGAACAGGTCCTGGAAGTAAGACGCTTGGCCCTTGTTTGGGGCGTAGTAGGAGACGAAGGAATATAAAACACCTTCTAGGGTACCCTTCACCAAGATGAATCTGCCCTCTGGATCCCTGAAGTCAGTGAGATGGGAAAATTTGCAATTTTTGGAGAAGAGAATAGCTACACCTTTCGTCTTGTTAGAGGCATTAGCTAAATAAAATGTTGGAAAGTGAGCGTGTAGGAACTTGGGGGTGTACCGGATGGGGAAGTGCGTCTCCTGCAGAAGCACTACATCGAGTCGCAGTGATTTATAATGATCCAGTGCTAATCTCCGTTTCCTAGGGGAGTTCAGGCCTTGGACATTGTGTGAGCCTATTTTGAGATCATTACCCTTCGCATTCAGGTCAGGCATAGGAGTAGGGGGGATAGAAGCCATTGATCAAGCAGTCACTTACCCTTGGGTGTCTTCTCATACCGGATTTCGGCCAGGTTGAGCGGGGAAGTCCCAGGGCCGACTCGGGGGTCAGGGGGGAACTCCCCCCCGGACGGCTAGAAGGAAGAAAAGGGCGGAGATGGGGGAGAAAAAAGAGAGAGACTTACTGACAAGTACAAACAAATGAAAAGATATGGGTACCAAAAAAATACCCTTGGAGTTATGCGAATCGCAATCCGCTATAGCCCCAATGAACCACTTCAGAGCGCCCCGAGGGGCGTCTGAAGTTCCGACACCAAAGGACTCTATAGGTTCTTTGGAATCGAGTGGAGGCACAAGGGTTCCACCCCGGACCCTTGTTATGTCGAACCTGAAGTATAACATATACACACCATAACGGTAAACATAGAAACTATAGTGAGAGCCCTTGTTACGGGGCACTAAACACCTGAAATTATAAATAACCCAGAGAGGAACGTATAATCGGATACCCTGAGAATCCTGTCCCCTGTACTTCCGCCTGAGTCTACCCCCCCCCTATCTGACTATGTGGGGGAGAATTCCTGGGGGTTCACCGGATAGTAAGGGTGGCCTTAATGGTCTAGCTAACCGGATCTCCTTCTTGAAGTGGAGAAAACAAATGAGAATATCAGATAAACCTAAACTTCTAACAGGGCTAAGAAATGACCCATCCTAATGGAAACTGGGATTCTAGTCCTGTGTTCCAATCTTTATCTTTGAGGACCGAGATCTTCTTGGAGGGGGATCTTCTCTGTAGAATTTTTCTTCCTCTGAGGAGGGGAACTTGTTCTTGAGGGAAGTAAGTGGAGATAAAGGTTGGATAGTGTTCGAGTCCGGTTTCCCAAATCGAGAAAATTTTGCTAAAGTAGAAAAATGGTGTGTGGACTAAAAAGTTCGATGAGAATCAAGTTGCAAGGTTTTCCATGTCCATAGGAGGAGAGAGGGATTGGAGCACTAGCTCCGTCAACTTGGGGGGGGAATTGGCCCATAGATGTCTCAACCGAGACTAAAGGAAAATGATGCGCAAGGCAGATCTTAGGGTGGTTTCCCATCCTTGCTCTTCTTGGATGGACCCTTCATCCAGAGTGGAGATACGGGGCTGCCAGGAGAAGGGCGTTTGGTGGAGCCCGAGGAAGAAGACGTATAGTCCATGGGCGCCTCCTGGGAGATTAGCCTGAGGGCGAGGAACAGCCTTTCACCTTCCTGGAGGCTCGCAAACGAGTGGGTCTTACCTTGGATAGTAAACTTTACAGCAAAGGGGAAGGTCCAGCGGTATTTGATATCCCGTTGGGAGAGGACCGTGAGGAGGGGTTTTAGTGTTCTTCGTCTTTGGATAGTCGTAGGAGCTAGGTCCGCAAAAATCTGGATCTGGTGACCCTGGTGTTGCAGTTTAGGATTTAGTCGAGATTGTCGCATGACCTCTTCCTTAACCGCAAAAAAATGTGGCTTGACAATTATGTCCCTTGGGGAACCATCTTGTCTGGGGGGACCGAGGGACCTATGAGCTCTGTCTAGTTCCAGACGTTGTGGGGGTATGTTAGGAATGAGTGCTGCAATAATGTCCTGCACCGTGGAGGGAATGTCCGAAAAAGTTTCGGGTAGGCCTCTGATTCGAAAGTTATATCTTCTAGATCGATTTTCGAGCTCGTCGATCCTAGAAAGGGCGACCTCTAATTGATCTTGAATGGTCATGAGGTGTGCTGCATTTTGGTTGGTTCTCGCGGATGTGCATTCCACCTTATCTTCAATGGCTTCAATTCTGGCACCCAGGTTGGAAAGGTCCGCTTTAATAGTGTTTGTAATCTGTTTAGCAGTATTAGCCAGTCCTTTCTCTAACAGGGATGAGAATTTAGCAAACATGTCTTCCTGCAGTGCCGTGAGGTCGGTTACTGAGAAGCCTGGTTGCTGGATGGTTGGAAGCTGGAGGTGGGCAGGGGTGGCTTGTGTGCCCAGCTCCTGATCTGTGAGGCTTAGTCCCTCAGTGGAGGCCTTTGCTGTGGCCTGGGGCTTTGTGTGGCCTTGTAGTTGTGATTGGGGCGTTAGGGGGGGTCCCTGTGTTGCCTGGGCATAGGTTAGGGTCGGGGGAGCGAGTACTGGCCTGTGCTCCTGTGTCCTGGAGTTGTTGCCTGTCATTTGTTGTGGTCCGTCCGTGCTGGCGGCCATCTTGGGACTCCCGTCCGCGCTAGATGAGGCGAATTGAGGGCCGAGATCGCGTCTCGCCGTAGGCCCAGACATCTCCCCCTGTTCTTTGGGTGATCCCCTACACGGGTGTGATGTTGCTGTACCCGCAACTGTGCTGAGGAGGCCGGTGTGCGGCTCGGCGGTCCGGGGTGGAGCGGAGCTCTCGGCTCAAGCGGCCATGTTGGAGCTCTCGCGCATGCGCCTTGTGAATGATCTCAAGGCAGTTAGGACCACAGTCTGCAAACAAGCCAGTGGTAACTAAATTCACTGCCATGCAGTGCCCGCAAGGTCCTCCTCCCCAAGAAGGCACATGATCAGGCCTGTCTGAAGTTTGCCAATGAGCATCTAAATGATTCAGAGAATGACTGGGAGAAAGTACTGTGGTCAGATGAGACCAAAATTAAGCTCTTTGGCATTAACTCGACTCGCCATGTTTGGAGGAAGAAAAATGCTGACTATGACCCTAGAACACTAGAACACCATCCCTACAGTGGAAACATTATGCTTTGTGGCTGTTTCTCTACTAAAGCTACAGGCTGACTTTGCTACATTGAGGGGCCAATGGATGGGGCCATGTATTGTAAAATCTTGGATCAGGGCCTTCTTCCCTCAGCCAGAACACTGAAGATGGGTTGTGGGTGGGTCTTCCAGCATGACGATGACCAAGACAACAAAGGAGTGGCTCAAGAAGAAGCACATTAAGGTCATGGAGTGGCCTAGCCAGTCTCCAGACCTTAATCCTACAGAAAAGTTATGGAGGGAGCTTAAACTTTGAGCTGTCAAGTGACAGCCAAGAAACCTTAAAGTGGCTCTGGCCAATCACAGCGCCGGAGCCCATGAACCCAGAAGTAACATTCCGGAGACATGACGCCCGTCACATTGGTGTACAGGGACCACTGCAACAGCTTCGTTCTAGGGTAAGTATTTCATAATGAACTAGTATGAGATGCATACTAGCTCATTATGCCTTTGTCTTGCAGGTTGTTGTTTTTTTTTTTTTTTTTTTCTAAAGTTTACAACCACTTTAAGGGTTTAGAGAAGACCTGTAAAGGAGAATGGACCAAACTGCAAGAAATGTCTTACCTCTGTGCTTGCCAACAAGGGTGTCTCCAGCAAGTACTAAGTAATGTTTTGCTTGGGGATCAAATACTTATTTTACCCACTGAATTGCAACTCAATTTATAACATTTGTATCATGTGTTTTTTCTGGTTTTTGGTTGATATTCTGCCTCTATCATTTTAAAATACACCTACGATAAAAAAATTATAGACCCTTAATTTGTTTGTAAGTGGGCAAACTTATAAAATCTGCAGGGGATCAAATAATTACCCATATTTATCGGTGTATAACATGCACAGGCGTATAACACGCACATTCATTTTAAGAGGGAAGTTTCTGGAAAAAAACATACATTTTAAATAAGGGACTTTGAAGCAAAATAAGGGTCAGTGCCCATTGGCAGCCTCACCATTGCCATCAATGCAGCCTGATCAATGCCCATCTGCAGCCTCACAAGTGCCATCAATGCAACCTCATCAGTCCACATCAATGCAGCCTCACAATTGCCATCAATGCAGCAGGCTCACCACTGCCTTCAATGCAGCAGCCTCACCACTGCCATCAATGCAGCAGGCTCACCACTGCCTTCAATGCAGCAGCCTCACCACTGCCATCAATGCAGCAGGCTCACCACTGCCTTCAATGCAGCAGCCTTACCATTGCCATCAATGCAACAGCCTCACCATTGCCTTCAATGCAGTAACCTCACCATTGCCTTCAATGCAGCAGCCTCACCATTGCCATCAATGCAGCAGCCTCACCATTGCCTTTAATGCAGCAGCCTCACCATTGCCATCAATGCAGCAGCCTCACCAATGCCTTCAATGCAGTAACCTCACCATTGCCTTCAATGCAGCAGCCTCACCATTGCCTTCAATGCAGCAGCCTCAACATTGCCATCAGTGCAGCCTGATCAATGCCCATCTGCAGCCTAGAGGGGACAGGGAGGGGGGGGGGCGGGATGAGCGCTGACAAATTACATACAGTGAGAATCTCCTATGATAGACAGAACAGTGGTCCAATGGCGGCCCAGGAGACAGGACTTCCTATTACAGAGGCTGCCAAGTAAACAGGAGATTCTCACTGTATGTAATCTGATGGCGCTCCTCCTGCCCCCCTCCTTGTCTCCTCCGAGGCAGCTAAAATTGAAGTATCGGTGTATAACACGCACACGCTATTTGCACGCGATTTTCAGGGTGAAAAAGTGCGTGTTATACGCCAATAAATACAGTATTTTCCCCACTGTTTTTTCTCAACAAAAGTGGAGTTACTCTTTAAGGTGGACATGTTGGGCCTTATGTACTGAATTAAAATGTCCTTGTTGAACAAAGCAGCCAGTATTCTTTAAAATTTAATTTTCACAGCTCAATTGGATTGGTCAGCACAGGGAACAAAAATAGTTTATTTAAAATGCTACTGCCACTGTCTTAGCAAATCATAAGAGCCATCTTGGTTACCCATAATACACCAGGTTCTCCTTCCTCGGGTTGAAGGGAGGACCTACCTAGTCTCTAAGGGAAATTAGAGCCTTTGTACCTTTTGTAAGATTTAATAATTTCAGCTGGCCAAATTTTATATTAGCATACATATTTGTTCCTAGATAATGATTTCTTCTGAAGGCAGAAGTCTCATACTTGTGCCAGTCTGTGTTTGAATTGCCATAATGGCACTTTACTAAATAATCCATTGTTACATTCTCTCTCTATCCTGCGGCTCTTTATGCTGCTCTCATTTTCTGCATGATATAATAACATGGTGTGATGAAAGGCTCTATTGTCATTGTTGGGAAATTGTAAGGGCTCCGTGTCTACTAGAGGGGTAGACAAAGGACCGTAGAAATGAGAAGCCAGATGGAGAAAGTTTGGAAACAGCCGTCAAAGAATGAACACCTATCAGGGAATTCGTTCAATGAATTCAAAGGGCAATTTCCAAGTCATCATGAGCAAATGAAGAGACTTCCCTAAATGATCACCTCCAGGCTACACATAAATCAATCTGGGAGTTGCTCACAGTATCCAGCAAGTGTTGCCGCTGTGCTAAAGTCAGAATGCCCTCTGGTTTTACTTTTATTCCAAGTTATATTTATTCCATAGCCAGATGCAGAAGGATGTTATGATGCTTCATGTGCTCCTAGGCAGGCTTGCCCAGAATTTTATGCGATTCTGTTTTATTTGCAACCTTCTTCTTCTGTTCCAGCTTGTGTAGATCAGGCTAAAGAGGGTTCAGAAAGTAGAACAAAATAGATTATAGCGCACATATACAAAAATGACATTAAATCCTGCAAGGCTGTTTAAAACACCTGAGCATATTCAAAAATATGGGGATTTGGTCACACCATATGGCCATACAGTGCTAAGCCCACTCCTGCGTCAAAGTGCCCCAACTGTTGGTGGGTCCTTACCAGATCCCTTGGGTTGGAGCATTCTGTCCCCCTGCTATTACCTCTTAATAGTGTCCACCTGTGTTATAGGAGGGGTCCTTATAGTTGTCCCATAAAGAGAAGTTTGTCTCCCATGGTAGAGATGCAGGATCTTTCATTCTATCATTAGTGAAGGACCCACTGATAAAGGGTTACTTTGACGCAGTAGGGGGCTTAGCACTATATGGCCATACGGAGTGACAAAATCCCCATATTTTTTAAATATTTTCAGGTGTTTTAACTAGCCTTGCAGGATTAATGTCCTTTTTGTATGTGTGCGCTATAATCTATTTTGTTCTGTTTGTCGGTCTTATAGCAGCACCATCTTGAATGTAAACGCATTTTTAGGGTGTGCCCCCCAAGTCTGTTAAGTGTTGAGGAAAGGATAACCTGTCCTCCCCATAAATAACAGAGACCACATAATTAAATATTCTAACATTTAGTTATGTTAGCAGCACTGGGAAGGTGGGACATTGGAAGGAAGCCTGAAGCTTATTTTTTTTTTCTTATTTATCAATTGCAGCAAGCAACTAGATCTGCACGATTAATCGTTAAAGAATTGAGGATTGAATTGAATCGAATCTAACCCCCCCCCCCCCATCTTAAAAAAACATTTCCTCAATTCAGTGCAGAGAGTTCTCTGCTCAAGCCGACAGCTTTGAAAAAAAAAAAAAAACAGGCAGCTTGAAAAAATTTCTCACATTGCTCAAGAGAAACTTTGTAACATATTGTTCTTTTAGATCAAAGGGATGAACTTCTGTCTGTAAGGTTAAGTTTCCACTATTGTGACCTAAAAGTCGCGCAATTTTTTTCCGCAAATTTAATGCGACTTAAAGCAATGCCTGTTTATTCTTGAGGTCTGTGGACCTCAAGTCGCATCAAAGTGGGACCAAAATAGTGCAGGGACTACTTTGAAGTCACTGCAATTTGAAGTTGCACAGATATAAACTGTACCCATTGGAAATCATGGGATACGACTAGTCCCAAGTCGAATCACAAGTTGCACTAGTAGAAACCGAGTCTAAATGAGGGCAATTTAACCACTTAAAGACTAAACCTTTTTTGACACTTGTTGCTTACAAGTTTAAATTAATATTTTGCTAAAATTACTTAGAAGCACCAAACATTATATATTTTTTCTTAGCAGAGACCCTAGAGAATAAAATGGTGGTTGTTGTAATATTTTACGTTACAATGTATTGCGCAGTGGTCTTTCAAACCCAATTTTTTTTGAGAAAAAATACACTTGAACTACTTAAAGACCAGCCGCTGCAGTTCTACTGTGGCAGGTTGGCTCTATTATGCAAATCGCCGTCATTTTAAGTCGCTTTGTGTAATAGATATAGAGGGCACGTGCCGCCGGAGGTGCAGCCCCGGAGCCAATGCATGTGTCCGGCGGGCGCGATGTCTTCCGGTCACCTTCGATCCCGCCCGCCGGACACACGCATGCGCTCCTGCGATCGCTCCACACAGGCAGAACGGGGAGCAGAGAGTGATCATCTGTTTCTAGTGATTAGGTACAGCGATCTCTCTCCTCCTCCAGTCAGCCAAGCCCCTATACAGTTAGAAACACCTCCCAGGGAACACATTTAACCCTTTGATTGCCCCTGGTGTTAACCCCTTCCCTGCCAGTGACACTTATACAGTAATCAGTGCATTTTATAGTACTGATCGCTGTATTATTTGTCACTGGCCCCAAAAAAGTGTCTGATCTGTCCTCCGCAATGTCGCAGTCCCAATAAAAATCGCAGATTGCCGCGATTGCTAATAAAAAAATAAAATAAAAATGTCATAAATCTACCCCCTACTTTGTAGATACTATAGCTTTTGTGCAAACCAATCAATATACGCTTATTGCAATTTTTCTTTACCAAAAATATGTATATTTTTTTTTTATATTTTTTGGGGAGATATTTATTATAGCAAAAAGTAAAAAATGTTGCTTTTTATTTCAAAATTGACGGGTTTTTTTTGTTTATAACGCAAAAAATAAAAACCAAAGAGGTGATCAAATACCACCAAAAGAAAGCTCTATTTGTGGGGAAAAAGGGATGGCAATTGTGTTTGGGTACAGCATCGCACGACCGCACAATTGTCAGTTACATCGTCGCAGTGCTGTATCGCAAAAAATGGCCTGCTCATTACGGGGATAAATCCTTCCGGTCCTTAAGTGGTTAATGAATTAAAGAAAAACTAAACAGTAAAGTTACCCAATTTTTTGTATAATGTCAAAGATGATGTTACGCAGCGAGAATCGTGATCTTTATTCTAAGTAAAAAAATTGTAATTCTCATTTTAGCCAGAATCGCACAGGTGTGTGTGTGTGTGTGGGGGGGGGGGCAGCTGAGTGTGTACAGGTGTGTGTGTGGGGGGGTAGCTAAATGTGTACATGTGTGTGTGGGGGGGGGTGAAAGGGCAGCTGAGTGTGTACAGGTGTGTGTGGGGGGGGCAGCTTAGTGTGTACAGGTGTGTGTGGGGGGCAGCTGAGTGTGTACAGGTGTGTGTAGAGGGCAGCTGAGTGTGTACAGGTGTGTGTGGGGGCAGCTGAGTGTGTACAGGTGTGTGTGGCGAGGTGCAGCTGAGTGTGTACAGGTGTGTGTGTGGGGGGGGCAGCTGAGTGTGTACAGGTGTGGGTGGGGGGGTGGGGCAGCTGAGTGTGTACAGGTGTGGGGGGCAGCTGAGTGTCTACAGGTGTGTGAGGGGGCTGAGTGCGTAGACGTATGAGGGGGCTGAGTGCTTAGATGTGTGAGGTGGCTGAGTGCGTAGATGTGTGAGGGGGCTGAGTGCGTAGATGTATGAGGGGGGCTGAGTGCTTAGATGTGTGAGGGGGCTGAGTGCCTAGATGTGTGAGGGGGGCTGAGTGCGTAGACGTGTGAGGTGGCTGACTGCGTAGACGTGTGAGGGGACTGAGTGCGTAGAGGTGTGAGGGGGACTGAGTGCATAGACGTGTGAGGGGGGCTGAGTGCATAGAAGTGTTAGGGGGCTGAGTGCGTAGGTGTGTGAGGGGGGCTGAGTGCATAGAAGTGTTAGGGGGCTGAGTGCGTAGATGTGTGAGGGGGGCTGAGTGCATAGAGGTGTGAGGGGGGCTGAGTGCGTAGACATGTGAGGGGGGCTGAGTGTGCAGAGATGTGAGGGGGGCTGTGTGCGTAGAGGTGTGAGGGGGCTGAGTGCATAGACGTGTGAGGGGGGCTGAAGTGCGTAGACGTGTGAGGGGGCTGAGTGCGTAGACGTGTGAGGGGGGCTGAGTGCGTAGACGTGTGAGGGGGCTGAGTGCGTAGACGTGTGGGGGGGCTGAGTGCATAGAGGTGTGAGGGGGCTGAGTGCATAGAGGTGTGAGGGGGCTGAGTGCATAGAGGTGTGAGGAGGCTGAGTGCATAGAGGTGTGAGGGGGGCTGAGTGCATAGAGGTGTGATGAATGGGCTGAGTGTGTACAGGTGTGAGGGGGGCTGAGTGAGTACAGGTGTGAGGGGGGCTGAGTGCGTACAGGTGTGAGGGGGGCTGAGTGCGTACAGGTGTGAGGGGGGCTGAGTGAGTACAGGTGTGAGGGGGGCTGAGTGCGTACAGGTGTGCGGGGGGCTGAGTGCGTACAGGCATGATCAGCAAAGGGAGGGTTCCAGATGGGGGAGGTGCCAGATATAGGATCCGCCCTGGGGGCCAAATGCTCTAGGTACACCCCTGGGTTTACTTCTACTTTGAAGCGATGTTTAAATTCAGAGTGAGGACAAACATTTTAGGGACAAATGTCCAAACTCTAGCCAAAGCTGCCCTTGGAAATTGGGAAAATTGATGACCTTGTTTAGGTTAATAAACAGTTTTTCCAGCAAGCTGTGATTTTCGCTGCTCATGATTCTCAGGCTGAAAAGCATTTTATTTTTAGCCTTATATCTTGTATCGTGTTTTGTCGAATTCATGGCAGACAGTTCGCTTTCCTGTCCTCCAACCCTCCCTTCATACTTCCGATTGCTTGATTACTTTCCATTAGGAGCTCAGAACATGCGATTTTTTTTTTTTTACCTCTAGTAATTTCTTTTTATGCTGCATTAGTTTACAGACAGCAGAGAGAAAATCACTTTTTGCTCGACATATTATTTTTCCTTCGTGGCTTTCCACCTTTTCATAATAATCATATTTTTTTATACAAAGTGCTGACAAGAGTACAATACCCAGCACGGAGCACTATGATATGATACATGTGATACCCGAATAAATCCTGGATTTTGTTATGAAGATAAACAATTCTACACGATTCTTGTAGATTCTGTTTGATGAGGATTAAAGCACTGGTTTTATGTCTTAAAGGGAAATTATACTTCACAAAGCTACTGCCATTTTTTATAATGTCCAGTGTGCATGAGCCCTATAAAGCTAAACATTCGGTAGATATAATAGGTACAAATTAAACTCAAATCATCATCAATACTTAAAATAATCATAAATACAATATCAATGCATTTTTTAAACGTAAGAACTGGAAGTCCTTGAATTTGACCTGGTATGAGCTGAAGGATGAGCTGAAGGATCAGTTCTTGTGCTGAAAAGGAGAACGCAGATAGGAGGGGAGAGCAGAATGACATTGAGATAAGCTCATCATTGTGCTGCTTCTCCTTTACTGTCCAGAAGCAGGGCCGACCCATCAGTGATGTCTGTCACCAGACTGAGGGCATAATAGGGTCAATTCACTAAGAGTTAAATAACGGCCAAAAAATGCGGTAATATAATGCTTGTGGTAAATCAGTTTTGAAAGTGCAACTCACTGAGAATTTTGCAGTAAATACCGTATGACGATTTAGCGGTAATTACCACATTATTTAATGCGGTAATTTATCACATTGAGCTGGTTGCTAAGGAGTGCACCGGGAAGCCGGCCGCTGCATCCTTAACAACGGATGACTCATCAGCTGTCAGCGGGTTTTAGAGGCGCTTTTGCTGCGTTAGCGGTGCAATTAAAAAGAAAAATAGCCCTTTTGCAGTGCTTTGGAAGCCCTTTTGCAGCGCTTTGGAAGCGCTTCCCATTCATTTCAATGGACAAGAGCGTTTTAGAGGCGCTTTCTAAAGCGCTCCAAACAAGCCCCAAAGATGCTTCTTGCAGGACTTTTTGCACCGCCCCGCCCCGCCAACGCACTGCCCCAGTGTGAAAGCTTCCATTGGAATGAATAGGAAGCAGTTTTCAGGCACTTTTCAGGTGCTAGTTTTAACGCAAAAGTGCCTGAAAAGCTCCTCAGTGTGACAGGGTTCTTAGTAACCAGCTATTTGGCAAAAAAACAGCGCGGTGATCCCCCCCAACCCCCATGCTATTTTTTGACAAATACCGCATGTGATACCTTCAACAAATTTACCGGCTCATTTTGTGGTAATTACCGCATAATCTTTATTTTTTTGTTTTTTTGTGAATTGGACTTTTATTTAGCGCATGCAATAAATTATGCAAATGAGTCACATGACTGTGTTATTTCATGCGGTAAATGTTAATGAATTGACCCCTTTGATACATAAAAGAAGTAATGTGGGGGAGAACTCTGGATTAAAAGTGAATATTGCAATTAAATCTGCTTCTTAATTTTATTGTTTTAATGGGCTATACATTTTTTTAGCTTGTTCTATTTGGCTGGAGTTCAGCATAAAATATGCATATGACATGTCCAAAATGTTGGAAAAGAACAACAGCATGTAATGTAATGTTGTTAATAGACTGACAATACTGTGTGCACTGCCGAAAAATTTATTTGTTTTTGTTTCATTCGTTTTTTGTTTTTTGTTTTTCGTAAATTTGGAATTCGTAAATTCGAAAATAAAAAAAATTTGGAAATTCGAAAACTTGAAAATTCAGGATTCGTAAATTAAAAAATTCGGAATTCGTAAATAAATTTGAAAATTCGTAAATTTGAGATTTGTAAATTCAAAAATTCGTAAATTCGATAATTCGTAAATTGGAAAATTCATAAATTTGAAAATTTGAAAATTCGGAATTCGTAAATTTGAAAATTCTGAAATAAAAAAATCCGAAAAGTCGAAAATCCAAAGATTAGAACGAAAATCCAAAAATTCTAAATAATAACTAACTAACTAACTAACTAATAATAACTAACTACTAAATTATAGGTATTGGAATTTCCTTTCAAATTTGGCTGTTAGTGAACGTAACAAATACAAATTTAACTGAAGTTACGAATTATCCAAAATAAAGAATGCCGCATCTAAACAAATGGAACAAAACTAAATAATAATAAGTTTTTATTATTATTATTGTTATTTATTATTAATTTGTTACGTTCCATTCGTTTAGATATGGCATTCGTTATTACGTATAATTCGTAACTTCAAATAAATTTGTATTCGTACGTTCACTAACAGCCACATTTAAAAGGAAATCCCAATACCTATAATTTAATAGTTAGTAATGGTTAAGTTATTATCAGTTAGTTATTATTTAAGATTTTAGAGTTTTTTGGGGTGTGTCCGGATTTGAGTGGAGAAGGACGTGTGAGAGAGGAGCTCCATAAATCCTTCTGTTATCCGAAGCCATCCGTGCTCAATAGCCGATATTGCAACCTTTTTTGTGCACCTACCTGTCCCTTTGCTTCCTCCGCTGTTGCTTGGGGTTAATTGGCAGGGATCCGGCCGGATAGAAGGGGATTCTTCCAGGCCTGCCGCCGCCATCAATCCGGCCTCTTTCCTCCTGTGCAGTGCTGCAGATGGCCTGGGAGTGAGGTAAGAGACCTCCAACACCATCCAATAGATCCTCCTGAGTGTCCGGTGGGGTCCGGGAGTCTGTGGGGCCGCCGTGATCCGCCCGTGGAGGCCGCGGCCTAGTGCGGCCTAGTGAAGCCTGCTGCGCACCGGACTTTCCTGAGCCGCCGACCCGCGGAGGAGCGGACTGCAATCCGGATCGCGGATGCGGCTGTACCCAGCTATACCATCAGCTTAAAAGCCATAAGAGTTGACAGAGGCCGCTAGTGAGACCAGGCCACAAAATCTAGGGGCCCTGCATCCTCTGCACCATCCTGATTATAACCCGGCTCTTTGTTTAAATCTCCTGCACTGCTTGCTTTGTTGTCTGTCCATTAGATGCCATCCAGAAGATCAACAAAGAAACAGCTGCCTCCTAAGATACAGAGTCCGGCAGGGATACGTGCGGGGTTAGGTCGGTCATCGGGTGTAGACAGAACCGCGGCCACGTTGACGGTGCTGCGGCTTCTCGGAGATATGGAACACGGCGTTGGAGACCAGCCGAGGCACTCAGGTGCGGGGCAGGTAGAAGCTACCGACTCCACTGCAGCTATCCTGGCGGCCATTGAGGAGAGTAAAACTATGGTCATGGGAAGAATAGACACATTGACCATGGAGTGTGGCCTTATCCGACAAGACATGGACAAGTTTAGAGGCCGAGTCACTGCCACAGAGAACCGCATTCCCGACCTAGAAGATAATACGGCTACTACCTTGCGAAATGTTGCTGACCTGCAGCGCACAGTAAAGACTCTGATGGCGTGGTCCGAAGATGCCGAAAACAGACTGCGGCGAAATAATGTGCGCGTGGTGGGTCTTCCTGAGGGCGCAGAGGGCTCTCAGCCAGCCAGCTTTGCTGAAAACTTCTTTAAAGATATCCTGGACTTGCAGCAAGTCTCCTCAGCGTACATTGTGGAGCGTGCTCACAGGGTCCCAACGGGCCCGAGACCACAGGGCGCTTTTCCCAGACCATTCCTGGTTCGGTTCTCAACTACCGAGATAGGGATCTCATCCTTGCTGAAGCGCAGAAGAAACCGCAGCTCCGGTTTGAAAATACCACTCTGCATTTCTTTCCGGATTTCTCCCCGGAGCTACAGAGGCGACGTCGCACGTTTGTGGAGGTCCGGAAGAGGTTACGGGAAAAGGGGCTCAAGTATAGTATGCTGTACCCCTGTAAGCTCTGAGTTGAACACCGGGGAATTTGAGTTGAAATTTTTTGAGGCCCCCTCGGATGTCTCGGAGTGGCTGGACACCCTGGGTTGACGTGAATCAACGCCTTTTTTCATGTTTTTCCAAATCTGGCACAAAGAAGATTGTATGCACTTAAGCGGTTATATAAGCTTTAAATAAACTCTCACTCATTACGGCTTTAAGGCCTTGTACGAGCGGAACTGGGCTCCTTGATCCGTATCCATGAAGACACAAGAAGAAGTCATCTACACTTCTGAACAGTTCGGCACACGGGCTTCCAATTTTTTTTTTTGTTCTCCCCCTTTTTGGGAGTTTTTTGGGACTAAGCCACATACCAGTGGTTGTTGTGTTTTTTCTTTTAATCGGTTCTGGTATAATGGCAGAAGGGGATGGTTATACCACAATTCGCCACTCACAAGGCTGGATATGTATAATTTGTATGTGGTTTGGGTATGGTGTATCTGAAAATACTTGCAGAATGATCAAGGCACTGCACATAGGCTCCTGTTACTTCATATTCGGTTTAAGGGTTAATGGCTAAGTCTGCAAAAATTGTCTCCTGGAATGTGAGAGGACTGAATAACAAGTATAAAAGAGCATCCATATTTCAGTTCCTTAAACAGTCCAAGCCGCATATCACCTTCCTGTAAGAGACCCATCTAGATGGTAGTAGGGTCCTGGCTATGTGCAGACCCTGGGTCCAAAAATCTTTTCATGCGACTTTTTCCACGTTCGCCAGAGGCGTTTCAATTCTTATCAGCAAGACCCTGCCATGTACTATCCATCAGGTGTTCTCAGATCCAGGGGGTAGATATGTGGCTGTCCTTTTGGATGTTTATCATTACAAAATGTTACTAGTGAATGTATATCTGCCTCCTCCTGTAAATGTCCAAATTTTATATGATTTATTTACCAGATTGGCTCCCTTTGCTCACCTCCCTCTTATATTGATGGGTGATTTCAACGCCATTTTGGATGCATTGGACTCTTCCAATCCAGGGAGAGTGGGTTCTGGAGATCTTATATCCTGGGCCGCAGTGACTGGGTTGACGGAGCTGTGGCGAGCTAGAAATCCATCTCACAGGGCCTATTCTCATGTCTCACTGACCCACCGCTCGTCGGCCAGGATAGACATGGCGTTTGGGAACAAAGCCTTGTTACCATTTGTAAAGGACATAGCCTACCTGGCAGGGGGTTTATCTGATCATTGTCCTCTGTCCCTTGACCTCAGTCTGTCGGCTGGAAGGGGGGCTGGGGGTTGGCGGCTGTCCCCAGGATGGCTGCAAAATGAGCAGGTATCTTCACGCTTACAGGAGTCTATCGCCTCTTACTGGACAGCTAATGAGAATACAGCGGATCCTTCAGTGGTTTGGGATGCATTTAAGGCAGTGATAAGGGGAGAATGTATTTCTGTGATAAAAGCTGAAAGGGTGGCTCATAATGCTGAGGTTGCCAGATTACAGGACGATGAGAAGGAATGTGCGGAGAGACATGCTGGCAGTCCTTCTGAGTCTACTTATTTGTCTCTGATGGAGGCTAGGCGTCTTCTCTCCCTGCATTTCTCGGATCTGGCTCATACCGAGTTGGGTTACAGGGTGAACTTAGTGTTTGCAGAAGGCGACAAAAATGAGAAGTTGTTGGCAAGACTAGTGGCAGTTGATAATCAAATAACAAACATCCCAGTAGTTAGAGGGCGGGATGGCACTATGATCACTGACCCCTTAGGCATACTGGATGAATTCAGAGACTACTTTTCTGAGTTATATGCTCCTATACCGAGGTATGATCAGGCAGATTTAAATGCTCTTTTGGATAAGCTGACCCTCCCAAGTTTATCTGAGACTGACCGGGTGGAACTAGATAGTAAAATAACTACCAAAGAGATAACTGCAGCTATTTTTGACTTCCCACCTTGCAAGGCTCCGGGACCGGACGGCCTTCCTGCGGACGAACTAGCCCCCAGACTGAATACCCTTTTGGCCGAATGTCTAGAATTGAACAGTCTTCCGGCCTCTATGCTGGATGCCTATATGGTACTATTACTGAAACCGGGTAAAGATCCGTTAGATTGTTCCTCATACAGGCCTATATCCCTCTTAAACACGGACCTGAAGATCCTGATGAAGGTATTGGCCAACAGACTGGTGGGCGTGATCCCCTCCCTGGTCAATATTGACCAGACGGGTTTCATGCCCGGTAAATCCACTGACACTAATGTAAGAAGGCTATTTACCCACCTCCAGTTACCGGGGTCTGAGGACGGAACCAGAATTATTGTGTCGATCGACATAGAAAAGGCGTTCGACTCAATTGATTGGTCGTATATGCTCCGGGTGCTGGAGGTGATGGGATTCGGCAGCACGTTTAGGAGGTGGATAACGTTGTTATTATGCAACCCTAGAGTAGCAATTAGATTGGGTCAGGATGTTTCTCCCTTCTTCTCGGTGGGCAGGGGCACCAGGCAGGGGTGCCCTCTATCCCCATTTTTATTTGCGCTTATGATGGAACCCTTAGTAGCACTTAGAATGTCCAGTGAAGTCAGGGCGATTAGAGTGGGTTCCATTAAGGAATGTCTAGCATTATATGCGGATGGCATGCTTTTGTTTCTGGAGGATCCTAGATCATCATTGCAGGCGGTTCTAAAAATTTTCAATAAATTCACAGTTTTTTCAGGTCTTAAGGTGAATTGGAAGCAAATCCTCCATTTTGCCATTAGATACTAGGGCCAGTAAAGAGGCTGACCAAAGTCTGCCGCTGAAGTGGGTTTCTTCCATCACATATTTAGGAGTTAAAATTACAGCAAACAGTGCTGATTATGTGACTCTTAATCTACTGCCTTTATTGTCCTTTTTTAAGCAGAGGGCGCATTCCTGGCAAAGGCTTCCTCTGTCACTGATATGGAGGATAAGTTTACTCAAAATGAAAATTCTTCTAGTTATACTTTATTTCTTGAGACACGCTCCAGTACGGCCTCCCAAATCCTTTCTTAAAAAACTAGAGGGCATTACCAGTTCATTCATATGGGCCCCCAAACAACCACGCATAGGACTTAAGGTGTTGCAGGACCCTTGGGGGCGGGGGGGGGGGGTTGGCCCTGCCTGACTGGAAGAAATATTACCTAGCTGGTCATTGGGTATTTGTCCATATATGGTTGAGATTCAGCAACTGTGGTGGAGGCGGCTCATTTGGGGTCGTATGAGACCCTCCGTTTGGCCATTCATAGGAGGGTTGGATAGGAGCTTCCTTTGACTTTGGCCATGAAGGCCACTATTAAGGCTTGGGGGGAGGCAGTGGTGTTGGCGTGTCCGAGCTACTTGGGTTTCTCACCTCAGACTCCCTTGTGGGGGAATCCCAAGTTGTCTCACTTCTACTCCTTTCAGGACCCCATGGTGTGGGTGGTCAGGGGAATTAAATTACTAAAGGACATTACCCAAGATGGCATACTTCTGACTTTTGACCAGCTGAAGACTAAGCATGACCTCCCTAACTCATATTTTTTCAGGTTCATACAGCTTCGACACGCGTTTCAGGCCCAATTTAGGGATAGAGCGGTTGAGTCCATTCCATCGGCTTTAGAAGACATGCTTATGGTGGAAGACCTCCCTAAAACTTTGTCAGTCACATATAAAGAACTGTTTAAGAATAGTCCGGTGCACCCCTTTAAACATTTAGTCTCTGCGAGAGACAGACTCATTCATTTTAAATTTTTACATAGAATTTATTTTACACTGGCCAGATTGGCAATAATCTACCCATCAGTCTCTTTGGCTTGTTGGAGGTGTGACTTTTCACCGGCAGATGCCAAACATATTTTCTGGCAATGCCCACACGTCAAGACCTTTTGGGAAGGAGTAATAAAATGTATAGAAGAAATTTTAAAAATACCTATTCCATTATCCATCAGGGTATGTTTGTTGGGCCTAGTGGAGGAGGTGGTTCCGTCCAGAGCTCTTAGAACGTTACTGAACATTCTATTCTTCTATGGAAGAAAAGCCATACTATTAAAATAGAAGAATTCCGCTTCTCCTGGTGTTCCATTTTGGAAGGGGCTGGTGAATTCCATGATGCAATATTATAAGGCAACATACCACTCTAGAGGGTGCGGGAAAAAGTTTGACAAGGTTTGGCAGGCCTGGTTTGGATCGGAGGTAACGGCTGGTTAGTTATGCCCTAGGTCTTTTATGCAGTAAAGCAATAGTCATGGGATTTTGATATAATCAAGTACATGAGGAGGGGTGGTAATAACGGGTAGTTGTGTCCTTTGGATCATAAATTAGCTAATCTTCAATTGTGGTGCAGTGCTTTGGGGAGCACAAAGCACACATACATATAGAATTACATGGTCTTATTTCAGATGTTAATGGTAAAATAAAGTGAAGTAATTTTTATTGATTGTGGTGAACTGTGGTATGGGATGTTGGGGGGAGGGGGGGGGGGTAAGTTTGGTACAAGGAGTTACCTGTGTTAGGTTGTTCCAATTTTAGATTTAAGTTGACCTAGTGGGTCCAAGAATGGCTGGTGTTATGCCGGATCATTCCACTGTATTTTGTTTGTTTATATGTATAAAATTTAATAAACAGAATTTTCAAAAAAAAGAAAGATTTTAGAGTTTTCGGGTTTTTGAATTTTCAGATTTTCATTCTTATTTTTGGATTTCTAAATTTCCAATATTTTGAATTTCAGGACTTTTGGAGTTTCAAATTTCAAATTTCCGAATCTCCGAATTTCTGAAAAATTTGGATTTCAAATTTCCAAATTTTCAAATTGGAAATTTGAAATTTCGGAAATTCAGAATTTCTGAATTTCCAAATTTCCGAAATTTTGAATTTCAAATTTCTGAACTTTCAAATTTTCGAATATTCGAATTTCAAATTTCTGAATTTACGAAATTTCGAATTTTCACATTTCCGAATATTTGGAAAAATTCAGAAATTCAAACATTTGAAAATTTGGATATTCGGAAAATTTGGAAATTCAAACATTTGGATATTTCCGAATTTACAAATTTGTCTAATCTCGTTAAAAAACTAATTTGGAACTAAACTAATTGCACATGTCTAGTATGCATTATACCTATGCAGTAGGTGGCGCTGTGGTTATATTGTGTATAGTTCGATATTCTCTGATATAACAGGATGTATTGTCTATCTATGCCCAATGCACTCGTTTGTGTTCTCTTCCTGTTTATGTTTCTCCATGCTGTAAGACAAGTAATATATTTCTCCATGGAAGTAAAGCCGTATTACTGCATCCAAGAAGCTTCCAGCGCTTATTGCAATACTCTGCACAATAGGTTATGAGTCCCTGGCACCCAGCAATCCCAGCAGCACCCAGAGGCACTGGAAAGAATTGTCATGGTTATGCATTAATGTGTGTCTGTCAGCTTACCTCTCCATTATGTGTTCCTTTAGAGGCCAGCCACTCTCACCTGACTGCATATATAATCTTTCCTCAGCATAGCTCCACCTCAACCTCTAATTAGGAACACTATATTAACCTGTGCATTGCAAGCCAACCTTGCTGATCAACCATTGTGTGTTAGCTTTCATGTGTACTTGCGGTATGTCCTACGTCCGATTCCAGTTTCCGATCTTGGCCTGTTCTCGACTATCCCTGTTTGCTTGTGACCCTGACCCTTGGCGTGTTCTATGTTTATCCTTGTCTGCTATTCGCCCTGACCTTTGGCTTATCCCCTTACTATCCTTGTTGTTCCAGCCTGCTGCTTCCTTCCTCTATCTCCTGTAGTCTACCGTGAGCGTGAGCTGTGAGACCCTGGGGGCTGCAATCTGGAGCCAGACTGCAGTGCAGTCCATCCTCACCACTAGAGGCTCTGGTGAACACCTGCTGGCTCTTAGACTCCGCGCCCTGGGGAATCTATGCTCTAGCTCCCACTGGGATCTGTGTTAGTGATCTAGTAGACCTGCTTCCTGAACCTCCCAGGGTTCAATCCGCAGCAGTCAGTCCTAGGGTCCACTACCTTAGTGGTGCACTCCTGACTCCTACAGAGTGCATCTGTCACCTGGTCTCAGGTAACCTGACAAGAATACTCGGTCAGTACAGCAAATCAGTGAGTACTGTATACAAGCTACTGAAACATGGTAAGCGGTTCAGATATGAAGTTTGCAATTGCAAAGCTGAACAATGCCAATTACCAGCTATGGAAGTTTAAACTACAAATGTTTCTTAGCAAGGATGACTTGTGGAAAGTGCTGAATACAGACAGACCCACAAATGGAGAGATGGAGGAAAGGGATAGGATGGATAAACCAGTAAAAGCGATTATAAGCTTGTTAGTGGAAGATCACCAGCTTATCCACATAAGAACAGAGAAAACGGTCAAAGGTATGTGGACTTCATTACAAAAGCTGCAAGAGTGTTCAAGTCTAAACAGCAAACTGTTTTTGCTATGAAAGTTATACAAGATGAGACTAGAAGAAAGCCAGCATATGCGTAAGCACCTGAAAGCTATGCTAGAGATCATAATGCAGCTGCATTGCCCTGCTCCTCTGCAGCCTCCCAGAGACATATACTGCTCTTATTAATGCTTTGGAAACCAGACTCGAGCAGGAGCTGACACTGGAATATGTCAAAGGGAAATTAATCAATGACTATAACGGAAGGAAAGAAACGATGCACCGTGATGACAAAGCTCTTAAGATGTACAATGGCATAAAAGCACAACAAAGAAAGCAGAGCCTGTTTTCGCTGTGAGAAGACTGGTCACTTAAAAAAGGACTGTTCTATCTGGAAAGCCGAGCAACGAAAGCTAGAGCTAGCCACAAAAGAAAGAGTGGATTTCTGCCAGTCATAGGCTGTGTTACCCCCCACCAGCCTGTGTCTTAGAATAAGATGGAGGTGAAGCCTCCATCAATCTACATGCAATATCCACCCCCCCCCCCATTGTGACTAGCTTTTTAGTGGGCATGGGGAGGAGGAGGGAGGGAGTGAGCTGTAATATACTACTGTGTGCTTGATAAACCATTGTGCAAATATTGTGTGACATTAAAAACTGGAACTACCACCATTTTATTATCCACAGTATTCACAAAATATATAATGTTTAGGGGTTTTACTAAATTTCAAGCCTAAAATTATTTTTTAAACATGACAGGGGTAAAGGGATTGTGAGCTACATTTTGCATGGCTTACCATTAAAGGTGATTAGGTGCAGATTAAGGATGGCCGAACGGACCCCTGTTAGGTTCGCACGAGAACTTTCGAACACTGTGAAAGTTTGGACCCAAATATCAAACCCTATTAAAGTCAATGGGACCCGAATGTCAAAAATCAAAAGTTCCCATTTTGAAGGCTTATATGCAAGTAATTGGGCATACAATGGTTATAGGGGTCGGGGTATTGCCCTGGGGGTCATGTATCAATAAAAAAAAAGTTTGTGAAAAACTTTATTTTTAAATGAGAAGTGATTTTTTTTGTTTACAAACGATTTTGTTTATTGAGGTGTATGAATTCTACAATCTCATGACAGTATACATCATAAAATTGATGTCAAGAGGACATCTATGATAACCAAAATAAAGAACAACAATTCCGAAGCATACAGAAAAATCATTAGAAAATACTGATCAATTATTATCTAAAGTAACAAAGACATAAAGTAGGGGAGGGGTATACCTGAGAGTATTGCTCATGCAAGGTCTGGTAACCTAAATTGGCATTTAGTCCTGTTGTAGTAAAATATGCCTATGGGCTTTCCACGCATCCCATCTATTTTCGAACAGGTGCATTTTATCCTGTAAGCTACTGTATATAAAATCTTATCTGTTATCATAACAGTATCAATTCTGTTTAGAATGGAGGATAGGGGCACTGCGGGGGACCTCCAATGAAGATCAATGGCCTATAAGGTGGATACGCAAATAGTGTGTACAAGACATTCCTCCTTGCGGAAGATACCTGGGATTGATGCTCCAAGTAGACACATTGAGATTGTGAGCTGTAGGGGAGTACCAGATATCGCAGAAGCGATAGCAGTCTCTTCCACACTGGAGAAAGTAGCCCACAATCCCAAAATATGTGTTTAAAGGTACCTGGAAGCTGGCAGCCCCTGAAACATAGTCCAGATGTTCCTGGGAATATGGCCTGGAGTCTGGACAGAGTATAATACCATCTAGTCAATACCTTATAGGCCATTTCCCTAACTGCCAAGGATTTCTTAGCTTTGCGTACGTTTTCCAGCATTGTATCTCAGTGTTCTGGAGCAAACTATTCATCGCAGTCAGTCTCCCAATTACTTCTATATGGAGGCTCACCAGAACAACCTGAAGCCAGCACTGTTTTGTAGAGAACTGAAATAAGGCCCTTGCTTCTGGGGGAGTCATGGCAGATCTGTTCGAAGGATGTAGGTGGGAAGGATGGGGTAATACTAAAATGGGAGATACAAAAGTGTCTTATTTGTCTAAAGTGATAGTGTTCTCTTAGTGGGATTTGTTTTTGTGTGCGGAGGAGATCAAATGTGGCGAATGTATCTCCTTGTTGGAGATCAACTTAGGTGACCATGGAGTTGGATATCCACCATGAAAAACTTTCAGGATGGTCAAACGCTGTGGCAAATAAGAGTTCTCCGAAAAAGGACGAACCTTGGGGTGCAGATGAAATCAGACCAAGTTTACTTTTATACCGGTTCCAGAGGATGAGAGAGTGTGTTACAATGGAGTTAAGGGAGGTAAGTTTGTGTAAAGAGTTGGAGGGTGACCATAATATATACGGGAGGCAATAAGGTCTGATGGAGTTGGATTCAAACCTGACTCAGGGTACCTTTGAATCCGGGATATTCCACTGAGCTATCTGGGGAAAAACGAGCAGCTAAGAAATAAAACCAGAGATTTGGTAGACCTAGGCCCCCTGTAGTTTGAGATTTATATAAAATGTGTCTGGAAAACCTGGGCCTGTTCTGCCAGATAAATCTATTAACATCCTGCTGTAGCTTGTGTATAAAGGATTTGGGGATAGTGATAAGGAGGGCTCTAAACAGATATAAGAGTTTTGGTAACAGCGTCATTTTGACTGCCGTGGCTCTCCCCAAAAATGAAATGTGGTAGGAAATCCAGATTCTAAGCAAGCTTCGAAGTTGGGACACACATGCTGGATAGTTCGCAGAAAAGATGGAAGTAGTGCTTGTAGTAACTGGCAGTAAACCCATCTGGGCCTGGAGCAACCGAGTATTTTAGGGATTTGATTACACCAAGCAGTTCTTCCTCTGTAAAGGGTGCATTGAGCGGTTAACGCATACATTTGTTGCCAGTGTTCTTTGTTTTTCCTTGAGGCTATACTAAGGAGATGGCCCCTTAAAACTGCCTTATGGGCAACCCATAGAGTACTAGGGGATATGGGAGATTTCTTGGCGTGTAATAGGGTCCGCAAGCAGAGAATCGTTTAAATGGCAATTATAAAGTGTGTCTGACAAGCCAATTAAAGAAGTAGATAGGGTAACAATGTTATGGTCAGACCATGAGCAGAGATTGATTACAGAGTTTGTGGAGTTGGCCAGAATAATGGGGGTGCAAAAATGTAGTCCAACCTGGCAATAGAACTATGGGGGTGAGAATAAAAGGTGTAGTCCTTTGCACCTATATTATGTGATCGCCATGCATCAGATAATTGGAAGGACTGTAGTGTTCTGGACATTGATTTGGAGAAAGCTGTAGTGAGACGGGAAGTGGTGCTTCTGTCTATCTGGGGATGGGCCACAAGGTTGAATTCACCTCCTACAAACATATACATTGAAGAATATCGGTCAAGGATTTTAAAGAAGGTGGCAAAAAAAGAGGCCTGTGCTACATTTGGGGCATACACATTCGCTATTGTAAGTTCCCGTCCAGCCACTAAACTTTTAATAATAAGGAATCTGC
The DNA here is from genome assembly GCA_037953035.1 of Aquarana catesbeiana. Lineage (NCBI taxonomy): Eukaryota > Metazoa > Chordata > Amphibia > Anura > Ranidae > Aquarana > Aquarana catesbeiana. Next base: position 601,769 of record JBBHAA010000628.1, on the reverse strand, counting down.
AATATGGGTCTTTGTAGACCTGTTGCACCTCCAATGGGAATGAGTTATGTAATAATATAGCTACCCCTCTGCATTTTGACTGGTACAGAGAATAAAAGGCTTGCTTGTATGCTCTGTGAAAGAAGGTAGGATGATTTTTGGAGGCAAAATAAGTCTCCTGTAATTATATAATTTGAGCTCCCAATTTTTTATAGCTCGTAAAGGCATTTCTTTCCACTTGTGTGGAGAATTAAAGCCCTGCACATTATGTGTAATACATGTAATTACCATTTATGTAATGAAATCCATTTAGGCTCACCTGAGAGGTATAGTGGTAACGTCAGTGCACCGCCAGAATTCTCCAACACAAGGGCAACACCAATCAGGGGATACCTTTTAGAATATACAGTATTAATTTATGCTTTGAGGGAAAAAACAGAAACAAAAACTGAAGATGTATAACCAAAAGAAAAAAGCCAGCTTAACGATTCTGAGCTGGTCTAATGCCGGGTCAGGTTGCAAATAGCAAAAACCTGAATTAGAGAAATTAGATATGTAAGGGACAGAAACTCCAGGAGTCATATTCAGACAGTAGAAGTCAAGATATCAATGGAGTGGGGTGGCATAGCATTGACTTTCGCCAAACTAGCCTACTAAGCTTGAAAATGATGCATTACCTGTGCATGTCAAGAAATTATTTTTTAAGGAGACAGAAAGCAAATTAATGCAGTTTGTCTTCATTCCTGGGGAAAAATGGAGGTAGTCCTGGTATAACCACATACCTACCAACATTTTGAGATGGGAATGAGGAACATCTACTAACAAATGTATGTAGGCATAGGACCCACCCCCTGCCACACCCCCTTAAAGAAGAATTAACCAAAAAAAAGAAAAAAGGTTAATTAAATCCACAAGGACTTTTTTTTACCATTATTCCTTTATATTGGCTTTTAAAATGTACAAATGCAGCAATTTAGAAATTGGATGAAAGGTTAGCTCTGGGAAACACTTTTTGAAAGGTAAAAAGTAAATATATATATAGATATATAGATATATATATATAGATATATATCTATATATATCTATATATATATAGATATATATCTATATATACAGAATATATATCTATAGATATAGCTATATATATCTATATATCTATAGATATATAGATATATATCTATATATAGATATATATATATCTATATATCTATATATATAGATATATATAGATCAGACCAAAATGAGGGACAAATGAGGTGGAATGAGTTACAGAGGGACATTGCTCCAAATCAGGGACAGTTGGAAGCTATGTAACCACCTTACCAGTTGGTAGTAGAGAGTTTTACCAACCAAAAAAAAAAAAGTTGGTATGGAGCCAATAAGATTTTAGGTGGTATTTTGGTGGAATGTTCAAGTGTCCTAATGTCTTCCGAGAAGGTTCAGATGTCGCCTGGGTTGGGGGGATCCTGTCATCTGAATATTCCGGATGTTTGCCGCACCAGGAAGTGAGATATAGTTCACAGTCTATGGTATGCTGCACAGAGGAACTTCCAAAAACAGCCATTAGGTGAAGTTCTGTCATCAGGAAACACCAGGGAATGGCTAACAGTCATATTGTGAGCAGATGGAGTAGGGTCCATGTCAGTGTTTATAATAATCAGCAAGATGAGATTCAATTGAAGTTTTGGCCAATGTCATGTCTGGTGCGTCTTCTATTACGTCTTGGGGAAGGCGTGCGCCAGATAGGTGTTGGCCTAGGTGTGGAAGGTGGACGAGGAAGGGCTTCTGCT